>CM029388.1:5129393-5384936 GCA_017165825.1 Hepsetus odoe
CACACACACACACACACACACACACACACACACACACACACACACACACCGCTCTGTCCTGATGCCGAGACTCATCAATAAACGTATTTGATTTGAGGCTGTTTCTCCTTTAATCATCCGTATTAGAGCGAAGGAGCTCCGAGAGATGGATGGGGAAAGAGGAGAGAGACAGAACGAGAGAAAAATAGATGTGTGTTTAGGAGAGAGCAGGGGAGACTGAAGAAGCAGGAGGTAAAAAAAGAAGATGTGAAAGAGAGAGGAAAAGAAAGAGAAAAGGAAAGAAATGGAAAGAGGGAGAAAAGGATGTGTGTGTGTGTGTCAGAGAGAGAGAGAGGGAATAAGACAGAAAGACATAGAGAAATTAAGAGAAAGAAAGAAACAAAAGAGAGAGGAAATGTGAGAGAGGGAGAGAGAAGACAAGAAAGAGACTTGGAGAGAAATGAGACCAACAGAAGTAAGAAAAGGAGGGAGAGAGAGTGTGAGAAAGACATGAGAGAGAGAGAGAGAGATAGAGAGACAGAGAGAGAGAGAGACAGAGAGAGAGAGAGAGACAGAGAGAGAGAGAGAGACAGAGAAAATGATACCCAGAGAAATAAGAAGAAAGAAGCGAATGAGAGATAAAGAAAGAGAGAAAGAGAGGGAAAGAGAGGGAAAGAGAGGGAGGTGAGAGACTTTACTTTACACTCTCAGTACATTCCTGTACTTTTTACTTTTTACTGTTTTTACATTGTTTTATTCTTTTTTTCTGCAAATATACTAAATCAGATTCTTTTTTCTCTATCATTTCATTTGATTCTTAACACAGTTGTTTTTTCTCTCTCTCTCTCTCCCCCTGTCTCTCATTCTTTCCTTCTCTCTTTCTCTTTCTCTGGCTGCGTTCTCTCCTCTTTTTCTCTCTATCTCTGACTTTCTCTCTCCTCCTTCTTTCTCTCTTCCTTTCTTTCTTTTGTCTCTCACATCCTTCTCCTTCTCTCTCTCTCTCTCTCTCTCTCTCTCTCTCTCTCTCATTCTTTCCATTTCTTTCTTTCTCTTTCTCACTTTCTGTCGCTCTATATCTGAAATTCTCCTTCTCTCTCCTTTCTTTCCTCCTCTCTCTCTTTCTCTGACTTATCTCTCCTCCTTCTTTCTCTCTTCCTTTCTCTCTTGTGTCTCTCACATCCTTCTCCTTCTCTCTCTCTCTCTCTCTTTCTGCAGATGGATCATGACCCTCGTAATCCCGCCTATGTCTCGGCTCAGGGTCCACTCCCCTCCACAGTGGCTGATTTCTGGCAGGTAAACATGTCACCTTTGTTTATTTGTTTGTTTGTTTGTTTGTTTGTTTGTTTGTTTGTTTGTTTGTTTATACTACGATGACTTCCAGAATGATTAGCCCCCTTGATG
Organism: Hepsetus odoe; assembly: GCA_017165825.1. Lineage (NCBI taxonomy): Eukaryota > Metazoa > Chordata > Actinopteri > Characiformes > Hepsetidae > Hepsetus > Hepsetus odoe. Next base: position 5,130,774 of record CM029388.1, read on the forward strand.
AACTAAAAAGGCTCTTTATGGAATAAGATCCACATTCAGAAAAGCCACGGTAGATCATCTACAGGTGTTCAAGTGAAGAACCTGACCTGTACTCAGAGATGTATCTGGGTCGGGTTTAGGACCAGAGTTAGGATTAGACTTTGGTTGGAGGTTGAGTCTAAGGTCGTGAAGGTTAAGGAGGTTTCGGTATTTTCGGACTTTCTGAAGACACAACTACATTTTGAAAAGAAAAGGCAACACAAGCCGGGATCCAACGCCCATCCAAAGCTCTGAGAACATCTAAGACAGCAAAGATCTTATTGGACAACAGCAACGTAACTCTTGGTTCTTCTGCAAAATCATTTTAAAAGGTTAAGAGCAAGACCAGTTTACATTTATTACAATCTGGAAATGAAAACGGACACCAGATGGTTTAAACTGGACTGAGGAGCCGAGTTGACAAAACTTTTGGGACAAAAAAAATGATACAGGTTTATGTTTTTGAACCATCTGAACATCTTTTTGACAATATTACACTTACAGTTTAACACATAAATATCCCAATAAAGCCGCAATGCATTTTAGAACTTGATTTAGAATCATATTGTTCCTCAGGTTCTCCCAGATGGTCCAAACTTTTCTCCTCGTCATTAAGAACATGGACAGTTTTCTTAAATATCAGAAATAAATGTTTAATCCAGAGAGGACCTCTAGCAGGGATCCTTTAAATGTGACGTTTTTAAACTCCATAGTTACAAAAAACAACACCTTATATGGAAGTCCCAGTGTTCCAAAGGTCAAGGCTTCAGTCACCACACTGTTCTTGGTTTGGAACTTCTACACCGTTTAAATTAGGATTAATACTGAGATTAAAACATATAGTTTTTATAATTATTGGGGTTTTAAAATAGAGCCACAAGAAAATAACATTTTCAGAATCTGCATCTGGAACATGAAAAGTTGTGTGACTTTAAAAACTTTTTAAAACTGACGAAACACTTTTTGTGGACTTTCTGATTTAGTCTTATTTATTTGAATACATTTTTATAATTGGCTAAAATAATAATAAATAAAAACAACAATATTTAAATAGATATAACACTCTGTACTGCACATCCCAAAAGCCTTTAAAAATCACATAAGCAACAAAGCAATGCCATAAAAGAGCGCTAAAAATATCCTGTCCTATAAAGATGTTTACGTGTAAGATGATGCCAAGACTGTTTATAAAATAAAATAAGAACTCGAGAGTTGATTTAAATATTTCATAGTGTGATATAAATAGCATAAATCATTTTTGTCTCCCAGATTTGAATCCTTTTTTAAACTCATATGTGACTCTTCCTAGTGAATCTTCATAGTTACAAAAAACAACGCCTTATAAGGAGATTTTCAAGGCTGAAGACGCCACACTGATCTTTGTTTGGAGCTTCTACACCGTGTAGATGTTCTGTGATTCTTAGAAACCTGTTTTCATGCTGTAACACACACCCAGTTCACCAGCCGACGTGGATGAATTACAGTGTGTGTAGCTCCAGCAGTGTGTAGTAATGAAATTTCAGGCTACACACTCGCTCTGACGTGTTTATTCCCCCAGCGAATCACTGGCCATGACGCTGATGAAAGAATGGGGCCAGATATACACTCTGTTTAAAGTTACTAAAGGAGAGAGAGCTAAACGCCTGTTCATCCTGGACCATTTGGATGAGGGTATATTAGCCTAATTAGGTGGTCTGGAGTCCCGCCGGGACGAGGGATTCAGCTGGCTGAGCCACACGTCTATACTAGAGTGGGATTGACTATAAACGTTCATTCTTGCATCTCTGGCCACACCATAGACGTTCTTGCAGAGCTGGTGGCACCAGCGACATCCAAGCGGTGTTTGATCTCTGCAGCAGGACGCTGGCGAGCAATAGACGTCATGCTAATGTGATCAGACAGCGCTGGTCAGTTTAAATGGTCTGAAATAAATTTTAATGGCTGAATGTGCTTGATTTCATACGTTGTGTTGTAGCAGATGGTCTACAGTCTGATGAAGTTCATGAAGTGGCCATTTAGTGGAGATACAGGGCAGGTGTTTCTATTAAAGTGGCCATTTAGTGGAGACACAGGGCATGTGTTTCTATTAAAGTGGCCATTTAGTGGAGATACAGGGCATGTGTTTCTATTAAAGTGGCCATTTAGTAGACATACAAGGCAGGTGTTTCTATTAAAGTGGTCATTTAGTGGAGACACAGGGCAGGTGTTTCTATTAAAGTGGCCATTTAGTGGAGACACAGGGCAGGTGTTTCTATTAAAGTGGCCATTTAATAGAGATACAAGGCAGGTGTTTCTATTAAAGTGGCCATTTAGTGGAGACACAGGGCAGGTGTTTCTATTAAAGTGGCCAGTGAGTGGAAACACTTTAGAATTTTTTTATAAAGTGACCATTCAAAGAGAGTACAATGATGGTGTTTCGAATAAAGTGACCATTTAGTGGGAGTACAAGGCAGGGGTTTCCAATAAAGTGACCAATGATTGGAAGCATACGTAGTTACAGTTACGCTTTCATTTAGTGGTGTTACATGGTAGCTGTTAATAGCTGTCAAAGTGGCCAGTGAGTGGATGTGCTCGGTGTTTCAAATAAACTGGCCAGTGAGTGGACACAGAAGATAGGTGTACCTCATAAAGTGCATGGTAGGAGTTTCTAATAAAGTGGCCAAATTCTACACTGATCCATGATTAACGCTCGATGAACTGCTGCCCATGCCGAGCTGTAATAAAAGCCATCCACCCAATAAGAGCGCAGTTTCTATTTATTCCCTGTCTCTGATTTTTCACTATATTAGAACAGACCTCCTTAATGGACGTGTTGTTTGTTTTTGCTTTATTCGTTTGGTTCAGCTAAAGGTGAGACGAGGGCGTGTGGGTCTTCTAGCACTCTTTGTTAAAAGTGCACTCTTGATTGAACCGCCGGCTGCGGTGAATTGATTAATGCACTGATGTCGCTCGACCTTCTACAACAGCGAAGCTCCGAATGTGCCGCCTAATGGGACGGGCGCTAATTGAGGTTATTGGTTGCTTGTATTTGTCATTTTTGTCAATTACTGGCAAAAAAAAATAATGATCTAAATTGAATTAATTTCATACGGACGAATTAGAAGGAGCGAGCCTGGTTCAGACTCCGAAAGCTCCCATTAAAAGCCTCCTTTCGATTAACGACGAACACGAATGCATCAATCCCTGTCAATTACTTCCGCCTAGTGTTTCTCTTGTCCTCCCTTTCTTCTCTCATGACAAGTAAGTTTAATGAAAAACAAGGTCTTAAAGATACGAATGCACTGATTGGTCGAGCCTTGAATGGTCATTTAAATACACATAATACATAAAAAATTATGAATAATAATAATTCATTTGTTAAATGTACCTTTCAGGACACTATAAGTGACCTTTAAATTTATTAAATGTATGATCGAAATAAAATAAAATATGTTAAAGAGTCAAAATAGCAGGAAGAGGAACGTTTTTAACTTAAAATAAATGTTTTATTTTTTTAATAAATAAATAGAAATAAATTATTAATCTAAAATTACACTTGTAAATAAAATGTTATTTATAATAATGGTCACTGTCCCAGAGAGCAATTGGAAATTTTTAGGCACTGGTCATATAACTAACAGAAAAATAAGATGTTAAACTTTCATTTAAATAGATTTTTAAATACTTTCCTCCAGTATTATTTCAATTTCATGATCTTTTTTTTTTAAATACAGTTCCAAACAGTAAAATGAAACCATAACCGTAAGCTTGCTGTGATTTATTATTTTTTTTTACACATTTTAAGCTATTTTTACTTTGTTTTTATGAAACTGCAAATACATTTTCAAACATTTATAAAGTCATTTTGGTCACATTTTAATGCCGATGGGCTCTTTTAGATGATCTACACATAAATTATTTAAAAACTATCTACTAAAATTGTATTAATAACATATTCCGTGTTAGGTTTAGATTTGAAGTTAATGTTTTAGATTAGGGTGTAATGTAAACAATAAATGTTACATTCAACTTTAAGTTCATTTGCATTTCATGGACATTCATTTGAATATTAAATATTTTTTAATACTAATTTGAAATTCTGAACATTCAAACTTCTTTGAAAAACATTTTAGCACATTTTCATTCTGATCTGAGAACGTTTTCCCCTTATGTCAACATTTATCTCATCATTTTTAATGTTTTCTTAATATTAATATTGCTTTGAAAAAGATCTTTACACATTCATTTCCATTCTGATTTAAGGATGTTTTTCCTTCCCTGAAATTAAAAATGATGATTCTTTGACATTCTTTAATCCATGCTACAGTTTTACTGTAAATCCTTCAGTAAAATTTTCACATTTAGGTTTTTAATAGGGGAGGCTGCATAATTAAGAATAAACCCTCTTAAACAGGGTACGTTTAGGACCCCTTTGGCTCACATGTGAACTCTGATGCCTGAATTAAAATGCGGAATTATCCATGTGACAAATGCGTACACTGTATCTGAAGTTTATACACCAGTTACTCCAATCAGATTTTAGGATTTGTCCATTCCAGTCACAAAACTGTCTCCACTGCCAAGGTCATCCGGGTCAATGTCTTTGTCCGTGGAACCAGTTTGTACAAATACACAGGTGCCGATCCCGCCAGCTCCGGTGCTGCCAGACCTGTTCTGGTCCACTAGCATCATCGTTTGTTGGTTTGCGTTGACCTTTGCTTAATATCGCAGAGTGATTTTTCAGGACCGTCAATATTTGATCACCTGGCTCGGAGCATTTGAATAATGTGACTTCCAATGAGATTTTTTTAGAGCATTGCAGGCTTTGTAGCCTTAATGAAGCGCATCCGAATCATTTTTTTTGGTTTTCAAACAGCCATTTAATGAGACCAGTAAGATGAACCAGGACAGTCCTCTCAGATAAAGCTAACTCTGAGCAGAAGTGTTGAATTTGGAAAGTTAAAAAGTCAAAAATAAGAAAAATAAAATGCCATACCCGTCCTCCCATTTGACAATTAGGAATTCATGGACATTTAGTTCAGTATAACGGCAATTTTATGCAACTTTTTAAATATAAAAATCACTTAGGAAAACATCTTTACACATTCGTTTCTATTTTGATATAAGTATTTTCATCCTTCCCCAAAAAGATAAAAGTTATGACAACATTTATCTCTATTTTCAAAGTTTTTTTACTATAAAAATTGCTTAGAAAATCATCTTTACACGTTCATTTCCATTTTGTTTTCGTGATGTTTACTTTCCCATTAAAGATAAAAGTTACGACAACATTTATTTCTATTTTTTATGTTTTTTAATATAAAAATGGCTTAGAAAAACATCTTTACAAGTTAATTTCCATTTTGATTTAAGGAAGCTTTTCCTTCTCATAAAAGCTCATCTCTCATCTGACAACTAGGAATTCACAAACCTGTTTTTATTTTTCCTCGGCCAGTGCTCTCCACAAGCTCGTAGAATGTTCGGTGTAACGTCACTTTTTGTGCCACTTGTGTCGCGGCATGGAGTCACGGCATATTTGGCTTTACGGCTCTTCAGGGATGTGGAGAACGTGAGTGTGATTAGTTTATGGTCCAGACCATTGTATTTTTATTGCCCTCATAAAAGCCAGTGTTTCTCCCTCATTTTCCTAACGGCCTCAGTGGGCCATTATATCTTCCAAGGACACGGTGGAAGTGTGATTAGGAGAAATGGAGCGAGAAACAGCCACTCGGAGAGAGAGAGTGAGTGAAAGGAAGGAGGATAGAGAGGGAGGGAGTAAGTGATTGAAAGGCTGGGCAGTGGGACTAACTCAAACTTCAATTACATCCAACAGACGCCTCGACTAACGATTGACTGAACTCTATTTACGGCACGTTCGAATCGCTGCGGCTCTGGAACTGTTGCGGTGCTTTGAGTGGGTGTGGTGCTCCTTGAGGGATTTATATTCTAGAATTGGAGTCATTCTTGGGACAGTTCTTATCATCTGAGGCCTTGACATGACATTAAGACCGGTAGAGCGGATCAAGCCGGTTGTGTTTTCCTGGAAACCTCTCAAGGGTTTGAACGTTTTATAGCATGTCTGCCTGCGATGATCATTGTGTCCTATAATCACAGATCTTCTTGTTCTTCTCTTCAGATGGTCTGGGAAAGCGGCTGCGTCGTGATCGTCATGCTGACTCCGCTAGCCGAGAACGGGACAAAACAATGCCATCAGTACTGGCCGGATGAAGGTTCTGACCTGTATCACATTTATGAGGTAAAAGCTCATGAATGGACCAGCAAGGTGTTACGTTTTGAGAGTGATCAGATTGGACTTGAGTAGATGAAGGGTGTGAGGTTTACTTCAGGTAAGGTAAAACATCTACACCTACCTCGCTGGGGACCTGTCCAGGGTGGTTTGCCCTACGAGGGCTGGGATAGATTCCAGCACCACCAGTGAGCCTGGTTGGAATAAACAGTTATGATGATGGATTGAAGCATGGATGGATGGATGGATGGATGAATGGAGAACAAATCTGACTTCTCAAAAGATTTTTTTCTTCCATCCTCTGCATCTTCCTCTTTCATACCAACCCCTGCACATGCATAAACTTCTTTGTCCTTCCTCTTCTCCTCTTTCCTGGCAGCTCCATCCTCAACACCCTTCTCCCAGTATATACCTCTCTAAGGTCTCTTCAAGCTGCTTCCTCAGAGACCATGGTGACTCCTGTCTAATCTTGTCTGTCAACCTGTCCATCAAATTAGATTTCCCCTCAGGCTCAAGTGATTAAAATAACAAGAAGAAAATGAAAAAACGGTGATCCATCCATCCATCCTTCCATCCATCCATCCATCCTTCTATCCATCCATCCATCCATCCATCCTTCCATCCATCCTTCCATCCATCCTTCCATCCATCCTTCCATCCATCCATCCATCCTTCTATCCATCCATCCATCCATCCATCCTTCCATCCATCCATCCATCCATCCATCCACATAGAGGGCACCATCAGTGGAATAAACTTGGCTCTGATCAATAGATGAGACCTTTAACAGGATCAGTCCAACTAGTGACGTTGACTTTTAGAAGGAAAGCTGGATGTGCTCTAGAGCAGTTCGTATAGCACTAAGATAGAAATTAAAAATGAATTATTTAAGTGCTTTCAGAGCGATAAAATGTAGGATACTGCTGCTGATGCATAAGTAGAATTCACTTTTGCGCTGAGATGCATTTTAAAAGTCGGTATGATCAATGTTGCTGTATCTGCAGGATGTTCATGATACCAATGCTGGAAAGGTGTAGCCGTTACCCGCTAAAGTGGGTTATGACAATTAAAATGTATAAAATTACGCTCCTGCATGCAGAGAGACTGTTGTGATTATTAAAATCAGTTGCAGATCCTGAGCCCTGGCAGGGATGTCCTAATTCCGCCTTTTCGTTTGCGCAGGTCAACCTCGTTTCAGAGCACATTTGGTGTGAGGATTTCCTGGTTCGCAGTTTCTACCTGAAAAATGTCCAGACCAATGAGACCAGGACTGTAACACAGTTTCACTTCCTGTCCTGGATGGACCAGAGTATTCCAGAGTCTGCCAGAACCTTACTGGACTTCCGCAGGTGTGTATGTTCATCTCTCTGCATGTGCAGAGCCTTAATTTCTACCAAGAAAGTAGGTGGTGGTGGTCTAGTGGTGGGACCAGGAGGTCACAGGTTCAAATCCCACCTCCAGCACCACCACCATTGTGTTCCTGAGCAAAACCCTCAACCCCAAGTTGCTCCAGGGGGACTGTCCTTGTAATTAGGAAATGGAAGTCACTCTGGAAAAGAGCTTCTGTTAAATGCTGATGTTCCCTTATTTCGATTGTCCTGCAACATTCTGATGTTAAAGCATTTACTATAGTAATTCTTTTTAGAATTAAAAATTAAAAAAGTAAAGTCTTTTTAGATTTCCTGTTCCTGGGACTGTTGTTGCTCTGGGACAGATAGATGGGCTCCTCACATGGGGCAGCAATGATGTCCACTACAGTACTCAGATGAGGATTATGTTGGAAGGAGGATGTTGAAGATGGAGCTGCCAGGAAAGAGGAGAAGAGGAAGACCAAAGAGGAGGTTTATGGACGTGGTGAGAGAGGACGTGCAGGTGGTCGGTTTGAAGCAGGAAGATGCAGAGGACCGGAAGAAATGAAAACAGTTGATCCGCTTTGGCGACCCCTAAACGGGAGCAGCTGAAAGAAAAAGAAGAAGACAGTATTTACTTGTTTAACGGGATAGTAGTTACTATAATGTTGAATCTATCTTCGAGTACGAAGCTATGTTGGTACTGCCGACAGGTTCCTCATCTTCTTGTATCTCCAGGGTAGACCTGGATCCAGGAAAGAACAATGAACCCAAAGATTTTTTGGTGTGCACCAAACATGTTGGGAGGATCTAGAACAGGGGTTCCCAGCTCCATATCTGGCAGATTCCCCTCATGCACACTGTTCTAAACGTTCTCCTCAGTCACACATTTCCAGAAGGTTTGCCATATTGACACTACTGACTATTCTTCCACATTGAATCATCTCCCCATTCACTCTGTTAGAATGCTAAATCTTTCTGTAATGGTTGAGGTGATCACCGTCAAAGCACCAATATTTTGAAATCTGATTGCTGTCAGCTGTAGCTTTGCACCTTTTTGCCCTTTGCTGGCTGGTGCCGGTACTTTTATTCCTGCCATGATAGCACCCTTACACTTTCACGCTCATTTGTTCAGCATTAGCATTTTGATGCTTGATGGTTTAGCTGTGCCAGGGTGCTCTGAACTATACACAAGCTTGAACATAATGTTATTATTATATTATTATTTTCCATGTTTGTACTGCAAAATGGGCCTCTTTCCTCAGATTTTGGCCCATTTTGTCTGATCTTTGGCAACGAACGCCTGTTGAACCATCCTTATTTCAGACACCTCGGTGAAATGGGAAACGTCCCGCAATAAATCTGCCCTGACGGAAAAGCCGATGGCAGGGTGAAGTCCTCGTTTTTCTCTCCCGCCGCAAACGTGCTGAAGATCCCTAATAGAGAAGGAAGAGGCAAACTCACAGTGGGCCCATATAGACCTTCGCTCTGCTGGCGGGTAAATAATGTATCGGCAAATCTGCTCACCTACGACATCCCGCTTGTTTGTCTCTTCTCGATTTGACCCCAAATGGGAAAAACAATATTGGAGATTGGTCTTGATTCTCCGTATTTATCACAGATTACAGCCTTGCCTCTTTCAAAGGTGGAGGACAAGAACATTTTTATTGCTCCCCTTTTTAATATCTTTTTGGCTTTCCGTGCACACTTTCTGAGACTATCCATCTACACTTACTGTTTCCTGTGTAACCTCTAAAGTAACCCCCATGTGTCTGCTCCACAGCACTACAAGACACATTTCCCCTTATTGCTTTGGAGCAGTTTGTCCATCGCTGCTAGTAAAAGCCGTTTCGGTTAAAACAGAGTGTTAGAAGAGGGAATTCTGCAAGTCCTTCATTCAAGAAGTCTTGTCTTTGCAGGGTCAAATGCAGCAGAGGGACAAAAATAACGTTAATGTTCATTTTAATGTTAATTTGACTTCATGAAGACAACTGTCCAGGAGTGTAGTGTAGTGATTTCAGCAGTTTATCCCACAAAAGACAGGACTGGTTACTGTTTTAAGCCATTTTTAAAGGCTTTAGGAATTAATTAAGTTCATCAAAAGGATCAAAAATAAACATTTGTCATCTAATCCATCTAATCCAACGACACACGTTGAAACTTCTCAAATGTAAAACTCCTACCTGCCTTGGTTTGGCGAAAAGCAGCAAGTATCACTTTGTGTACAAGTTTGCATTCACTACAGTCTGGCTGGGAGGAGTGAAAGTGAAAGTGAAAGCGAAAGGGACTGTCCGTCATTGTGAAACACGGCACACGGTGAACCACAGCAAAATACATCTTCTTTATTTAACCCACACGCACCGTCTCAGGGAGCAGTGGTGGGGACGGTACCTTGTTCAAGAACATCTCATGACCTTCTAGTCATGGGGCCTCGTCCCTAAACACTAGACGAATGCTGCCTCAAAAATCCTTGCTGTCCGTGAGAGGAAGATGGGTTCCTGGTTCCTCCTTTGAGTCTTAGAACTTTCTCAGGGTGAACCTTTGAGCTCTCAACAAAAACAAACAAGGAGGACACGCCCACTGATGTTGTCATGGTTCCTGCTAGAGAAACCAACACTTTTTTTGGGGATTCCAGCTGGAAGGAGATTTTTTGTGTTTGGCCGAATGGTTCAGTTTGAGCTGCCAGAACCAGAACATTCAGGAGGAAAAGGGTGGTCAGTTAGCCCTTCAGCCCTTCAGCCCTTTGAGTTAGCATTAGTGACAGAATGGACACTGAGCTTCAGTCCTGTGCAAAAGTCTTGAGCCCCTCATTTCCTTGTATTGTGCAGGGAATCGTCAAGTTTGTGCAAAAATACTGTTTAATGCCTCTCAGACTATCTTTGGAATATTGAGTAGAAAATACGAGAGAAATGGGAACTTTAGTGCAGCTGCAACGTGCCTAAAAATAAAAGGTTCTAGATAAAGTGGTTCCACCCACTTGGCATTCAGCATCAGCAGTAAATGAATCCCCTGATTATCTGGAATCATCTGCTCCCGTTTCTTCGCTGCTTCATGTCTCAAGTTGGATGCTTTGTCCTGCTTGAAGGTTCAGACGTAGATCACTGTATGGATTAACCAACACAGAACTATCAAACTGCTCAGGTACAGAGACTGGACTGAACATGAGAGACAACAACACTGTCCTTCAGGAAGATCTGGAGAACTGCTCAGGTACAGAGACTGGACTGAACATGAGAGACAACAACACTGTCCTTCTGGAAGATCTGGAGAACTGTTCCTCAACAAGACATTAAACATACAAGAGAGTCTCTTTGGAGCAAAATGTGAGGAAATGAGGGGTTTAAGGCTTTTGCACAGGACTATAATCTCGATAATCTCTAAGTACATTGAACTAGATGTTGCAAGACCTCAGCCTCTCTCTCTGTCTCTGTCTCTCTGTCTCTGTCTCTCTCTCTCTCTCTCTCTCTCGTCTCTCTCTCTCTGTCTCTCTCTCTCTCTCTCTCTCTCTCTTTCGGTTGGCCAGCTAATAGCGGTTGCCACTGTCATTTTTGTGATGTTGCAGCTAGTTATATGAGCCCAGTTGCATAGTCACAAAAGTGATCATTGGAAACTGTATCTCTTCTTCCAGGCCCTCACTCCTCTACCCTCACTCGTTCCCCTCCTCTCCAGCCCACCTTTGCGTCCCAATCTCTCTCTCTCTCTCTCTCTCTCTCTCTCTCTCTCTCTTTATGCATGTGTCTCACCCTTTTCCCTCCCTATATCCCACTCCTGCTCTCCCTCCATCTATCCCTCCCTTCCACCCCCTCCATCTCTCTTCTGCTGCTTCACTGCATTTAAAACTCACCTAAGTTCCAGCTTCTCTCTCTCTCTCTCGCTCTCTCTCTCTCTCTCTCTCTCTCTCTCTCCCTCTCTCTCTCTCTCTCCCTCTCTCTCTCTCTCATATCTAACATTTTCTCATGCCACTTTTGTGTGTTATATAAGCTAAATACACGTCTCCTTTGATGGAAAGGTGGTCTTATTTTCCTTTTATTCCCTCCATCCTGAAAGGAGAGATGGCCGTTCTCTCTCTTTTATTTTCTTCTTTTTATATTTGTGGTGAAGAGGTTGCTCTGGATAAATAATCCTTCTGTGAGCGTCCCTAACCGATGTGTTTTTCACATTTCCTCTAGAAGCCGTAAACAGCCTTGAGGTGTTTGTTGGGATGAGTGTGTGTGTGTGTGTGTGTGTGTGTGTGTGTGTGTGTGTGTGCACATGTGTGTGTACAAGCTCTCATTTGTTGGGTGATGGGTACTAAGAAAATGAAAAAAACAAAAAACAAAAATAAAAAAGCTAAAAGCGTAACCCCACCCACCCCCAAACTCACTGACTGGGGAGGGAAAACCGCCTCCGTTTCCATGGCAACCCCATCCCATCGGTGATGGTGATGGTGTGAAGAGCAGGGAAAAGGGGGTGTTTCGTTATTATTATTTTCTCTTTCCTTTGCGCAGGCGTGTAACACCGTTAATTGTGTGTTAATGTTAATGCGTCCCGGGACGCGACGTTTCGCCACCGCATTCATCACCTCTTTAATGGGGCGGCGCCGCACGACGGGCTTAAACAACCGGGCCGTTCACCTTAATGGCTTCATATGGACTTTCTTGTCTGTGAGGCGGCTTTAATGGACGGCTGTGAAAGAACCGACGGTTTTAACTCAGAAGAGAAAAGAGGCTGATTTGATATGAGGAAAAAATACTTTTCTAGCAGTTTTTGATAATTTATCTAAAAAAATGATCTCATATATATGTAAATCTATGAAGAAATATATGTATATATATATATATATATATATATCTTAAATAGTAATATTCTTTAATTTGATTTGATTCAAAGTAGAAAAGGGGACTGCTGTTATTATAAAATGATAAAATCATTTTTAACAGCTTTCCTTATTTGTTTAACATGAGCTGCGCATCTTGAAACAAGTGGTATTTATGAATCTTAAATCCTAAAAATATTATATATATAGTTATATATCATTTTAATTCAATTTATTATAATCATATTATGTTATTGTACAGATATTATTTGGTTATAAATACTGTATAATATTGTATTATAATATTATACAGTATTTATAACCAAATAATGTCTGCAGTCACATTGCAATTGCATTTCAGTCATAAGGCCCTCAAACATACTGTGTGTGTGTGAGTGTGTGTGTACGTGTGTGTGTGTGTGTGTGCAGTAAGTGATGAGTTACAAGGTGCAAATGAAATATTTTCATTTATCGATTCATTTATTTGTTTGTTTTTATGCTTTGCTTTATTTGTGCATAAATCAAAGTGTCATTAACATTTTAGTTTATTTGATGCGTTGACGTTTTTGCATGGTTTATTTTTTTGCTCGTTAATTCATTATTTTATTTTTAGGCAGTGATTTATTTGTTCAAATTTCAAAATTTGTTCCAGTTTATTTTATTATTTTATTTTCGTATTCATTGGTTTACCTGTTTGCACGTTTTTGCACTGATGAATGTGTGTATAGACCACGTTTAGATATAAATGATCCTTTACTCAAAATTTCATTTTCATTCATTGATTATTTTATTAGTATTTCTTTTTATGTCATCGATACTTAATTGGCGCATCGATTCAGTCGTTATTTCCTTTTTATTTCAGTCCAGTTTTGCAGTTATTGGAAATTTTGCAGTTATGTGTATTACCTCATTTTATTTTTGTTTAATTTGTCATTTTCCAGAATTGTGTGTTGTCCAGCCCACTGGCTCCACCCCAGTGTTAGGTTTTGATTGCTGAAATGGTAGGAAAGAGACTGCTGTTCTAAAAGCCCTGGGACTGATGGTGTTGTCCCCTCGGCTAATGTCCAGAGGACCGTCTCCGCTGTTGTCTCTGCTGCCGTTCTTCAGTGTTTTAGATGCTGTTCTGCTCTCGCCATCCGAATCCCTTCCAAAACGCATTAACGGCTCGTCTCTGTGTTTCTGTCTCATTACAGAAAGGTTAACAAGTGTTACCGGGGACGCTCTTGTCCAATAATTATCCACTGCAGGCAAGTATGGACAGAACAAAACAAACCAAAACAACTTACACACTTTCCAGTGTCTCACACACTCATCCAGCACATGAAAATCTTTCCTTTTCCTTTGCTTTTATCACGATGTAATGATGGTACACTGGACCGGAGGACGCACCAGAAGTGTCCTCTGCACCACAGGTCAGGAGACAGAGAGACAGAGAGACAGATCCCTGGTTGAGTGTGTGTGTGTGTGTGTGTGTGTGTGATTATTTCAGTATATACACTCATGAGTGTATATTGGTTTATTTGTGTTAAATGAAATAAAATGTAAAATATAATAATGACATAAATGATTAAAAAACAATGAATGTAATATGTAAATGTATAATATTTCATAAAAATACTTTGACTTAATTGGAATAATAATTTAAATAATAATTTAAATAATAATACATTTAACTTCTAATCTGTTTTTATATTTTTTGCTATTTTTTGTTGTTATTATTTACTGTTTTTGACTTTTTTTAGTAAAAAGACTTTTATTTAGTAAAAACGTTTATTTCGACTTTTATTTTCCCACAGTTGTTGGGTTTTGTCGTTGTTTTTGGCTTTCCAGGTTTTTACAGCAGCATCTGTGAGCTGTCGTTTGTGTCGGGGGGTTTCTCTTTACAGTCTCTTCTTCAGGAGGTTAAAATTTGATGATTGACGCCCAAAACGTTCCACTTTTCTTCTTCCGTTGAAGTTCTTTATTAGTTTCTTTTTCTCAGTGGACCAAACTGCAATGTTCATGATGGTCTGAGGTCCAAAAAGACAAAAACAATTAAATCAAGAACTCAGAGATGTTTAAAACTGAGCTTTAAGTATTTATTTAATAAAACTGAACTCATTTATTAAAACTTAATAGAAATAATGGAATATGTTCTAGATAACTGTGTGAATCACCATAAACTAAAACCATCAGATCGTCCCTACCTCACTCACACACACACACACACACACACACACACACACACACACACACACACACACACACACACACCTGTCTAAAGTTTCTAAGGTTTGCAGAGTTTGAGTGAGGCAGGTCTATGCTGTAAGAGGTCATTGGCTGAAAAAAAGAAGCCCTGCTTGAGAGCCGTATGTGTGTGTGTGTGTGTGTGTGTGTGTGTGTGTGTGTTTGTGTGTGTGTGTGTGTGTGTGTGTGTGAGACAGCTTTACAGTGAAAAGTGAGGGATGATGCAACACCAGCCTCCAACAGTGAAACAGCGCTGAGAAATAGTTTACTCTCTCTCTCTCACACACCCTCACACACTCACACACTCACACACTCACACACACACACACACACACACACACACACACACATACACATTTCCTTCCTTTTTATCTTTAAAGCAATTGTTCCTCTTTTCTACCCTCTCCTTTTCTATGCGCTCGACCTCTCTCTCTCTCTCTCTCTCTCTCTCTCTCTGTCTGTCTGTCTCTCTCTCTCTGTCTGTCTCTCTCTCTCTCTCTTTATGTCTGTCTCTCTCTCTGTCTCTCTCTCTCTAACAGTGATGGCTCAGGCCGGAGTGGGACTTACATCCTGATAGATATGGTGCTGAATAAAATGGCTAAAGGTGGGTTTTTACCACACACACACACACACACACACACACACACACACACACACACACACTCCACTTGTGTTGCAGGGTTGTCATGACAACGCCAAAGGCCCCCATCTCCAGCCGAGGGTCTTGCTGTGCGTGGGACGGGCGAGAGCGAGGGGAAGTGAATACAGATCTACAGATTATCAGTGAGGGGACAGGTGTCCTCATTGTCCAGCATGAAAGTGGGGACCGTCAGCGACGGACATCAACACTCAAGTGCGCTGCCTTTGTCTGGCACTCATCCTTTAAGATTTCTTTCTCTTTAAAAACATGACTGGGATATTTTCTCTGATGTCCAGGCTGGGCGATGCAGGACCTTGGGTTTAGGGCCGGAGCACCAGTATCAGAAGGTTGTGGGTTTGAGTCCCGGACCAGTAGGTTACCCCGAGTTTCCACTGAAAAAGGTGAAAGTGACTATTTGTCATTGTAACAGATTACAGTAGAATAAGATGATAGAAAAGAAAAAGGATAAGAATAAAAAAGAGAATAAAAACAAGATTAACAATATAAATATGTATTAAAAATATAGCCGTGCTGTGCTTCGTGGTGCCCATGGACCTTCTTTTGTCCTGAAAATAATCACGTTTTCACTGCTGCTTTTAGGGGCGTGGCCCCTCTTTAGCATCACACTCTCGTGCAGAATTAATTTTTACTGAATGTTACCATAAAACAAGAATATTTTACATCTTTTTGAATTTCTCATTTACAAAATGATAGAATAAAAATAAGAATGAATAAGACAAAGAATAAAAACTTAAAAATAAGAGTAGTGTACTCAGTGTGTATAGAGTAGTGGAGTGTGAGTAGTGTGGGTGGTGTACTCAGTGTGTATAGTGTGTGGAGTGTGAGTAGTGTGGGTGGTGTACTCAGTGTGTATAGAGTAGTGGAGTGTGAGTAGTGTGGGTGGTGTACTCAGTTTATAGAGTAGTGGAGTGTGAGTAGTGTGGGTGGTGTACTCAGTGTGTATAGTGTGTGGAGTGTGAGTACTGTGTGTGGTGTGTGAGTAGTGTGTGTGGTGTTCTCAGTGTGTGGAGTGTGAGTAGTGTGTGTGGTGTTCTCAGTGTGTATAGTGTGTGGAGTGTGTGGAGCATGTTCAGTGTATGCTGTATGTTTAGTGTGTGGAGTGTGTGTGTGTGGAGTGTGAGTAGTGTGCTCAGTAGTGTGTGATCTCTTTCCCAGGCTCCTACAGAACCCTCACTGCCTCAGAACCCAACCTTTACCCCCCTAAACAACCACTAATACCCCCTCCAACTGCCCCACACCTCCATCCTCCTTTTGTTTCCTCTTGTGCAGCTTGCCTACTCTGAGGTCACCCCCCCACACACACACACACACTCACACACACACAAACACACACACACACACACACACACACACACACACACACACAAACACACACACACACACACTCACACACACACAAACACACACACACAAACACACACACACACACACACACACACACATTGCGAGATCAAAGCCTCCGAAACTCTCAGCCTGCACGGTTCTCCTTGCTCCATCTCCTCTCTCTCTCCGTTTCTGCTCCTTATTTTTTCGTCCTCTCATCTCTCCATCGTATTCCCCCCCTGCCCTTTCCTTCATCTTCACCAGTGAATTGTAAATTACTCAAGAATGTCATTTTCGTTCCAGTGCCTTTTTTCTTAAAAATGTCTTTCTCCATCTTCCCCTCCTCCCTCCCTCCCTCTTTCACTCTCTCCTTCTCTCTTTCCCTCCTAAACTTAAGAATTCTGCACTTCTTAAGACATGAAAGTGTTGGAGTACTTTTTGAGACAGGAACCCCAGCTGCACTCGCTTTCTTTCAAATCACTCCACACTCTCTCTCTCTCTCTCCCTCCCTCTCTCTCCCTCTCTCTCTCTCTCCCACTCCCTCTGCCTCTCTCTGAGGAGAGGGGTGTCTTTCTTTTCTTCTGGAAGAGTGAAAAGCAAGTGAATGGAGAATGAGAGCTTGTTAGGCCCCGAGTCTGTGCAGAGTCTGCGGTATTGAAATTTGTCCTTTGGCGTTAAATGGAGCCCTGCATCCAGCCCGGCCCGGCTTTCACAGATTTAACCGTTAGTGCCGAGGTGAGGCTGCCTCGGCTTTTTGGAGAAACCCCCGTGTTTCTTTCAGCTTTTCTCACCGATGTCTGGATCAAGAGTGAACACCTTGGTTCAAAACATCTGCAAACTGAATGATTAAAACAAGGAGGCAGCGGTGGCCTAGTGGTGAGGGAGTTTCCCCCCATCGGAAGATTGTGGGTTCGATTCCCCACCAGTAGGTTGCCCAAGGTACCGTCCCTGTCACTGCTCCCCGGGCGCTTTCAATAGCTGCCCACTGCTGCACGGTGTTTGTGTGCATGGATTAAATGCAGAGGTCCAATTTCTTTGTGGTTCATGGTGTGCTGTGCTGTGACCTCGCAATGACAAGGGTTGTCATTTTCACTTTCACTTTTCACTTTAAGGAGACACAGTGTGTGCGAATGGAACCAGACGTCCGAATCTCCTTCAAATACACGAAACGGTTGTGGGACGCTGCCTGACAACTGACACTGTGTTTAACCAGAGTTGGGACAAGATTTGGGACTAAACCTGAACCCATTCTTGGTGGAGGAAGAAGCTGCCCTATAAACACTTTTGATGAAGTCAGGTGGGGAAAGGTGGTCAGGTGTTTTCAGGCTTATTCAGGTGAGGTCAGATGTGTTCAGAGTGGTCTGACGTGTTTAGAAAGTCTGCTGTCGAAAGGTGTGGTCAGGGGTGGTCAGGTGACCTGACTTTGACGGCCGGGCAGAAACGTTAATTGGTGCAGCGGTGGCCTACAGGTTAGGGAGTTGGCCCCAGGGTCAGAAGATCATGGGGCCAACTCCCTAACCTGTAGCTTGCCCTGAGGTACCCTTGAGCAAGGTACCGTCCTTGTCACCGCTCCCCGCTTGTGTGTGGGTTAAAGGCAGAGGTGTAATTCCGTTGTGGTTCACTGTGTGCTGTGCCGTGTGTACTCACGATGACTAGAATAGTCACTTTCACTTTCACACTCCCAGAGCTTCCCAGTCCAACAACACGCGCTCCCAGAGCTTCCCAGTCTGACCACACGCACACTGAGAATTTCCCAGTCGGACTCACCGTGCACTCACAATGACGAGACCTGTCACTTTCACTTTCACTTTGTGCACAAGAAGTGAAGTCTGGAAAGAATCTGTGGGATTTCACTAGAACGAGTCTAAATCCAGCGCGTTTGCGTGTGTTTTTCAGGTGCAAAAGAGATCGACATCGCGGCGACACTGGAACACCTGAGGGATCAACGGGCAGGAATGGTGCACACCAAGGTGAGGACCTTCTCCTTTCTCTGCTGGGCCTCAGTTGGCAGCCTTGACTATGCCTGACTTCACCTGACCACCCCTGACCACACCTTTCAACAGCAGCCTTTCTAAACGCATCAGACCACTCTGAACACATCTCACCTCACCTGACTATCCCCGGAAACACCTGACCACCCCTGACCTCACCTTTCCCCACCTGACGTTCTCAAAACAAACCTGACCGCATCTGAGGTCACCTGAAAATACCTGACCTCACCTGGCTTCACCTTTCCACCCCTGACCTCATCCAACCTTTCTGAACACCTCTGACCATGCCTGACCACGCCTGACCTCACTCTTACAGATCCGACTTTAACTGAACACACCAAACCACTCTGAACACACCCGTGCTCACCGACCCCACCTGACACGATCACACCTAAGGACATGTGACGTCACTACTCACCAAACTTCAGCCGGACACCAGACCTCTTTGCTGTGGATCCTCAGACTGAATGCTCTGCTCTTAAACATTCATCGTGTTAATGGGCCTTTCTCACTACCATCCTGTAAACCTTCCCTTTCACTCTTGCTGGTACTGTCTTGGGAACACGATGTGGTTTATTAAATACGGCTCTAAAAATTAAAGTAATCACACACACACACACACACACTCCTGCAATTAACCCCCCCCCCCCCTCCCCCGAACAGTAATAAGCAAAGCCCAGTGCTGTAATTATGCTTGTGTGATCAATCAATAATTTAAAGTCAAGTAATCAATATAACACCGCTCTGAAAATTAGGTTCAAATCGATTTTGGTTTCCTTGTCAAATATAAGCACCCATATGGATATAAGTGCCGCTACGAGGAGAGAAGCATTTCAGCAACAGAGAGACACACAGATCACACTGTCGACCAATAATTGCCAGATGAAATGATGTTCTCGTAACCTTTAGACGAGGCAAGGCAGGCCTAGCAGGACATTGAACCTCATCTGTGGATCTGAAGGACATTCAGATGGTGGTGGTATAATGGTTGGACACTCCCCTATGGATCTAACCCTAACCCTGGGTTATTACTAATCCCTAACAGACCTGTACCTATACTATAACGCTAATCCCTAACAGAGCCCAAACTACAGTATTACTAATCCCTAATAGACACGTACCTATACTATAACGCTAATCCCTAACAGAGCCCAAAGTACAATATTACTAATCCCTAATAGACACGTACCTATACTATAACACTAATCCCTAACAAAGCCCAAACTACAATATTACTAATCCCTAATAGACACGTACCTATAGTATAACGCTAATCCCTAACAGAGCCCAAACTACAATATTACTAATCCCTAACAGACATGTATCTATACTATAACACTAATCCCCAACAGAGCCCAAACTACAATATTACTAATCCCTAACAGACTTATACCTATACTATAACACTAATCCCTCACAGAGCCCAAGCTACAATATTACTACCCCCTAGCAGACACGTACCTATACTATAACACTAATCCCCAACAGAGCCCAAACTACAATATTACTTCCCCCTAACAGACACCTACCTATACTACAACACTAATCCCCAACAGAGCCTAAACTACAATGTTACTAATCCCTAACAGACCTGTACATATACTATAACACTAATCCCCATCAGAGCCCAAACTACAATATTACTAATCCCTAACAGACACGAAACTATACTATAACACTAATCCCCAACAGAGCCCAAACTACAATATAACTACCCCCTAACAGACACGTACCTATACTATAACACTAATCCCTAACAGAGCCCAAACTACAATATTACTAATCCCTAACAGACACATACCTATACTATAACACTAATTCCTAACAGAGCCCAAACTACAATATTACTAATCCCTAACAGACACGTACCTATACTATAACACTAATTCCTAACAGAGTCCAAACTACAATATTACTAATCCCTATCAGACCTGTGCCTATACTATAAGACTAATCCCCAACAGAGCCCAAACTACAATATTACTAATCCCTAACAGACACATACCTATACTATAACACTAATCCCCAACAGAGCCCAAACTACAATATTACCAATCCCTATCAGACCTGTACCTATACTATAACACTAATCCCCAACAGAGCCCAAACTTCTGTATCACTAACCCCTAGCCGAGTAATGCTAACCCCTAACAGTATAAGTATAATACTAGTTTCTAACCATAATACTAATCATTAACAGTTTTAATCATAATTTTAATCCCTAACAGAGTTCTAATTATAATGCTTATCATTAACAGCATGTTAACTAGACAATATAATACTAATCTCTAACAGAGTTCTAACTATAACACTAACCTCTAACAGAGCTCCAACTATAAAACTAATCCCTAACAGAGTTCTAACTATAACACTAACCTCCAACAGAGTTCTAACTATAACACTAACCCCCAACAGAGTTATAACTGCAATACTAATCCCCAACAGAGTTCTAACTGTAGTACTAATCCCTAACAGAGTTCCACCTGTAATACAAATCCCTAACATAGTTCCAACTAACAGAATTATAATTACAACACTAACCCCAAAAGAAATCTAACTATAACACTAACCCCCAACATGTTTCTAACTACAATACTAATCCCCAACTGAGTTCTAACTATAAAACTAATCCCTGGTGGAGTTCTATCTATGACATCAATCCCTGGCAGAGTTCTATCTATGACACCAATCCCTGACAGAGTTCTACCTATAACACTAATCCCTCACAGAGTTCTCACTACACCATGTAATAATAATCTCTAACTGAAAACTGACTCCCTCATAGTGATCATTCCTAAAAAAGTGCCTTCAGCTATATTACTTTAACTACTATACTAACTCCAAAAGTAAAAGAACCAAACGTGGTTCTTCTAGGTTCCAAAGGGCACTTTACTTTTTACCAAATGAAGATTCTATGATTCTGGTTCTGATGCTGTCCTGCATCCAGAGCTTTCAGAGGGCTCGAAGTGGAGGCGCTGAAAAGATTTGACAGGGACGCCAATTACAGCACGTTCTCGCGACCAGCCTCTTCAGAGTCGTCTGCTGAAATACTGCAGGGCTGCGGTCTGTTTTACAGCCTCACTGCCTTTAATTAGAGGCAGAACAGCACGGTTGAGGATGTGTGTGGTTTTGGTTTAGTGTGCGGTTGGGATGAAGGGAAATCAGTTATTTTTTCCTGTTTAACAGAAGCCCTATCAGCCCTGCTTATTAAAGCCACACTGCGATGCGGTAGTGTGACTAATCTCTAAGGGACGAGCGCAAACAGTCTCAATCATTTTCTGAGCCGCTTGTCCTGATTAGGGTCCCGGTTGCTGGTAGGGGTCAAATGGGGGGAATGCATGGGTTTGAATCGCAGACCAGTAAGTTGCCCTGTGTACTCACAATGACAAGAATAGTCACTTTAACTTTCACTTCATTCCTATTAAAGGTCTTAACTCCAAAATAAAAGCCCTTACAGCATCCTAACATTATAATAAATTCCTAACCAAACCTTAAATACAGCACTCTTCCCAAACATAGTCCTGACCATAAATATATTTTTTGACAGTATTTGTAATTTTTCCTTTTTGTGGTTTGGTTCATTTTTTTTGCGAGATTTGGGATTTTTTTTTTTTTTTCAGATTTGTTTTGATTAAAATCTGTTATGCTCAGATTTCTTTGTCTCGATTTTCATATATATCTATCTATCCATCTATCTTTTTTTTTTTTTTTTTTTTACTATTATCCTTTTAATTGTATTTTATTTAACCACCTTTCACTCCTCTGCAGAGACTGACACTGTAACTTGTAAAAGTCTTGTCTGGTAAAATAAAGATACAAATAAATTAAATTAGGATTTGATCAACATTAATAGCGATGTTGAAACTTTTGCCTAGGACCGAAGTTCACCTGAGGGAAGCGCAGGCTGAATCTTCTTTCATAGCTGATGTGAAAAGGGCCGATTGTGGAGAGCCAGCTTTCTGAGTGTGTGGGGTCTGTAATGGTACATGACGAAATCTGCTGGAAAGACCAGTCCCCGTCCTGGCCGGAGAGACGGGCGATGTCCTCACATGCACTACGGCCTTTACTGGTTGTTCAAACTTTCCCATTCATGATGGATATTGAACATTCAGAAGGTGTGGGCTGCAGATATGAGCACCGGGTTTAAATTTCATGCGTTTAAACTCCGGCTTTGTGAGGAAAACAAAAAACAGGCATCACATTTCAAACCGCACTCCCACAATGGCCCGCGGCAGGAAGCTCCACTTTTAGCCACCGCGTTTGAGGGTCAGTCTTCACATGCTGTTGGATGTTCTCAGGAGTGGCCCTCAGGGCAGAGACACAGCATGAGTCACAGCTTAAAACTCTCACACACACACACACACACACAACTCATAGATGCATTTTTAACCCTCAAATGCATGATGTTCTGCCAACTGTTCGGCACTAACCTCGGCGACCTGTCGGTTACATCTAACACAGATTGATCTGCAAACTGGGCGTGAAAGTGTAAAGAACATTCCTGCCAAGAACCACAAAATGAAAGAAAATGGCTTTTTTGTTCAACATTATGTGGCCAAAAGTATTCGGACACCCTGTTCCAAACTACGAGCATTAAAATAAAGCTGCTCCCAGCAACTGTACCAACCACCGCTTATCTGGGACAGTTTTCTCCAAGGTTTGGAGGTGTCCGTTTCATCCAGAAGAGAATTGTGGTAGTGGTTTTGGAAGAGGATGCCTGTAGTTTTTTTAAATCAGTCCATTATTCCTCCTCCTCCAAACTCTACTGTTAGCACTGCGCTCTCTGGTAGGTAACTTTCTCCTGGTGTTCACTAAACTACCAGATCATGATGTGAAAAGTGAAAGTGACAGTTTGTGACAACCTCTGTGTTTAACCCACAAACGCTCGGCAGCCATATCCGGCATCCTGGAAGCAGTGATGGGGACGGTACCTTGCTCATGGGTACCTCAGGGCAACTTATTGGTCTGGGATTTGAACACACAACTTTTCAGATCCTGAAATCTAGTCCCTAAACACTAGACCGCTGCCTTTGCATTCACTACACGTTGCCTCTAGAAGTGTAGTGAATATTTAATATTCCAAAATTTTTTTATCTCCATTTCTGGAAACTTATTTTCATTCCTCCTCCTGCAGGATCTATATGACTTCCTCAGAAATCACTCCTTTAGCCCTTTTAATTGCACATGATTGAGAAAACAGCATGGCAGCTGAGGTGTGTGTGCGTAGCTGCTTGTGTAAATGTAAATATAGACATAGCTACAAAGTTACATAAAAAAATACAGAAGATTAGTTGTATTTTAGCTCAAATCCCAGTGTAGGTATCTAAGATCTGTAGGAACAGATGTAAGTGCTCACTTCTGACCTCCTTCTGTTCAGTGATTTAAATGTAAAAGATGTTTAAAACAATGACTTTCCTTCCATTTCAGGTCATAAAAAAATAAGATGCCAGATTGAAAGTTTAGAGTCTTTCCACCCAATTAATCCAGTCCTTTTAAATAAGTGCAAGTAAAAAATGAAGTGTATGAAGTTGCTGCTTGTTAGTTTTGGGGCGAGTGTTGCTTCTAAAGGTTGACCTCAGTGTTCCTCTGTTTTCTCTCTTCAGGAGCAGTTTGAGTTTGCACTGACGGCGGTGGCGGAGGAGGTGAACGCCATACTAAAAGCGCTGCCTCAGTGAGGAAGATTTTCTGACTCTTATCTTCCTGTGATTCGGTGACCTGTTCCTATCTTTGTTAATACCTGATAGACGTTGTCAGAGGTCAAAAATGTAGTGCTGCGATTAGAAATTTATAGGACAATGTTCTATAAACCGATATACTCTATATGACTCATCATTTCAGGAACATGTATATGACTTTAAAGACCATTTAGAATGATGTTTCATTTTTGCTTCAGCGAATCATGATGTCACTTGGATGTCCATTTATATGATGTAGAAGAAATGTGTGTCATACCTGAAATTTATGCAAGAGTTGGAAACGTAGTTACTCAGTTTTAGAAAAACGGGACTTTTTAGTGAGACGAGATTCCCAAGAGAGATATAGTTTGCAGAAGTCTTGAGCTCCTCATTTCTACTGATGTTTCACCCAAATGGCCAGACTTTTAATAAATTGTTGACGAACAGTTCTCCAGATCTTCCTGAAGGACAGTGTTGTTGTCTCTCATGTTCAGTCCAGTCTCTGTACCTGAGCAGTTCTCCAGATCTTCCTGAAGGACAGTGTTGTTGTCTCTCATGTTCAGTCCAGTCTCTGTACCTGAGCAGTTTGATAGTTCTGTGTTGGTTAATCCACACAGTGATCTACGTCTGAACCTTCAAGCAGAACAAAGCGTCTAACTTAAGACACGAAGCAGTGAAGAAAAGGTGCAGATGATTCCAGATGTTTAGGTGATTAGACTGGGTAAAACCCCTTTATCTAGAACATTTCATCTAACCAATATACCAAAGACAAGACAGTTTGGCAGAACATAGTGTTTGTGCTCCAATAAGGTAAATTTCCAACAAAATATATAGAAATGAGGGGCTCAAGACTTTTGCACAGTGCTGTAAATGGACGATACTTTTGTTCCAACTCAGATATGTTCAGTTTCACTTTCTAGATGGAACGATCTCAATCGTGGAGAGGGTGAAGTCTAGAATGTGAGACTGTACGATTTTGAAAGCGTTTGTTCAGTATAATTGGACTCAACACACTTGGAGGAGAACCCTCACTGCTAGTTCTCCTGCATCATGCAGGTTAGCAATACACTGGATGTTGAGGCGAGAACGAGGACAATTACGTCTTCCAGTCCAATACAATGGTCACCGAGCACAACAAACTAATGCTGAAAGTTGGGTCTCGCGTTCCTAAAGTTATCCTCTCAATTGCAATGTTTCCACAGATACACTGACAGAATAATAGGTACTAGGTATTGCTGGGTTTGTCCCATCAATGGGAGAACTTCTGTTCCTTTAGTTTAGGGAATATTAACCCATCATATTCCAATACGGGTATATTTTTAAAGGTGGACTGACTCCAAAAATCCCATCCCAACGCCAGGTCTTTATTTTACTGTTCAATTTGAAAAAAAATAGGTTATAAAAAGGTACAAATGTGCCCATTTCTCCTGAGAGAAACTTATTTAAGGTACAAAAACCGAAGCTCAAGGACCATTTGAGCGTACGTATCCATTATTTAACCCGTACCTTTCTGGCAGAGTTGATTTTTCTGGGTGTTTTAGAAGTCTTAGAATAAAGGAGGTCTATATGTAGCACTGATGTTTGGAAACTTCCAACAATCTTAGGAACGGATTCATCATTTGCTGTCCGCAGTTCAGGTTTAGTTTAAGTCGCCCTGTTCCTCAAGAAACTCAATTTGACCATTTGTCCCCACTATATATTATAGCATATATATTTATACACGAGATCATTCTATTCTTTTTTGTGCCGATTCACACAGACTGTTGCGATGACGTGCGTTGATGTGATTGCATTTAATAAAGAATTGATGAGCAATATCAGTGCAATGGTAGATTATATTAAAAGAATATATGTCTTGTGTTAGACCAATAAACGGATGTCATAAAAGAGACGGTGTGATTGTTCTGTGTTACCTGAACAACTAATATGCAGATTATATAAAAAGAAATGAACTACTGTGTCAGTGTTTGCCAGATTGTACTGAATATTTTTGTGTGGATGCGGAGTATTAAAATAAAGTCTAAACTTCACAATTGTGGTAATCTGTTTTCATTTCTAAAGGGTTCCTTATAAATATAAGATTAGTCCACAAATAAATCCGGTAGTGTGGACTAGTCCAGCTTATTTAACCCCTCACTGCGGTGTCTGTATCTGGGATTCGAACCTGGGACCTTGATCAATAGGTCCATAGGCAAGTATCCTGCGACTAGACCACCACCACCTACCGCTTTTGTTCATTTAGACCAGCCATAAGCTTCATCTTAGCCTTTAGTCATTAGTTTTCTGTGATTAATATGCCACTGCAATGTGGTCAAACTGAAGAGAACATACCGGGAGGCACGATTCTAAAAAGTTTTGCAATCTCCATCTGGCGGGCTGTGAAACTTTGTGATGGATGGATGGATGGATGGATGGATGAAATGGTTGGATTTTATCCTTACTACATATGACAACCTGAATCACCCTGGCACAGATTTGGAGCTGACATGCAGAAGATGAACGTATAGTGTACCCAAATTCAGCGTTTCTGTTTCTGCATTCTGACCAATGAGATGGCAGTGATACAAACAGCCTAACTGTAGGCGGAGACTTCATATGGTTCCGGCTTGTGTACGGCAAAAATGTCAATTCACAGTCTTGCTTGGTTCCTGGTGCCAGTGAAAGCTCCAAAACGCTCCCAAAGTCTTTAACACAGCATCATATGGAGCTAAAACTACTAGTCTTGGTTCAAAAGTTTCTTCCACCAGCTTCTGTTTTATGATCGCTCACTTGGGGTTAACATCCACATTGGATGGTTGGATGGATGGATTATATTATTACTACATATATCAGCATACATTACCCAGGCACAGCTTCTCAATCTAATTTTTTCAGCTTTTCTGTTTCTATCTCGTTCCAATGTGGCTCAGATGTGGCTTGGTTCCTGTTGCCAATGGAAAAGCTCCAAAAATCTTTAGTTCAGTATGACATGGAGCTAAAATGTATAACTAAAACTCTTTTGCCATCAACCAGAGGAAGATGGGTTCCGCTTTTGAGGAAGGTTTCCAAGGTTTCGTCCTCCGGCTGTTGCCTTTGAATTACTCACTGAACTTTTGGATCCATCATTGAACTTAATATCTACTGATCATTCCAGCCAATCATTCTACTCGCCCCTGAAATTCACCTCTTCATTTCTCTCGCCCACCAAGGTTGTGAGAAACCTGGGCGTCGACAAACAAGTGTCCTTTTCAGTGTATCTGTCTCCTGATCGTGTCTTATTACACTTTATGAAATAAGAAAAAAAGCAGCTGTACCTGACTCAACATGCCACCCATTCTCTGGTACAGGCCATGGTTATCTCCTGCCTTTATTACAACACTTCACTGCTATAAGATCACCAAGCATGGAAAATGAAATCCCTTCAGATGTCCAGAATGCTGCAATGTGTCTGGTGGTTGATCAGGTCTGATATTTCATACACTGGCTGCCAAATTTAAATCACTGGCCTACAGAGTGACTTCTGGATCTGCTCCAGCTTTTCAAACTCCATCTTATTGGCTTAGACTCCTTGTTCATTATGTACCTTGCTCAAGGATACCTCAGGGCAACCCATTATTCAGTTTAAACCCACAACTTTTCAATCCTCTGGTCTAGTCCTTGAACACTAAGCCACTGCTACCAACAGCAGCAGTGCAGGAACAGCCTCCATCAACTGGATCATCAAAGCAGAGATAGAAGTAGCTTCTCTCCTCATCAGCAGTGATGTAATTGGCATTGGAGGCTGGAAATAAGTGCAAAGGCTGTGATTAGTCAATCAAAAAAATAATAATGACAGAGCAAGCACAAAAAGAAGATATTTTAGAACGCAGCAGGAGTGCCAGAACATTTTAACAGGATGGGGCATTGAGAGTTCAGACTGAAACACAGAGGTACTGAGAACATCTGGGGCTAGGCAGGGCTAAAACTAACAAACGAAAAGCTGGACACACTAAGGACAGAGCAGGGCTTAGGCAGGGTAAGGAATAAAAAAAAAAGGTTTTGTTTGTTGAGGTAGGTTCCCAATCAATTCAATTCTTAGTTCTCCTGGTAGAGCCATGGCATAAGCAGCATTATTGTGGTCAGGTTCACTTCATTAATACCGGGGCTTTCAATTAGCTATTTCAGATATCAGGAGCTTCTGAAGGCTTCCTGTGTTGCCACGCTTTCTTGTTCACTTTATCTGTGCCAGCTGTTAGATTTCACCCAATTCCCAAAGTCAATACCAGTAGGCAGTGTAGCCCCTTCTGCATATTGAAACTAGTAGGAGCAAGTTCTGTAGCTTTGTGCTCTTCCAAGCCTCAACATGTCATCATCTCCACACTGCCATTGAAAATCAGTTCAATATAACTATGGGCCAGAGGAGAGCCCATCTGATTGGTTACAATAACCATGAGAATTTCAAGGACATCTAGTAAACATCTCCTAGTGCCATTATTGATGCTGCCTTCCAGTTCCCTCAGCCATGGCGGTTTGTTCAGGAGATATTATCACCTAGAAATTAAGAATAGGAAACAACTGGCACCTTAAGAACAGCCGGTCCGGTTCTTTGGTTCGACACCAGTGAGATTCAGTGATGATGAGAAGAAGCCTTCAGCCTGGCACAAAGTATTGGAGGGCAAAAACCTGAAACTCAAACAAAGAACCACAGTGTGGGTGAGTGTTTTTTCTTTCATTTCCAAGCACTTAAATATTTGATCACCAAAAAACAAGGAAGTCAAAGATGTGAGAAGAAACTAAGTTTTGGGCACTTTTGATCACTAAACAGCATCTCCAGCAGTATTTCACTCTCTAAAAACAGTGACGTCCCTGCCAGAGGTCCACTTTGGAGACGTCTGCATGTGCTTTATGGAGAATCCCTCCCCTTACACTACCATCAGGATGAATGTCCTCAGAAGGACAGACGGCTGTGTGTGTCTTCAGTGTGGACGGGTCAATAATGCTGCCACTCGGGAGAGAGGAAACCGTCCCTTTAACTAGAAAATCTATTAGACTATCATTGGCTAATTCAGTGTTAGTCATAACTGTTATTAATAAAAGGAACACAGCCGTTGGACTACAAGGATGTGGGGTTTGGGACACAGCCCGTTTGCTCCACTCCTCGAGGTGATTGTATTGTTCCATGAAAAAAAAAAACTTGCAAGACCAAGCTGACCCCTTCATGGTGATGGTGTTGCTAAATGGCAGTGTCCTCTTTCAGAAGGATAATGTCCTACTGCAGTGCACACTGTTCACGAGAAGTTTGATGAACAAGAGATGTGGCCTTCAGATTCCTTAGATCTCAATCCCATCAAGTATCTGCTGGAAGAACAAGTCCAATCAATGGAAGCCTGTCCTTGCAGAAGTTAAAAGATCTGCTGATAGTCTTGGTGCCACAGTAAACCTTGTTGTTTGAGATGCTGAGATGTATCAGAGGGCTACTCGGTATTTGGAAGAGGGGTTTAATAATATGTCTAATGCTTATAGGTGAATTTGTATGATTTAAAAAATCAGGCTCTTCCTGTGGTCTTCACAATTAAAGGTGAGTTTTTCAATGGATGTG
This sequence comes from Hepsetus odoe, assembly GCA_017165825.1. Classification (NCBI taxonomy): domain Eukaryota; kingdom Metazoa; phylum Chordata; class Actinopteri; order Characiformes; family Hepsetidae; genus Hepsetus; species Hepsetus odoe. Next base: position 5,160,595 of record CM029388.1, read on the forward strand.
ACGTGAATGGACAGGATTAAAAATTATTATATTAGAGGGACATCCCAGGTTTGATATTTTGGAGACAAAGTTAGAGAAGCAAGGTTGCGTTAGTTTGGACATGTCCAGAGGAGAGACGAGGATTATGCTGGGAGGAGGATGTTGCAGATGGTGCTGCCAGGAAAGAGGAGAAGAGGAAGACAAAAGAGGAGGTTTATGGACGTGGTGAGAGAGGACATGCAGGGGGTCAGTTTGATGCAGAGGGCGGGAAGAAATAGTAACGGATGATCTGCTGTGGCGACTCCTAAACATTTACGGCATTTAGCAGACGCTCTTATCCAGAGCGACTTCCATGTCCTGATTACAGGGACAGTCCCCCTGGAGACACTCAGGGTTAAGGGTCTTGCTCAGGGACCCAGTGGTGGTAGCTAGACTTCGACTCGAACCTGGGACCTCTTGATCCATAGGTCCATAGGCAAGTATCCTACCACTAGACCACCACCATACCTACTACGAGAGCAGCCGAAGGAAGAAGACAAAGAAGAAGGTTCTTCCTGTGGTCTACGGAAGCTTTGGTGGGCCTATCCTATCTAGGAATTAAAATTTTCCCATTGAGCCATATCTGGATAAATAAATGATCAATATCATTATCAATATAAATCAATATAAACAATAATATATATAAATCAATATAAACAATAATAGTCCATTTCCACAATTTTCCTTTGCTTCCTTGGGCCATTTGATAAACCAATAGGAAATGTAACATGATGCTAAATCTGATCTCAGTTAAACAGATCACAGAACAGCAGCTTCATTTCACCCTGTTCAGCTGAACAGAGATGGCTCAGCATTGGCTAATTCTGGAAGGTTCATCAGAGAAGAATATTCTGTGCACATTCAAACTAGGTCATGAAATGACTCACCTTTTAGCAAATATGGGGAACAGAGCTTTCTTTTCTTAGGATGTGTGTGCTAATGGTGCTAATGGTTAGGTCTACCAACAGATCCAGCTCAAGAGGATGATGCACATACACCCATGCTTTTATTATATGCTATCATCAGCTTGGTGATCTTCAGCAGAAATGTAATGATTGCAGGGATGATATAAGACCGTTTCCAGTTATCAGTGGGAGAGCCATATTTCCCCTATTTCTATCAGAGGGCTTTTGCTGTCTAGTGTTTGACGCACAATTTTTGAGAAGAAAATTTATTTAGCAACCAACCGGGTTTTAATATACGTTAATAAATTGTGTTTGTTATTTTCCAGGAAATGATGACATTTGATAAACATGATGCATTTGCCTTCTTCACTCTTCAGAGTGAACTTCAGAGTTTCCTAACTAGAAAGTCTGGTTGGGACTTTTCCACTGCTATCAGGAACTGAGGTGATGATGGTAGCAGCAAGAGTGAAAGGAAAGGCTTACAGGATGGTACTGAGACCAGCTATGTTATGGACAGTGGAGACAGTAATGCTGTTAAAAAGAAATGGGGCTGGAGGTGTAGAGCTAAAGATACTGAGATTTGATGGACATTTGGGATGGGGCAGGGAGCCACAGGATTGGAAGACTGTGGGTTCAAACCAATCACCAGTAGGTTGCCCTGAGGTACCCTTGAGCAAGGTACCGTCCCCGTCACTGCTCCCCGGGTGCTTTCATAGCTGCCCCCTGCTGCATGGTGTTTGCATGGGTTAAATGCAGAGGTCCAATTTCGTTGTGGTTCACTGTGTGCTGTGCTGTGACCTCGCAATGACAAGAATAGTCACTTTCACTTTCACATGACGAGGATGGACAGAATTTGACATGATTATATTAGAAGAACAGCTCAGGTTGGATGATTTGGAGACAAAGTCAGAGAAGCAAGATTGCGTTGGTTTGGACATGTCCAGAGGAGAGTCGCCAATAACACCATGAAACTTCAGAAGAAAGTTTTCCAGCAGGGAGAAATGCAGCAAAAGGGTGATTTTATAAGCAAACCACTCCACCTTCTCAAAACAAACTCCTTTTAACAATGGAGGGACTCAAGTCCTGAACTCAGCGGACGTCCCGCGCAACAGCATCCACACTCTGAAGCTGTTTTCCTCGGATACGCTCACTGCTCCTCGTCTCTGAAGATTTGGATGCTCACGAAGACTTTCTTCAGCACAATCAGAGGGAACATCATGCAAATGACCTATTAGCAATGCCATTAGTGACGTAGCCTCCCTGCTATTTCTGCGCGCTCGTTTGCATTCCATTTGCATATGCAACACGAGATCCACTGCTCAACCTGCGCCTCATCAGTATGCAGCTAATCTAGAAGTAAGGCAGACATGCTAATCGTCTTATGAATAACTATATGGGAAGCATAATTACGCATGTTTAATTGGTTATCATCTGAAGGATACAAGTTTATTAGGAAAAAAAAAAATAGCAATGGTAATTGCTTCCCGCGGCAACCAACGCGTCACACAGTCCTGAGATATCCTGTCCTCTCCCATTTGGGAGGATTCCTATTTTCTGCTATCATTCGATACAGCTAACACAATCAATTATTGCTTCAGCGATGACTGGTTTAACGCAAGCTGATTTTTTAATTAACTTAGCTTCACCATCATTCTTTCCATCATTTTTCATCTGCCGAGACCGTCCTTGCTGCTTCCTCTCATGACATTGCTCTGCTCTGCTGCCCGTTCGAATCCGAATACCACTCGCTCTCTGTCCCGGTGATTAAAGGGGAAAATTCGGGAGCTTCACATCGCACAAGATTATATCAGGGCTGCCTCTGAAGCCACGTATTCATTGGGTACATTTTATTTCAAAGCCACCTACATAGGGGGCTTTGTAAAAGATGAACAAGGCCCGAATAGCACTTAATAAGCTGTTCATAAATGAAAAAGCAACGATTGTTTCAGTGTTTCATAATTACAGTTTTTTAAGGCAAGGTGCCGTCCCCATCATTGCTCCCGGGTGCTGGATATGTCTGCCCCCTGCTGGATGGGTTTAATACATTGTACTAATTCATTGGTGACAAATAGTCACTTTCTTGTCTTAAATTTATCAGCTCCATGTGTGTTCACTGAAAAGTAACACATGGAAATTACAAATTTTATTAAGGGCAAATACTGTCAAGTCAATTTTATTTCTATAGCGCCTTTCACAAATGTTGTTGTCAATAGTCAGCTTTACAGTATCAGGTCCAAACCTCTAGTAAGTGACAAATTCCCTAAAACTGGAGGAAGAACCATGACAGGAACCAGGACTCAGAAGGGGAATCAAGACTCAGAAGGGGAACCTGTTTGGTCCAAACCCCAAGTGAGCAACGAACTCCCTAAAACTGGAGGAAGAACCTCGGGAAGAACCAGGACTCAGAAGGGAAACCAGGACTCAGAAGGGAAACCAGGACTCAGAAGGGAAACCAGGACTCGGAAGGGAAACAAGGACTCAGAAGGGGAACCTGTTTGGTCCAAACCCCAAGTGAGCAACGAACTCCCTAAAACTGGAGTAAGAACCTCGGGAAGAACCAGGACTCAGAAGGGAAACCAGGACTCGGAAGGGAAACCAGGACTCACAAGGGGAACCTGTTTGGTTCAAACCCCAAGTGAGCAACGAACTCCCTAAAACTGGAGGAAGAACCTTGGGAAGAACCAGGACTCAGAAGGGAAACCAGGACTCAGAAGGGAAACCAGGACTCAGAAGGGGAACCTGTTTGGCTATGGGGCCCAAGAGGTCGCAGGTTCGAAACCAACCTCCAGCACCACCACTGGGTTCCTGAGCAAAACCCTGAGTGTCTCCAGGGGGACTGTCCCTGTAATCAGGAATTAGAAGTCTCTCTGGATAAGAGCGTCTGTTCAATGCTGTAAATGTAAATGGAACCAGGACTCAGAAGGAGAACAAATCCGGTCCAAACCCCTAGTGAACAACAAACTCCCTAAAACTGCAGTAAGAACTCAGTGGAACCTGTCCTCCTCTGATCAACACTGGATAATCAAGAAGGAAAAGAAGTGACATCATTAAAGAGCTGATTCCTAGTCTGTGATCAGTAGAATTGAGCTCCGTTAGAACCTGTCGATCATTAAGAGGTTGCAAACTGCAGTTCTGTTTTTATGGGAGTCCGTGCATTTTTGGTGAGCAAACTCAACTCCATAACTGTGTTAACGTACTTTATTCACGAACACGTTTTTCCGATGCTTGACGTGCACCCAATAAGTGAACTATATATATAAAAAAAATGCATGGGAAGAAAGCAGGGCTCCGGTTCACAGTTCTTTCAGGGAGCACGGTGGAAAAACTCGCGATTACAGCACTCAAGAGCTCAGCTCAATCAGGGCCATATAAAGAATCGCGCCGAGAAACCCAATTATCCTCCTATATTATACCCCAGTCCCCCCTGACAATCACTGGCCCCACAGCCCAGGCCTTTAAGAGGAGAGTCCTCTCAATAGCTCTTAAAACTCAGTCACAATCCAGCGCTCCAGCTCATAATCACTTCTCCGCTCCCCAAGCTCGGCCCACGACTGGCCTAAGCCGCTCTCCGATAAAACACAAGACAAAGAAAAGTCTTGCATTGAAAAAAGTGGCTTGTTTTCACTCAGAAATCCTTGAAACTCCTTGATAAATACATGACCTTAGTCCCTCTAAACCCTTTTAAATACGGCATACCTCAGTAATGGCCTGAGACGAGTGTTTGTCGCCCGACGATTTTCCCGTCTTCATTAGCAGTCTAGAGAAGCGCACTTCCCAACGTTGGGACCTGTGGGCCGATGGCATTGATCAATCTGAGAAAAGGTACCAGGGCCTGGAGTTAAAGGGTCTGCCATTGTAAACTGATTTCGCAATAAAGTATAAAAATAAGTGACTATTTTTCCTTGCAAACACAAAACAAGCCACAACGAAATGCATTCCCTACAATTAACCCATCCATTCAGTGCCCGGGGAGCAGTGATGGGGATGGTACCTCGCTCGGTGGTGTCTCAGGGCTACTAACTACTCCAAGATTCGAACCTTGATCCAGTGCTTAGGGACCAGCCCCCGGATTCAGAAGGTGGCGGGTTCAAATCTCAGACCAGAAGGTTACTTGGAGGTACCCTTGAGCAAGGAAAGTGAAAGTGACTATACTTTTCATTGTCAAACACAGCACAGCACGCAGTGAGACCCAACAAAATCACACATCTGCTTTTTACCCACACGCATACCAGAGAGCAGTGACGGGGACGATACCTTGCTCAAGGGTACCTCAGGAAAACATACTGGTCTGGGCTTCAAACCCATGAACGTCCGATCTTGAGACCAACTCCTTAACAACTAGGCCACCACTGCCCCAAACTGTCACCATCACTGCTCCCTGGACGCTGAATGCCCCAGTATTACCAAAATCAAAATAACAGTCTCCCTGAAGCAACCTGTGGTTGAGGTTCTTGCTCAACAACCCTGCAGTGGTGAGATCTGAACCTGCAACCTATTGGTGCAAAGACGAGCATCCTGCAAACAGAATTAGAATCAGTTTTATACATCTTCAGCTTTCCAAAAGAGTTCTTAATTTTAAAGGGCAGCAGTGGTCTAGTGCTTAGGGACTAAGCCACAGAATTGGAATGGTGTGGGTTCGAATCCCAGGGGAGTGGTTTCCCTGAAGCACCCTTTGACCAAGGTTTTGTCCCCATCAGTGCTTCCCAGGAACTGGATGTATGGCTGCTCCCTGCTGGACGGTGTGAGTGGGTTAAATACAGAAAAGACATTTCATGTTCAGTATGACAAGCTGTCGCTTTCACGCTAAATCTTGATCGATGTTGGATTGAAAGTTAGTGACTGGACCCAACATCATGCATTACTTTTACATCTGCACTGAAAACAGTTTGAAAAGTGCACGTTAGGTCTCCCTAAGCCGATTTTTACCGCTCCGCTGGGATCGTCTGACATTAACGTTCTCACTGATGTCCCTCAACCTGCAATCTGGGGCAGGAAAAATTTGTGTTTAGCATTTAATAAAGGAGATAAACAACTATTCAAGTATTCAGATCGGCTCTCAGATATCTGCTGCAAGTTTGAGTGGCAATTTGGCGGTGATTAAGAATTTTTGCAGGAAATAAAACATGCTTTGTTTGCTTGTTTCCTTGTTTGTTTATCTGTTTGTCAGAAAATCCTTAATATATAACATAGTTTGACATTTCGGTTCAATGACAAGACATCCAGAACTACACTAAAATGAATATGCCTGTGTAATTATGGCCATCTACAGTGCATGCATTTGCATAATTATTCAGACCCTTTGTTTTGACACTTGATTAGGTTCCACATGTGCCTAATTGAATTCATTGGGCATCGTTAGGAAAGACGTAAACCCAACAGAGCATGTCTGTAGAGACTTGATAATGGCAGTGCACCAGTGTTCACCAACCAGTCTGTCTGAGCTTGAATTGCTCTGCTAAGAAAAATGGGAGAAATGTCCAAAAGACAGGTGTGAAAACCTTCATTCCCAGGAAGACCTGAAGCTGTCAAAGATGCTTCAGTCAAGTACTTGGTGAAGAGTCTGAAGACATACGCCGTTTTTATTGCTTTGCTTTGTCACTGGAGAATATGGACTGAAAATAAACATAAAAAATGAGGAAAACTCAAAGAAAAGTTTCATATATACTATAAAACCAGTGCCTGGATGTTGGCAAAGCTGCAGACTCATTATCAACATTGTGGGGACCCAGCTGTAGGGAGGAACATAAGGGAAAGTGAAAGTGACCATTCTTGTCATTGTGAGTACACGGCACAACACACAGTGAACCATAACGAAATCACACCTCTGCATTTAATGCACACGCACAAACACGTGCAGCAGGAGGCAGCTATTGAAAGTGCCCAGGGAGCAGTGATGGGGACGGTACCTTGCCCAAGGGTACCTCAGGGCAACCTACTGGCCTGGAATTTGAACCCAAGATCTTCTGATCGTGGCTTTCTAACCACTAGGCCACTGCTGCCCTAGTATGTATAACATGAATGCATGTTTGTAGATATTTGGGGGGGACATCTGAATATTGGACAAATTTGTCCCCCTAATAATTAAAATGACTACGGCCTTGGATATTAGCAAATAAAGCCTTTCATTATGTGTCCAGAAGTATCAAGACACCCCTAATGAATTGCCCTATAAGGTGACACAGTTCCTCAGTTGTGGACACAAAACGATGTCCATAAAAAGCATGGACCAATAGAATGAGATGTTTTGGAGCAGCTACAAATGGACATCATCCAACGCGCTCGCTATATGGAAATAAACCCTTGCTAGCTTTGAGCTGTGGAGCGTTTGAAGCTCCATCCAATACCATCAAGAGTTGGAGTCATGTTTTCAGATCTACATGAGCAGGGCTGAAAGCAACCAAATCCACACAGCAACGTGCCAACATCCAGTGCAATGGCTTCCCAGAACAGTTAAGCCTGTTACCACAGCATAGAGGAGCTTCCCCTAGGAAGACCTTCAAACTCAGAAGAAGCGGTGGAAGAGCAGGCCTACAAAGATCTACAAACTTACAAACAAAAGTCTACAAGATCTACAAACTGCATGTCCTGGAGGTAAAACTAATTCACAGAAAAGCTTTGGCGCTCTTTGCCAGAAAGTAGGGCAGTAAGAATGACAGATATGTTGGCTGGGTGTCTTGAGGATGCAGCCCTTGAGACTTGTCTCATTCAGGCATTTACCTTCATGGACAGCCTGTAAAGACGGTTCTGATGGACTAAGTCCAACTACTCGTTTGTTACTAACAGATCAAGTATAGATAAGAAACAACAATCTTACCTGAAATGTCAAGAATTGTTCCATTAAGTTGTTCTAGCTAACATAATAAAAAGTACAGACTAACAGTTTAGCTATTAACTAACCAATGATGTACTGTTGGCAAAAAGCTCCAAAACAAAAGCCTTTCGTAATGATTTAATCTAGAAGGCACAGCAATCCTTATTTCCTCCATCATTACAAAGGGAACCCCAGCTCTGATCTGATTGGTCAGCAGAGAGAAAACAATGCAGCTCGTAGTTGAAGAGAAGAAGTGTGCAGAAGACAGTGCTATGTTGTCCTCAAACTTATGGACAAATTCAAGTGTGCAGAGAACACACCCCTGAGGGACACCAGTCCTTATGGTGCAGGACGGTTTCAGTTTTATTATAGTGTCATAAACATATAATTCTAAAGAGTATGAGGGACACTAGGCGGTGGCCTAGTGTTTAGGGAGTCGGCCACAGGATCGGAAGATTATGGGTTCAAGCCCCTTAGCAATAGGTTGCCCTGAGGTACCCTTGAGCAAGGTATCGTCCCCGTCACTGCTCCCCAGGCGCTTCCATAGCTGCAGGCTGTGTGTGCATGGGTAAAATTCAGAGGTCCAGTTTCTTTGTTGTGTGCTGTTTGTTCTCACAATGACAAGAATAGTCACTTTCACTTTTGATGGTGAGTTTTGAGGGCGCTCCTTTTCTGAGCCGCTCGTCTTGATTAGAGTCACAGGTGGTGCTGGAGTCTATCCCAGCTCTCACAGCGTGAAAGGCTGGGACACACCCTGGACAGATTGCCATTCAATCGCAGGGCAGAGACAAAGACTAACCCACTCACACCTAGAGGACAGTTTAGCATCTCCAGTCCACCTGATGTGTGTCTGGACACGGGGAGAACATGCCCACTCCACACAGAACAGACCCGGACCGTCCCGTCTGGGAACTGAACTGAACTCAATCACCAAGAAGCGAAATCCGACTGAATTTAACTGAATTACAAATTCTAGTTTTAAATTTGTCATTTTCATTTTAATGTTTTTGTTTTTCCAGCTCAAACTAAAACCATTTCTCAGTGGCTGAACAAAGCTGTGTTTTCTATGTTCTGTTTTCTTTCATTTTTCCCATGAAACTCCATTGGACCGACTATCTTTAGGTTCTCCAGGCGATCGATACCGGAACACAAAGGTAGCCGTTTTTTAAAATTCCTCTGAAGGAGCCATGGAGGGTGCTGGTGCTGTTTGGCTTGGGTGACTTCCAGGAGAACCATGTGGGAAGTGGTCCAGGTCTCCCTGCAGCCAGCCTTGTGTTCAGCCCTTTGAGAGAGCCGCCGAGTCGGTAACGAGACAGGAACAGATTGCAGTACGAGCGTCTTATGTCTCGCCAAGACCTCCGCGAGCTTTGATCTCCTTTAAAACACAAACAAGCTTTTAAAAGATGCTCGCAGGCAGGGTGCTCTCGCCGCGTCCCTCTCTGTCTTCCAGAGTCCAGGTGAGGTCTCGTGAGCACCTGGCGGGGTCTTGAGCAGGTGCTGTTCTCACGGCATGGGGGATAAAGTGAAAGTGACTGTCGTTGCGAACACAGCACTCAGAGAAACACCATCAAATGCTTCTGTGCAGAAGGAGGCAGCCTTATCCAACACCCAGGGAGCAGTGATGGGGATGGTACCTTGCTCAAGGGAACCTCAGGGTAACCTGCTGGTCTGGGACGCCAACCTATTACCTTCAGATTATGGTTCCCAGTTCCTAAACAACATTTAAACTGGCATAAAGCTCTTAATGGTCAACCCTGACATTCACCCCAACTCATCTTCTGTTTGACCTATGACCCCAGCATATCTAATAAAATGGTAAAATGTGTGCAAATATAAACTTAAGTATAGTAAAATGAATTGAAAAGCAGATTTATTTGAATAAAACATATTTATGCATAAAAAAGTATAACAGAATAAGTTTTTATTTCTATTTTTTAATCTATTTCTAGTTTTATCTTGAATATCAGTGTAAATAAAACATAAATAAAAAATTGTGGAATTAATTGTATTAATGTATAAAATAAATAAAGTAAAAGGTGTGAGCAATGGGGTACCAAGAAATGTGTTTAAAGTAAATACAAATATAGACATAAATATATTAATATGTAGATAACTGGAATTAATTGAAGAAATGTGGTAATACAGCTTTAAAAACAAAATAAAATACATAAATCAAATTAATTAGAAAAAATGTGTAGAAAGAGGAAAAAAATGAAAATAAATAATTTATATATATATATATATATATATATATATATATATATATATACACATTGTTTTTTTTGTATATATATAAATATGTATGCAAAATGTAATTATATGCTCATAGTTATTTAAATGTATATTTGCTAAAGGATATATTTAATTTATCTTTGCTATAATAATAGTAAATATAGGAATCAAAAAATATATTTTTACATTCATGTTTTTCAATTATATTTGATATGTTATCAGTGAAATTAATAAATAAAATGTATTTAAAAGTGTATATGAATGTTTATACATATATATATATATATAATCCAAATGGAATATATCACTGGAATAGGAGCTCTGCTGAGTGGTGGTGCTGGTGTCAAAGAGATTCTGGAAGGTCAAGCTTAATACCTCGATGCTCAACCTGTTGGCAGATGCCTACATGCCCAGAACTGGTTATTAACAAGGAGGATGAGAGGTGATGTGTGTGTGTGTGTGTGTGTGTGTGTGTGTGTGTGTGAGAGAGAGAGAGAGAGACAGTTTGTGATGCTGTAGATCGGGGCAGGTAGTGAATTTGCAAATGAGAAAGAAAGAGAGTGACATTTCACACCCTTTCATTTCTGTCCCATCATGCTTTAGAGGACACTTCTGGCATTTTGCTCACCACATCCCCTCGTTTTTTCTCTCGCCCATCGTTTTCATCAGCATCGCCGGTAGAGGTGACCTCTACGACCCCAATATTGCGAACTGTCACTCAGCGTAAGTGAGTTTATCAACACGCATCTAATCGCGAGGCTCCTCTCCAGGGGGACCTTAACCATTTGCATACTGAGATTGGCTCCGGCTCCGGCCCCGGGGAGGGGGCGGGGCTCCCTGCCGCATAATTAACGCTGATAAGGAGGGAGGCTAACAAGCTTGTCGCGGGATATTAGCAGGCCGGACACATTCAGCTGCCTGCTGAGAGGCGGTCCACGGGTCGAGGAAAGCAGGGGTTTCAGGGGTCATTTCTAATTGTGAGGTTTAATGTAGGGGCCCGCAGAACCGGGCAGGTTCTGTAACGATGGTGAAACGGCCCGTGTGTGTTATTTATTAAACTACTGTAACACCCGTAATCAACACTGGACTGCAGGGGGACAGTGGGGACGGTTCCAGCCAAAGTGTAGAGAAGAAGAAAGACTTTTCTTTTTTTTTTTGTATGTTTGTATTTATGTTTGAAACAATGCAAGTGAAACTTTCCACAATGTGTAGTCACCCAAAAAAAAAAAGGATGGATGAATGAACAGATGGAGAAACTGGGATTTAAAAGAAAAAAGGATTGATGGAAAAACAGCTGTTTAAAAAAGAGGGGTGGAAGAATGGATGGATGGATAAACTGAGATTTAAAAGATGTAAATGTGAACAAATGCCTGAACAAGTGCAGTTTGCATTTAAACATCAATCAAATGAAATGGTCAAAGAAAAAAAACAGAAGGAATGTAAAACTGTTTCATTATGTTTGAAAAGGACATTTGAGAAAAATTGAGAGCGTGATTCTCAGTTCTCAGCTTTAACAGCTGGCGTTGAGTGTGGCTCGGTTTAGTGAGGTTGAGTGTGGCTCGGTTTAGTGAGGTATCGAATCGTTGGTGTTGAGTGTGACTCGGTTTAGTGAGGTATCGAATCGTTGGTGTTGAATGTGACTCGGTTTAGTCGAACCGTTGGCATTGAGTGTGACTCGGTTTAGTCGAACCGTTGGCATTGAGTGTGACTCGGTTTAGTGAGGTTGAGTGTGACTCGGTTTAGTGAGGTTGAGTGTGACTCGGTTTAGTCGAACAGTTGGCATTGACTGTGACTTGGTTTAGTGAGGTATCGAATCGTTGGCGTTGAGTGTGACTCGGTTTAGTGAGGTATCGAACCGTTGGCATTGAGTGTGACTCGGTTTAGTGAGGTATCGAACCGTTGGCATTGAGTGTGACTCGGTTTAGTGAGGTATCGAACCGTTGGCGTTGAGTGTGACTCGGTTTAGTGAGGTATCGAACCTTTGGTGTTGAGTTTGGCTCGGTTTAGTGAGGTATCGAATCGTTGGTGTTGAGTGTGACTCGGTATAGTGAAGTATCGAACCGTTGGCATTGAGTGTGACTCAGTTTAGTGAGGTATGGAACCGTTGGCGTTGAGTGTGACTCGGTTTAGTGAGGTTGAGTGTGGCTCGGTTTAGTGAGGTTGAGTGTGACTCGGTTTAGTGAGATATTGAACAGTTGGCATTGAATGTGACTCGGTTTAGTGAGGTTGAGTTTGGCTCGGTTTAGTGAGGTATCGAACAGTTGGCATTGACTGTGACTCGGTTTAGTGAGGTATCGAACAGTTGGCATTGACTGTGGCTCGCTTTAGTGAGGTTGAGTGTGACTCGGTTTAGTGAGATATCGAACAGTTGGCGTTGAGTGTGACTCGGTTTAGTGAGGTTGAGTGTGACTCGGTTTAGTGAGGTATCGAACAGTTGGTGTTAAGTGTGACTCGGTTTAGTGAGGTTGAGTGTGACTCGGTTTAGTGAGGTTGAGTGTAACTCGGTTTATTGAGGTTGAGTGTGACTCGGTTTAGTGAGATATTGAACAGTTGGCGTTGAATGTGACTCGGTTTAGTGAGGTTGAATGTGACTTGGTTTAGTGAGGTGAACAGTTGGCTTTGAGTGTGACTCGGTTTAGTGAGGTTGAGTGTGACTCGGTTTAGTGAGGTATCGAACCGTTGGCGTTGAGTGTGACTCGGTTTAGTGAGGTTGAGTGTGACTCGGTTGAGTGTGACTCGGTTTAGTGAGGTTGAGTGTGACTCGGTTGAGTGTGACTCGGTTTAGTGAGGTTGAGTGTGACTCGGTTTAGCGAGGTTGAGTGTGACTCGGTTGAGTGTGACTCGGTTTAGTGAGGTTGAGTGTGACTCGGTTTAGCGAGGTTGAGTGTGACTCGGTTGAGTGTGACACGGTTTAGTGAGGTTGAGTGTGACTCGGTTGAGTGTGACTCGGTTGAGTGTGACTCGGTTTAGTGAGGTTCTTTCTTTCCTTTCATTCCTTCATTCGTTCGGAGCCGGTGTGTGTGAGACGTTTGTTTGTGGTAATTACACCTTTTACACCCTGTGATAATCATATGTACTTCATATGAATACTTTCGATGCTTTTATTCTTTTCCACATTCTGGAAAACTTCAAACTTTTTTTTCTTAGAAAAGAATGAAACATCTTGGGGGGAAAAGCCCTCCCCCCGTCCATTGTGCAAAAATTCAATAAGGTGTTATTAAAAATGCTGCGAGCTATTGTAGGGACGACCTGCACGTTCAGGCTGCAGCACGGGCTTGATTATGCATTTTAATGAGTCTGTGATTTGCGGGTGGAAACCGTGGGGGAGGGGGAGAGTTGGGGGGTGGACAGAATAAAAGAATGAAATAACAAAATGCACCATGCAGAACAATAAGCCGCACCGACTGAATCTGCATCCTGACAAATATACATGTTTTATTCAACACCCGGAAGGGCTCTTTCAAGGCGAGCGTGATGTGGGCTGTGGACACACCTTCGCTGGGGCTGGGACGTCCAACCTGTGGGACCTTGTCCTCGCATCAGCAACGTCATGGCCATCACTTACGCAGATTTTAGTCCAGCAAGTGCGATTTGGACGTTTGACTAAAAAATGTGCGACAAGAACGGAATCGAGCTCCAAAATAGACCCAGACGAGTCCCTTTCTTGCAGCTGATTATAGGCAGTTATGCAAATGACGAAAAAATGTCAGGACACTTGTTCTAGACACGTGACAACGCCTCACTACAGACCTCCGAGGTCAGAGGAACAATTGGGCTTGAGAGACAAAAATCAAGCAGTGGGGAGTGTAGCGTAACGGCCGAGCTCACAGCTGCAGCACAGACATTATTAAAAATTAAAGTTTAAATCTATTCGAATGTGCTTAAGAAGATACGAACGTGATGGATTTGTGGAATTAAACCTCTTTTTAATCTTTAAATGATTAAGAAAAGTGAGAATAAAAACAAAAATGGGGCTCAAGTCCAATCGGCTGCTGATTTCAGTTGGACGCTAGTTTCAGCCTCACCAGTGAGGGGTGTCGAGGGTCTGTCACCCTGGAGCGCAGGGGGGAGTGGACAGGGTCCCACACAGACAACAAAAAGACAGCAACTCACTGTACTGTTTAGCAGCTCAGCTGAGGGATGGAGCGATGGATGGATGGATGGATGGATGGATGGATGGATGGATGGATGAGCAGAGATTTAAAAGAGGGATGGATGTTACAGTTCAAGGCTCTATTTCGCTGCTCTCTTGCTGGCGCTCAGATAATGGAAAGATGGATGGATGGATGGATGACCGGGTGGATGGATGGATGGATGGATGGATGGGCGGGTGGATGGTTAGATGGATGGATGGATGGATGAACACATATTTAAAAGAGGGATGGATGGTTATAGTTCAAGCCTATATTTCACTGCTCTCTTGCTGGTGCTCAGATAAAAGAAAGATGGATGATGGATGGAGGGATGGATAGGTGGGTGGGTGGGTGGATGGATGGATGGATGGAGGGATGAGTGGATGGATGGATGGGTGGGCGGGTGCATGGCTGGATGGATGGATAGATGGATGATGGATGGATGGATGGATGGATGAACCCATTTAAGAGGGATGGATGGTTACAGTTCAAGGCTATATTTCACTGCTCTTTTGCTGGTGCTCAGCTAATGGAAAGAGGGATGGATGGAGGGAGGGATGGATGGGTGGGTGGGTGGATGGCTGGATGGCTGGATGGATGAGCAGAGATTTAAAAGAGGGATGGATAGATTCAGTTCAAAGCTTAATTCACTGCACTCTTGCTGGACACGAAACGAACCACTGAATATCTTCTAGGATTATGGATCCATTTCTCCTTGATGGAGACACTTATTGTTGTTTGCTTGGTTGTTTTTCACCAGTTGCAATCCCATGATGCCTCTGTTGAATTTGTCAACCAACAGGTCCTTTCTGTCAGGGCGTGGGGCTGATTTTGATGGAATAACTTGAGAATGACCTCGTTCTCCTATATATAGATCTATAATAGTGCAGCTCCTCAAATAAAAGACCTCCTGGAATAAATAAGGTTCTCACACACTGAGATTTGCTTTGCGTTAATGAAGGCTTCACTCAAAGATGGGATTCACTCAAAGACGCAGTTGGTGGGATGGTTTGGGATGGATTGCTTTACCTTAATATCTCCAGTAAATAAAGCCAAAAGGACACCTTCAGGAGGGAGGACCTGCCATATTCCACTGCAGGGACATTTGTAAGGTTGGACTGATTCCCAACATCATGTCCCCACTCCTGGCTTTCAATGCACTGCTCTACTTTAAGACATTGAGTTAAGAAAAGGTTCAAATCTGCCACTTTTCTTTTGGGAAAAACACATTTAATGTACAAAACTTGACCTTAGAGCCTCTTTTTTTACTTTTGAGGAGACTTTTAATATTAATGAACCCAAAAATGCACCTTGTTTCCTGACAGAGCAGATTAGGTTGAGCATTAGAAGCTCTAGACGTTCTTGCTAACACTAATAGAGAAAGCACCGTTGTAGGGGAGTGTAAAAATACGCTCCAAAACACACATACACATATATATATTTATTTAAGGTCTTTTATATAGTAAAAGAATTGATATCAGTACATCGATCAATGATGTTTAAACAGCATCTTGATATTTCACCCTCCTGCTCATGGAGAAGGAGCCACACTGAGGTTCAATGCATCTGTTTAGGGCAGTGGTGGCCTAGTGGTCTTCTGATGCAGTTGCCCCTGCCTCAGAAGATTGTGGGTTCAATTCCCTCACCAGAAGGTTGCCCTGAGGTACCCTTGAGCAAGGTGCCGTCCCCGTCACTGCTCCCCGGGCGCTTTCAATAACTGCCCACTGCTGCACGGTGTTTGCATGGGTTAAACGCAGAGGTCCAATTTCGTTGTGGTTCACTGTGTGCTGTGCTGTGACCTCGCAATGGCAAGGGTTGTCACTTTCACTTTCATCTGTTCTTTCATGAGGATTTGAAGGCAGTTATTAGAGTCAGATGACTCTGAAACGATATTCCATTCAGTAATATTATCTCAATGTTTTCTGCATTCAAGTGCACAAAAAATTCATAAAAGTCCCATTTATAGTCTTTCAGTTGGAGAATCTCACTCCAGAGACGCCGCAAGACGCTGTTAGAGACGAGTGGTCATGTGCAAGTGATGTAGTTTTCCATGTTGTCCAGAGTCCCCCTTAACGTCTGTCTCCTTTCCAGACTATGCAGTTCAATTTATCATAACAGCATATAGTCCCACCGAGCAGCCCGAGTCTCTACTGCTATAGTCTCCCATCTTTCCCCTCTCGTTCTCCCTGTCCTCTCCCTCCCCCGCCCTCCCCTCGTCCCGCCATTCATCACTGGCTAATCTTGGAGGCCACGGCAGGTCAAGCAGAGTCAGGGGGTCGGATCCCCGGTGATCCTCCTAAACAAATAACAGACAGTGACCTTTGACTCGGGCCTTAGCATGACAATCAACATCAGTATTCTGCAGCTGGTCAAGCATCTGCCCCCTCCTCCGTCTCTTTCTCTTTCTCTTGCGCTCTGTTCCAGCCTCTCTCTCTCTCTCTCATCTGCAACCCAGATCAGCTTTTTCTCTCCCTCTCCTCAGCGGCGAAAAATCATCCATCCATAATTCATCACGTCTCCCCCTCCACCACCACCTCCACGACAGCCATCCTAGCAACAGGAACCTAGCAACTGCAACAACTCTCCGATCCGCTCTCAGCCTATGGGGAACATTAATGTCTCGTCAAATTCGGCCAATCGGCGCGGAGCGGAGCGGTGCGTTTCCTGCCGCCGGCCGGCTAACAGCTGTGGAACGAATGGAGAGGAGGGCAGCCCGCTGTTGCAGGACTGAGAGGTGTGAGAGAAGGAAGGAAAGAGGAGGCATAAGAGGGAGGGAAAGGATAGGAAAGGGAGGGGGCATTAGGAAGAACAAGAGATAGAAAGCTTGAGAGAAAGAAGGATTTCAAGAGAACAAAATGCATTGCAGTTCTGTGTAATTCTACACATAGTATTTCGTGTCTTATGAGGATTGCTTAATGAACGCATTCTTCTCTGACTAAAAATCACTCCATCCGTCTCCATGTCCTCCTGTCCTCTGCATTTTCCTCTTTCACATCAACCGCCTGCATGTCCTCTCTCACCCCATCCATAAACCTCCTCTTTGGTCTTCCTCTTCTCCTCTTTCCTGGCAGCTCCATCCTCAACATCCTCCTCCTGATATAATCCTCGTCTCTCCTCTGGACATGTCCAAACCAACGCAACCTTGCTTCTCCAATTTTGTCTCCAAGACATCCAACCTGAGCTGTCCCTCTAATATTCTCAGTTCTAATCCTGTCCATCCTCGTCACACCCAATGATTTTGTCTCCCTTTTCTGACTTTGTGTCCAAATCGTCAAACCTGAACTGTCCTTCTTCTGTATTTGGACAATCCTGTCCATCCTTGTCCCTCAGCAACTTTTTAGCTTTAACTGTTTCAGGAAGTAGAACAAATGGATGAGTGTAAAGATGTGAGCCACTTTGACAAATTTGAATGGCTAGAAAACATCTCCAGCATGTCAGGTCTTCCTGGTATGCAGTGGTCAGAACTGACCAAAGGTCCAAAGAAGGAGAACCAGTGAACTGGTTACAGGGTCCTGGTTTATCCCACAGAAGAGCTGCTACAGCACAAACTGCTGAAAACTTTTTGGTTCTGATAGAAGGTGAGCATACAGTGTATCTGTTCATGGGGCTGCAGAGCAGTCAGAGTGCCCATACTGTCCCCCTGTCCACTACCAATCACTCCTGCAAAGGACATCAGAACTGCACCATGCAGATAGAAAAAGTTGGGTCACATTTTCTTTTCCATCATGTTCATACCTGAGGAAGAGACAGCATCAGGATGCATTCTGGGAAGCCAGCAGAGGCAGTGTGATGCTCTGGACAATGATCTCCTGGGAAGCTTTGAGTCATTCATGTGGATGTTACTTTGAAACCTAGATGTTGTTGCAGACCATGTTCTCCCCTTCATAGTGATGGTGTCCCATAATGGCAGTGTCCTCTTTCAGCAGGATAGTTTCCTGCCACATTGCAAACACTGTTCAAGAACCAGCTGAGGAACCAAGAGTTCAAGGTGTTCCTCCAAATCCCCCGCATCTTGATCTTCACATCTCAAAGGCTCCCATCTTTTGAATCAAAAATCATTGATGAAGTTTTCGTTCTAGATGTTAATGTAAGGCCTAAGACCTTTAGTCCAGGTCAGACCAATAACAGAGCTAGGTTAGATGCCTGGTTACCATGGTGAAAATATCCTGACTGGATTATTTGCTGCTGGGCAAGTCAAGACTTGACTCCTGTGTTTCAGTCCAACTCCAGATAAGGAAATAGAGCAAGATCATGGCTGCAGATTTGAAACAAAAATTATGTTTTCATTAAATAAAAGTGAAGTAAAATGAAATCTTTTAGAGGACTTTTAATGTGTAATATCTGATGATACTTTTGGAAAATGTAATGGTGAACACATTTACATAGAAAAAGAGGACATATAGAGCAACTATAGACCCAGTTCTATTATTATTATTATTATTATTATTATTATTATTATTGTTGTTGTTGTTGTTATTGTTATTATCATTATTATTACTATTAATGCTATTATTATTGTTGTTGTTGTTGTTGTTGTTGTTGGTGGTGGTATTATTATTATTGTTATATTTTTATTATTGGTATTATTGTTGTTGTTATTATTATTGTTGCTATTGTTATTGTTATTGTTATTATTATTATTGCTCCAACAGGAGAGAAAATGTATTTATATGTATGACATCTTATTTCATGATCATATTCATAGTTTAACCATTTACAAAAATACTTTACAAACAGCAAAAAATTGGTAAAACACTTAAGGAGATTTTGAAAGCAATCTTTCTTGGATATTTTTTAATTCGATTACGTAATCAGTTTTAAATCTGCTTTTCTCCCCAAAACTGATTCCTCTGTTTTCCAGCAGCCCTGAAAAATAAGTTTCAAAGTCAGCGCCGGTTTAACTCGGCTTTATGGCCTTGTTCTCAAATGCCTGCAGAAGAAAGTAGAACAAAATGTGTTTCTGTGTCTGAGCAGTTCCGTTTGGCTCACTAGGAGAGTGAAATGGTTAAGCTGTGAGATATTAATGCCACTTTCCGCACTTTTCTGCAAACAATTTGGAACCGAGTTGAAGTGAACCTCGGCCCGGATCACCCCGTGTTCCCCTGCTTAATTGTACAGCCTGCCGTACGGAACATGTTATATAGTTAATTATACAGAACCCCTGCACACGCCAGGATAAGCATCCCCTGAACTGCTGCCCAGCTGGAGCTTTATTTTCCATGTGAAGAAGCCTGTGGGCGGCGCTTTTCTGCTTGAAGCCCTCGATGAAATTACACCATCCACTTCAAAAATGCCCAAGATGGACAAAAAACACGGCGCCGGAGTCAGAAAATAACCGGTGAGGTAACGAAACAGCCTTTTATTCCAGCGTTTCCTTTCTTTACAGGGTGAAACCAAAAGCCCTTCAGCACTTGAGTCCTTTCAGGAGCTAAACAAGCCAGGACCCGTACATAATAATGATATGCTAATGATATGGTAATAATGATATGGTAATGATGTTTTTCCAGCCCACCTGACCCACAGACAAGCAGTGATCCATATGATGAGGAGATCAGAACAACGCACAGCAATAATTATCTTCTCCACTGATGGCAAATTAGAAAGACACATCTTTGAACCGTGCGAATCGAGCAGCAAGAGGCAAGACTTTTCCAGAGAGAAGAAGAAAACATCAGACCGGTGACTCCGCTTAGCGACAACTTTCCCCACCCATTAAAAAACAAGCTTTTCCAGAAGTAGGAGCTTTAGAAACTGAATATCAGCTGAAAATTCAGGTTCACTACAAAAGTGAACCTCAGGATCATGGAGCGCTGAAGAAGGGTCTCCTTTGCTTTTTGGGGGGGGTTTGTATTAATAAACCTGAACAAAACATGAATTGAAAGTATTTCTATGCAAGATTAAATTAAATAAAAATGATTATTATTAAAGTAATAATATGTAAATAATGATTCGTTATTAGTAGTAGTAATATTTGTAACTGCAATCTTTTGATTTTTTTCTAAGAATGGACCTGAGCAAAACATGAATTTAAGAGTTATATGTAAGATAATAATAAATATACGAAGAAGAAGAAGAAGAAGAAGAAGAAGAAGAAGAAGAAGAAGAAGACGAAGAAGAAGAAGAAGAAGAAGGAGACGAAGAAGAAGAAGAAGACGAAGAAGAAGAAGAAGAAGAAGGAGACGAAGAAGAAGAAGGAGACGAAGAAGAAGAAGAAGAAGAAGAAGAAGAAGGAGACGAAGAAGAAGAAGAAGAAGAAGAAGACGAAGAAGAAGAAGTAGAAGAATGCAATAAATAGTTTTTAAGACATTGAAACTTAAAAGCTTCAGCCTAACAACTACCTGAAACACCATTTAGTAACACCTTCACAGTCACCAGAGAAACCAAATAAACAAGGCCAGACCATAGTAAACACCTTAAACACCATGGTAACCAATAAGCAGTACCATAACCCTAACAGAGACACCATAGCAGCCGGATAAAGCTGTGCATATTCTTTCAGTATATCTAAACTTCCACAAACAAATCCCGCAGTGAGTACGAGCACTGTCAGGAAGTCTTCAGCGTGGACCAGGACTAAAAGCTTTCACTGCATGAGCAGGGTGAGTGGACCAGCAGGACACATCTCCCCTGCCCAGACTCACCCTGCCTGAAGGTCAGATGTGATGTAATATTGGACCCATTTTTTTTTTATTTTTGGAAGCTGTAATCAAATTCTGCGGAGCCCTGTCGACTTCCCACGTACACACTGGAGCTCAGCTCTACAGATCCATTAAAAACTCGCAAACGATTTATGCTGCATAATTAAAACCACAGAGCTTTTCGCAATCAGTCTGCAATCTAAAGCCTAAAAAATGGTGACAGGAGCATAAATGCAGAAACGTCTTAATTAATGCATCCCAAGTAACAGTAGCAAAGATCTCAAAGACCTCCTCGCTTGGATTCAGAGGAGCCATTTCTCAGTGGGGAATAAATACACACAGTGCTGTACAACAATGTTTTAGTGCTCCAGGCTGCAAAGTGTTTAAAGATACAAGGTTCTAGATAAAGGGGTTCCACCCACCACGTTCAGCATGAGCAGTAAACCAGTCATCTTAGCATCTGGAAACATCTGCTCCTGTTTCTTCACTGCTTCATGTCTTAAGTGAGACGCTTTGCTCTGCTTGAAGGTTCAGACGTAGATCACTGTGTGGATTAACCAACACAGAACTATCAAACTGCTCAGGTACAGAGACTGGACTGAACATGAGAGACAACAACACTGTCCTTCAGGAAGATCTGGAGAAGTGTTCCTCAACAAGACATCCAACATACATGAAAGTATGGATCTTTCCAAGCAAAATATGAGGAAATGAGTGGAGCCTCAAGACTTCTGCACTGTGTTGTACATTGTATGGCCAAAGGTTTTGAGACATACCTCTTAATTATTGAATGTGGTTCTTCTGAGGTGTTCTGCGTGGTGGCTGTTACCTCACGACTAGAAGGTCCTGCATTTGATTCACAGGTGGGACAGTCCAGGTCATTGCTATGTGGAGATGACATGCCCTTCAGTGGTGACTTGTCCATGGTGTGCCCTCACCTTTCCCCCTGTTAAAATCTGATAGATTCTAGCACTGCCCGTGAACCTAATCAGGACAAGCGGCTCATAAAATGAGTGAATGCTCTGGTATTCAAAAACAACACAGGTATAAACTTGGGTTTGGTTCAAAAGTTTAAAAGAGCTCCTGTATATTTCATGCTGTTTGAAGTCTATATTTCTGAAAGAAAACCCACAAACAAAAACAGCAAGACATCACTGCAGATACCTGTGGCTCCGGATTGGTGGATATTAGACCTTCTTTTCTGAGACTTTGTTTGACGTGAATTAAATGTTAGTGTGCTTGTTTGCCATACATTCACCTGCCTGATGCAATCAGAAACCTTCAGACCTGGATTTGATTGACAGCCTCGGCTGAGTGACATGGACATTCTCATTAGCACTTTAGAAAACCTCCAACGTCCATCATGGTCCTATTATTAGGCTCTCAGTGTTTTTAAATTCACCATTTTCATAATTTTTTGCATTTTTGTTTTACTATCTGTGCTACCCAGATGAAGAGTCTTGGTTCCTCTCTTTTCCTCACCAACAAGGACCCATATCTGTTCAGGTGATGACAAATTTTTAACCTTTCAGAGGGTTTCAGCCAAAACTTGGAAAAAGAAATAAAAAAAACTTAAGAGTCCTGAAAGTAACCAGTTCAAGAACCAGTTCCCTGTTGGTAGAAAATGGCCATGAGTGGTTCTTCCTCTTGTTCTTCAAGAGTTTCTTCTTCTGAGTCTTGTTTTATGATGGGCCTTTCCATCTACAGATTATTGGTTCTTGACCTGCTTTCGTTCAGGATTCTCTGAAGCATCTGGCCAACCATCCTGCATTTCCATCAGTTTGGAGAAATAATCAGTAATCATCAAGAGAGCAGAAGTATGATAGATGATGGATAATGATGGATATTAAAGAAGGAGGACACGTGATGTCAAGATTTTGCTAAAAATTCCCAGTGCTTTTGCTTCTAGAACTGAATTTTCAGGTTCTGATACAATATACTGTAGGTTGGAATGTTCCTCACAGTTCAAAATTTGGTGCCTGAACCAGAACCAAGGCCTATCAGTGGTTCTTTCTCCTGTTCTTTGTGATTTTCTTTTGTGTCCTGGATTTTATCTCAGTCGATCTTTTTGCTTTTGAAGAGTCTTTCTTGTTAATGCAGTGCTTGACTATGTTTATAGAAACCTTAGCTTTGTATGATTTAATGACCGTGTTATATTATTTGTTGCTATTTGATATGTTAGAAAGACCACCCGATTGCACTCTAGAAATAACCCCACTGGATTTTGGACTGCTTTTTTGAAAAAACCCTAATTTTCCCAAAAAAAAGATTATACATTCGTGCCATCGACTACAAAGTGAGGCACAAAAGCTCACGTTAGTCACTGGCCCTGTTCTGTTCATACATGCGAACACTGACATCTGGCATGCGGATAATCCAGACATAATTAAACCTGAAGACTCCCGTCAAAATCTGTGTCTTGGCCAGGATTCCCTGCCTAGTTCAGAATAATAATTCATGATAATATGTTTTATTTATTTTTCGAGCTCAAGGCCAGCAACAGAATCAATCAAGGAGTCAGAACGGGTTGAAACGAAACAAAAGAAACACAGCAGGTATTCGGAGAACAGAAGAAACCAACTGGCATGAAGGAGAGAAATAATTGAACTGGGACTGATTGGAGGAGAAGTTAGGAGAACTTTGTGAGAATTTATTCCATTCCAGTAAACAGAAGGACCCACCTTCAGGGTGGTGGTGTTCTAGTGGTAGGATACTTGTCTATGGACCTGTGGCTCAAGAGGTCCCAGGTCGAAATCCCACCTCTAGCACTAGCACCACTGGGTCCCTGAGCAAGACCCTTAACCCTGAGTGTCTCCAGGGGGGGACTGTCCCTGTAATTAGGACATGGAAGTCGTTCTGGATAAGAGAGTCTACTAAATGCCGTAAATGTAAATGTAAATTCACCCTGAGGGCAAATACAGCTACAGGTCCTAAAAAATATATATATATATATATCTGTCAAACTATCTAACAAAAACTTTTGTCAACACTGATTTAGAAGTAAATCAGTTTACAGCAAGAAAAATAATGGTCCTAGTTCAGAACCTTGTGGGACTCCACCAGAATGTTATTTCTTCCAGAGTGGTTGGCAGTAAAAACCTCAGCAGTGATCAGTCATGCTGACGATCCACTTTGCTGCACAGTTTAGCTGCAGCTTGCATTTTGAATTGCAAACCCAACTCACATATACATTTATTCATTTTGGAGACACTTTTATCCAAAGCGACTCAAGCGAGGAACAGCATTCAGGCTCAAATGAAGGGAAAGCATTACATGGACATGAAAGGCCATATAATGTAAAATAAAATATCAAAAAATTTAACTGTATTAATGAATAGCGTGAGTTAGGAGTGTTAGACTGTCAGGGGCGTTAGGAGAGTGAAGTGAAAGTGACTATTTGTCATTGTGAAAACACAGTACACAGTGAAACACATCCTCTGTATTGAACCCACACATATCGTCCAGCAGGGGAACACATATCCAGCACCCGGGAAGAAGTGATGGGGATGGTACCTTGCTCAGTGGTACCTCAGGGTAACCTACAAATCTGGGATTTGAACCCATGACCTTCTGTTCCTGGGACCTAAAATTGAACCACCACTGCGATAAACATACCCAGCAATGATGCCAATCAAGAAGCTGTTAATCAACTGGAGTAGACGTGGAAAAATGTGGTTGTAACGAAATTCTGATGACTGATCTCCAGGAACACACTTAACTGCTCCATTGCTTTGCTTGAAGAAAACATATGAAGCAGGGAACCAGCAGCTACAACAGTGGGTGTCTAATTTGTTCCCATTGCTTACTGTAACTGCTGATATCTAAACAGCAGAACAGGTCTGGAGGTGGAGGACCCAGAACTGGTGTACGTGTCTTACCCAATGACACAAACTGCTTCTCTGGATGGTTGGGCAGCGAGGAGATCATGGGTCCTGCCTCAGTTTGCCCTGTTCTCAGACTGTGTAGGTGAAGCAGTAGCTGCTGTCAAAGTCTCCAGGGTGTCTGAGCTTTAGAGTTACATAGCAGAACCAAATGTCAAAGCCATGCTGTCAAAGCAGGTTCCAGAGTTTCTCTTAAAGAAGAGCAGCAGAATTTAGTTTCATGGTTCACCCAGCTTTAATTCTTTGGAGAAAAAATGAGAAGAAAAATCTCTTTTGTAACGTAGCAGAGGTTTAACCTCATGTGCATGTACCGTAAAGTACTTTTTTAACAGCAATAATCAAACGACGTGTTGCTTCTCGTCCTCGCAGAACATCCAGCACTGCTTGCCTTGAACCTCCATCCTCCAGAGAAGAAAACCTGTATTTAGACTCTTCTCAGTTCTGGTTCCTCAGAGCTGCTGAGTCTCTTCTGTCTTCAAGCATCTTCTGAAGAACCACCCGTTCACCGAGGGGACTAACCTTTCCTGATTAGCTACACTCGTATACCTTTCTACACCTTCTTCTCTTCCATTATTTCTCTTCCATTAAAAACCAACCGCATTTTAGCACTATAATATCTAATATCTGGGTTATTGTAAATAATGACGCCCCCAAGATCGGAAGGTCGTGAGTTGGAATTCCTGACCAGAAGGTTGCCTGAAGGTACCTTAGAGCAAGGTATCGTCCTCTTCACTGCTCCCTGGGCACTTTAAATTGCTGTCCCCTGCTGGACCGTGTGCCTGTGTTAAATACAGAGGGTGCATTTGTTTGTGATTCACTGCGTGTTCACAATAACAACTAGATGGAACAGATGGAAGAAAAAACATTCTCCACTTTAATTAATGGAAAAAGTTTTTTCAACATTAATGCAAAGAGATTTAATTGCAAAACAATTTTGGCCGACTTTTATTGGCCCATTTATCATGAAATGTTCAATGAAAAGGACAACTAATTAGCCTATTATTATTTGCATAATAATGCAAATATTAAGGGTCGAGAAGAAAATAAGATATCAGAATATAAAAGTCTACTTTTATTAGTCTGCTTTCAGTGAAATAAGTAATAAAAGTCCCATTGATATTTTTCTTCTACCAGAAACTAAATTCTGGATGCGTATCCAGATTCACATTTGCATAAAATGTGTTTTATGTAAATAAATAAATTGCAATAATATAAAATAAAAAGCGAATGCACCTTATAAGCCACTCAAAGGGACAAATTGGCAAGGGATGTCCTGTGGTAGCTGTTAAAATGAACAATTCATTGTTTTTATCTTAAACTTTTATTTAAAAGAGTGAGGTTTTTCAGTCGCAAGGGTCATGAATTTAATAACAGCCTGCATTCTCCAACATTAAGTTCAGATTGGCCATTTTAAGAGCCGGTGCTTTCATTAGTCTGGCTGTTGATTGACAGGATTTTGGTGTAAAAAAACCCAAAAACAAACTGAACTCATCACTGCAGATCTACACATGCAGTCGCTGGCAAAAAAAAAACAGGTTGACTACTGACTCAGACAAGAGAACCTGCATCAGAACCTATAAAACGTGGAACGAGGGACACCTGACACGGGGAGGAGACACAAATGAACCGCAAATGAGTAGGGGCGGGGCTGGGGCAGGACTAGGGCGGGGCTAGGGTGGGAAGAAGAGTGCAGGCAGGTTGGAATGGGTGGGAAAGAGTGATCTGTGACAGACAGGGACCAGCAAGAGTGAAAGGGAAGGTTAACAGGACAGTAGTGAGACCAGCTATGTTATATGGGTTGGAGATGGTAATGAAAAGACAGAAGGTGGAGCTGGAAAAAAAAAGCAATCAAACTGCTAAGGAGGCTGCAGAAAATAATAATAAATATAATAAAAAATCAAATAAAATATAACAAATTTAATTAAATTAAATATAATACAATTATATTCTATTAAAATTAAAATTACATTCAGTTATATGAATTAAAATACATTCTCCAACTTGGTCTACAAATCGCCCAGCCTGAGCTATCGCTTTAATATACTCATTCCTAACTACATAAATATCCAAAAAAAGAAAAAGATGAGATAGTTTGTCCAAATGATCGGCTGAACTGTTGGCATAACAAGAATTAAAATAAATAAAGCAGCAACAGACAGTAATATTGAGCGAGCGGTTTGAATGAAGAGATCATTTAATCAAACCTCGCTCCTGGATTTTTTCTGTTTCCAGTGTTTGAGTTTGAGTGAACGGAGGTAATTAAAGAGTTTAATTCAACACTCAGTGATGAAGCTGCTGTTTGTTTTTCCTCACGCAGGAGTCGAGCAGATAAAACATTCAACTGTTTAAAACGGTCTGTTCGAAAACCGAGGAACCTGCTTCCACACACAAACCAGCAACACCACCATTAACACACTCTCACTGGACACTTTATTAGAAACACATAACAGCACAGGTCTGCTGTGACAAGTGTGTGTGTGTGTGTGTGTGTGTATGAGAGGCAGAGAGAGAGTGAGACAGAGAGGGAGAGAGAGAAAGATCTCACCAGGGAGGTGTGTATTGGAGCTCTGTTTACCTGAGACAGGTTGATGTGTGGGCAGTGAGAGAGCAGACTGTTCTCTCTCTCTCTCTGTTCTGTGGGGCAGCAGTTGATGCTGTATGACTCATGGTGGTTCTACTTTTCACCTGTTCCACCCCTGAGTGGGCAGCAGACGGCTTCTCGCCAAAGCCTCGTTTCATTTCGTCCTGAGAACGTTCGAGAGAACAAACGACGAGGGGAGATCAGTGCAGTCATGTAGTGTTTTACACAAAACCTCAATTTCAGCACTTACTGTCCGCTTTATCAGAAACACCCGCCATGTGTTTATCTACCTGGCCACATATCGGAAACATATGGTTCAGCTCCACTATTCAGGTGTG
The DNA here is from genome assembly GCA_017165825.1 of Hepsetus odoe. Classification (NCBI taxonomy): domain Eukaryota; kingdom Metazoa; phylum Chordata; class Actinopteri; order Characiformes; family Hepsetidae; genus Hepsetus; species Hepsetus odoe. The sequence goes on from CM029388.1 coordinate 5,188,132, forward strand.
CAGGAACTGGCTGTAGCGCCTCTGTTCCTGCAGTTTATCAGGACTATCACTGGTCAATGTGATGATCATGTTCTGTCCAGATGTTATTTGGGAGGTTTGATTGTGGTTCACTGTGTGCTGTGTTTGCAATGACAAAACATTGTCACTTTCACTTTCCTTTCAGTTAGTTTATTCAATTTTAGGTGTGTTTAAATGTCTTATTAATTTTAGTTGCTATTTTCATTTTCTAGTTACTTCTGCCTTTTCTTTATTTTAATATATTCTATTTATTATTGTTAAAATTATCATTTAGATTTTATTAAACAGCACTTTGGTGACACCTGCTGTGTCGTTGTGGTTCACTTCTTCACAATGACAAATAATCACTTTCACTTTGTGTTGGTTCCCAAGAAGACCCAAAAAGCATCAGACAGAACCATAGACACCCCAGCTCCAATCCTGGTAGAGCCTGGATGGACTAAGAGGTTCTAGGAGCTATTCAGAGATGCAGGAATTCTTCTTTGGACACTTTTGTGCTAGTTTTTTTTTTTTTTCCTGCAGATTGCAGCTATTTTGTAAGTGTTGCGTGGGTTTAAAACTGCATGCGTGTGTTTCTGTAGGTGTGTGTTTTGCAGAGTGGGCTCACATAAAAAGCAGGCTTTTATCTTAATGGATTGGACGTGTTCAAATAAACAAAATAAACAACCATTACGCACGATGTGGGGGAAAAAATCCAATATAGACATTTTCTTTCCTCTTCAGAGCCACCAGTGGAGCTATATGTATCTTCTGAGTGTGGATAGTAAAATCTGAACAAAATCAGCGTCTCACGACTTCGTCCCTCCACTATGAAACGGATGCAGTCTAAAATCTTCTCCCAACTGTGATAAAACCGTGTTTCAGGCATCAGGCAACACCTTCACCACTATTTCATGCAAAGGACATTCAGATGTTCGGTTCCATTCGCCAACAACTGGCGTTTCACTGTGAACCCAATATGAATTTCATAGTTTCTGCATCTGCTCTCTTTGCTATTAAAGGTACTGTGCCAACACCAGCATGAAAAGTCACCTCTCGTCCTTCTTTTGCCTTTCAAAACCAGAAAGAACCTACATTGCTAAGTTTGTGGAGACATCTAAAGATCTTCAGCTTCACCGACCTTTGTAATACGTCTAGAACGGTACAGAGACTACACCAGCTGTAGGTGTCCTCACCCTCTATGTTTCCAACGATGAAGCCAAGCTCTGAGGGTCTTTCTGGATGTTCATGGTTGACTGATGCTCTATGGGCTCAAAACCTGACCCTCCAGATCAGTATTCCCCATGTCCTCATGTCTCTACACACACGGTGGACAAACAGCCCCACCTAGTGTCCGCCTGACACCTCAGGCTCTTTACAGGTAACAGTCATAAGACTCAGTCTTCCTTTAATGTTGTGCATGAAGGTTAGTGTCCAATAACACGTCAAGAACGTCCATTTCCTTTTCAATCTGTCCAATAGCGGAGGCCTGCAAACGTGTTCAAATGACATTAATTGGGGGGAAATTATTATTGAATTTTGCAACTATTTAGAAAAGTTTTCAACCAAATAAAAATAACACATTTCTAGGCCTAAACTATTACCATAATTGGTAACTCATCCTTTTATGCACTTGAGGATTTAGCTTTAGCATTAGCTAGAAAACATTAGCTTGGTTTGCTTAAGTAGGCCACGATCGATAGCACAAGAGATTAAGAAAAGCCATCAAATCAAATTTTAATTCTCATGATTAGCTTTTATACGATACTGTAGCCGCTTTATTGCTAAATTTAGGATTAGCAAGACAAAGGTTACAGCTAGCAGACCTAGCTACAGCAAAGCTAATCTGTGTTTTGTTTTGTTTTTTTTACTAAAGGGAAGCTTTGCTGTCTGAATGATTCAATTATACCCAAATACCTCATTATATAGTTTTGTTTTATTGTCTGTATTGTAGAGTTTGTTTTTATCAAGGCCTTTTTCCACTGTGCTTTTTATTGATTTGTGTTTTTAAGTCTAGTTAGCTGCAGTTTAACCAATAATTCTTAATAAAAGCACAATGCTCTCAGATACGCTATATTAAATACGTTTTGATTTAACTCTGACCTTTTTTCAACTGCTTGTAGGAAGAAGAAGAGAAAACAGAGAGTGAAATAGAAAATGGGGGAAAGTTAAAGATCTGATTACAGATTCAAAATTATTCTAAACATTAAAAAAAGAAGTGAGGCAAACGGTGGGAATCTACTAAGGTTTGCTTTCTTTTGTTGGTAAATTCTCAACGAGAGAAACTGTTTATGTCATTTAAATGGAATGTTCATGATTAAACTGAATTAGTTTTTAAAAAAGAAGAAAATATGAATGAAATGTAAAGATTGATGCTACATTTTTTCATTTTTATCCATTTTAAAATTAGATGTTTGAAATTCCACGCAAAAGCTTCAAATTTTATGCCAACGTTTAAGACCAATGAATGATAAAGACACAATTAGACATCCAAGGCCTTTTTTGGAAAGTTTTTGAAAGAATTTCAGTTTTACCCAGAATAGACAAAACAGTGAACTTAATCTTAATTTTTAAATCTTTTTGCAGTATTGCTGGAGGTCAGGGGGTCTCCAAACTCATAAAGATCCATTCTTGCTTGCAAGAACTCATTAAAGGAGAAACACCTACATACAGAGACACCTTGGACATGTCCTTGTTGGAGTTTCAGAACATTTATTTGTGTTTTTTAAAAATAAAAACAAAATAGCAAGGTCTTTTCAATCTAAAATGCAGTATTTATTATTAAAGACTAGATTTATATTAGTTTAAACATCTTCACCCTTCTGACAATGTTATTTGATGAGTTTAATCAGTTGAGTTTTTTGCAGTGCCGCATTTCTGTTGCAGTAGTTAGTTATTTCAGAGTAAAGAAATTGGAAATTTTTATGCAATCATTAAAAAAAAAACAAAAAAAAACAGACTGCCAAAGTGAAAAAGTTGTTGATTTTTATTTAATTTTATTATGGATATCTGGATGGCATTTTGTTAACTAACTGAAACAAGAAAGAGTTATTTATTTTCTTGGTAAAAAATAAAAACATGGTTAAATAATATTTAATATCAGCATAAAAACAGTGTACAACAGTTCTGTCTGACCAAACACAAGGGTTTGTACAAGAGTTTTAATTGTGCCTCATGGCTGTAATGGTGAAATCCAACCACACGAAGCCAAACAAGATTCACGACTGGCTGACATTTCTCATACTTTAAAAAAAGAAAAAGTTTCGATTCTCACCAGGATGTGAAATGAGTCGGTGCTGAGGCGGTTTGTAAATTGAAAGCGACGGAGAGGAGGTGAGTCTGCAGTGCCGTAGTTGCTCTGGTGGCTAATTAAACCCTCCGAGACTTCAGCCAACCAACACAAGGCCCAAATTACTCTGCAGGTCATGCACGCATACGTCGCGATGAATAATACAATATCTCACACCCACACACACACACACACACACACACACACACACCCTAGCTGTTTCAGATACATGGAACCAAGCCTCCTGGATTCTGGGATATCAGGGATGATTTGGAGGGTCTGGTTTGAAAAGCTTGGTTTGCCTTTCTGCTATTACTAAGACCACTAAATACAGCAAAAACCTTCCTGGAAAGATGAGTCAGAGAAATGATTTAATTAAGTAAACTTTCTTTTTGCTTTTTTTTTTTGTTTTGTTTTGTTTTTTTGAGAAATTTTCAGAAAAAATATTTTTCTGATGAATTTGTTAAGGTCCATTATTATTTTATTAAATGAAAGACTGGATTAGAAATGTGTGAAGAAGTAAAAAGAAAAAGAAAAAGAAGTGTTACCTTGAAAACAATGTGTCATTTGACTTTAATTGTCTTCTTTAAAGGCCTGCAACCCCAAAAGGGCATCTATTATTTTGGTCAGTAGATCTTTCTCAGCACAGCAGTGAAACCCACAGTGTAGATGATTGCTCTGAGGGTGCTGATGGAGTACAGAGAAGGTCAGGAGGAGTTACACTGTGACTTGGTGGACTGAGAAAGCAGATGACAGAGTGCCTAGAGAGGAGTTGTGGTTTTGTATGAGGAAGTCAGGTGTTACAGAGAAGGATGCCAGAGTGGTACAAGATATGTATGAGGGCAGTGTGACAGTGGTGAGATCTGCAGTAGGGGTGACAGAGGCACTTAAACTAGAGGTTGGGTGCTGAGCCCATTCTTGTTTGCAATAGTAATGGACAGGTTGATGGACGAGGTTAGACAGGAGTCTCCGTGGACGATGATGCTTGGTGATGATATTGTGATCTGTAATGAGAGAAGGGAGCAGCTTGAGGAGAACCTGGAGAGATGGAGATCTGCTCTAGAGAGGAGACGAATGAAAATGAGTAAGACAAACACAGAATACATGTGAGTGAACAAAAAGGAGGACAGTGGAGTGGTTAGGATGCAGGGAGTTGGGGTGACAAAGGTGGAGGAGTTTAAATACTTGGGATCAACAGTTCAGTATAACGGCGGAAGTGTGGAAGAGAGGAGAAGAAGAGAGTGCAGGCAGGTTGGAATGGATGGAGAAGAGTGGCTGGAGTGATTTGTGACAGACGGGGACCAGCGAGAGTAAAAGGGAAGGTTTACAAGACAGTAGTGAGACCAGCTATGTTATACAGGTTGGAGATGATGATGAAAAGACAGGAAGCGGAGCTGGAGGTGTCCGAGTTAAAGATGCTGAGATGTTCGTTGGGTGTGACGAGGATGGACAGGATTAGAAATGAGTATATTAGAGGGACAGCTCAGGTTAGACGTCTTTGACGAGACAAAGTTAGAGAGGCAAGGTTGCGTTGGTTTGGACATGTCCAGAGGAGAGACGAGGATTATACTGGAAGAAGGATGTTGATGATGGAGCTGCCAGGAAAGAGGAGAAGAGGCAGACCAAAGAGGAGGATTATGGACGTGGTGGGAGATGGTTGATCTGCTGTGTCAACACATAAATTGGAGCAGCCAAAAGAAGAAGTCCTGTATAGAAAAACACACTTTTACTGATTATTCAGATTTAATATCTTGGACAAAATTGAATGCACAGTGTGGTTTGGGTGACAGTTATGGTAACTTTTGTAGATTTTTATGTTAAATTCAGAGAATAAATTGTAAACTACAATCTACAGGAAATAAATATTTCATATTTTATACATTTATAAATGTATTTATCTATTTTATATAATTATTTTGTTTAAAGGATGTTCTCTTTTCCTAAGAAAATCAAACACTACACTTTCTTTTGCAGGTAAATTTTCAATGAAGATAACTGTGTTTGTCATTCAAATGGGATCTTTTTGTAAGTACTTGGATTTAAAAAAAAGAAGAAAACATGAATAAAAAGTAGTGACTGATGCCTTTTTATTATCAATTTTGATTCTTGAAATTTTACGCAAACATTTGAGACCTTACACCAAAACTCATATAAACTACACAATCAGCCCAATTCAGTTTTGCCCCAAATGGACAAAACCACCGCAGTAAGATTAATTAAAATGATTTTTAAAGTCTTTTTGCAGCATTGCTGGAGTTCAGGAGGTCTCCAAACTCAAAAAGCTCAAAACATGTATTGGTGTTTTTAGAAATAAAAAACACATAAAAACATGAATATATATTCACCTATTTATCCAAACGAAAAAACAAATCTACTCACAAACAACAACCAAATCAGCGGAACCGTTCAGAAGGTTTTCTGAGAGCTGGTTTGAGGTTCATGGCCAGTCTTTAATAATCTGAAGGTAGAAGGATGAGGATCGTCTTCTCGTCTTCTTGGCTCAAGTTCAGTCCTCTTTGTCTCCAAAAGTCATCCTGCTAAGGTTTTAAGGTTATAAACATGCAGCCATGAGCACGGTTCCTCCCAAAAGGAAATGGGAACTTTTTGATCCTGTGATGAAACTGAAAAATGAGGATATTTTCCATTATTTTACGAAAGTGAACTGTAGGTTAATAAAGCTCGGCTAGAAGAGCTGGATAGCGAAGCTTTAAAAGCAGAGTTGCTTTTTTAAGCAGAAAGTCAGAATGACAATGACAATGCACAATAATTCTATTCTAATTCTAAAATGATTTTTATTCCAATGAGGTGCAATTAATAGCAAGAACTCCAGTTTGCTTTGAGGGAAATCTTCGTTTTCCATTTTGGAGAAACATGTTTCAGCTGTGAAATATGATAGTTGATTTATATGTGTAAGGGATTCCCTGTATTTATTTATAAACTAATTATATATATATATATTATAAAATCTAAAATTATATTATATATAAAAATATATATATAAATGATAAAAAAATTTTTTTAGAAATAACATTTATCCTGAAATTATAGTTTATTCTTTTATTCCATTCACCATCAATATCTTGTTGTTCTTTAAACGGTGTATAAACCATTCGCTTTTTAAATTTTGTATCTTGCTGAGGGTTATATGATTATGTAGCGACGGGGACGGGGATTAGAGGCAATGTCAGCCCTTCTTCTGATTTTAGAGAGCAATAAAAAAGAAACCCAGTTCAAATACACGACTGTGTAGACGTCTTGAACCGCTCCTGTCTCTCTGTTTTTTGTGAAAGTGAGACAGTGGGTTCAGTGATTTGTGTCCAAACACGTGTAACTCCAGTCAAAACACAGACAGTTTCATTCTAGCCAGCTTTAAAGTCAATATTCACCACCACCACCGTTATTCTTCAGCACAGCCTCAACTCTCTTAGACCAGCTCTTTCTTTAAGTCAGGAACACTTCTCCAGGCTGCTTGAAGGACGTCCCAGAGCTCTTTATTTGGACATCCCTGCCTTTAGTTTTCTCTGTGGAGATGAACCCACACTGTTTCTGAAACTGCTCAGGTACAGAGACTGTCCTGAACATGAGAGACAACAACACTGTCCTTCAGGAAGTTCTGGAGAACTGTTCCTCAACGATACATTAAAAATACAAGAAAGCCTGGATCTTTGGAAGCAAAACATGAAGAAATGAGGGTCTCAAGACTATTCCTTTCTTGAGCCAATGGGGTTTTATATGATCATTAAAAAATACGATTCTAAATCTTATTATTATCCACCCAGTGCAGCATTTAGAAGGATTTAACAGTACACGTTCCTCATGGATGGATGTTCATGTGATTTGAACACAATGAAAGCATTTCTACTGGATACATGCTGTCAACAGCCCAACAGCAACATCGGCCAAGTAAGTCCATGATATAAAAGTCATGTGATGTGAAGAATATGCAATGGAGGTGTGTGTGTGTCTGTTTGTTGATTTTAAGTGCCTAGTCATGACGCTGCCTCAGAACCAGGCTCCGATTCGAGGCGGCAGGCGTGGGGGGCGTTTCTTTTTGGACTCCGCCTCCTTCAGCCACAGCTTCTTTCGTCTGTTGTCAAACAGTCCTGCAGAAAGACACAAGCCATATCGCCATTTCCCTCAGTTCAACTTCAGTAGGAATAAAGTGAAAAGGAAAGTGACTACTTGCCATTGTTAACATTGTTAACCAAACACTTCCTCTGCATTTAATCCAACACAAAGCAGACATATCCAGCACCCGGGGAGCAGTGAGGGGAACGGTACTTACTCAGGGGTACATCAGAGCAAGCTGCTGGTCTGGTTGAACCCAGAACCCAGAACTATTCGAACCCAGAACCTTCCAACCCTGGGGCCTAGTCCCGGAACACTAGACCTCTCTCTTTAGAAAAGTGACTTGTACGGTTCTAAATAGACCTCATTTATGTATTTTCATGCTCTAAGCTTTCTTTTGGTTGTGGGTCGATCTGTGAAGCTCTTGAATATCAATGGCTGGAACCTTGCTAAAAAAAAAAAAACATACAAAAAAGTGATCTTGGGTCAAGCACTGAGATCGTACCATAGCAATTGAAGCAATTCTCAAAATTCTCTCATGATGCGTTTTACAATTTCAGTTCAAATGAACCGTCATTTTGTATTCAGTGCCCGTTTAATTTGATTACCTGAGGATGAACAAAAAAAAGAAAAAAAAAAAATCACTTTCAGATCCAGGCCCCATTAAATGACCAGCTCCTGTCCATTTAAATGACCTACCAGACTGATATCTGTCAAACATCAAGAAGATCAAGGAACATTTTTAAAGAACATTTATCTAATGAGGAGATTAGGGAGAAAGAGATTTTTTTTTTTTTACTAAAAATAAAAACCACACAACTGATCATCAAGAACAGTTCTTTCAACTGATATCACACCTAGAATGACTCAAGATCTGATGGATGGATGGAAGGAAAAACAGAATGGGATGGATGGATGGATGGATGGAAAAACAGAGGGATGGAGGGATGGTTGGATGGATGGATGGAAGGTTGGTTGGAATGATTGACTGACTGACTGACTGATTGATTGATTGATTGAAATTACTAATATTCTGTTCTTTGTGAAAAAAAATAGCTCTTCGTGTAGCTGCTGTAGTTTATAAACCGCACTTTTAATTCCAGTTTAGTCATTTATATTTATCTTATATTTCATAATGAACTTAGATTTGTCTTGTATTTTATGCGGAACAATTCGCAGCTGTGAATCTGAATTTTGTAAAAAATTGAACACTGAAATGTTCTTCAGTATCGCCATGAAGAGTCAATGTTCTTCTTCAGTATCGCCATGAGGAGTCAATGTTCTACTTCAGTTTCGCCATGAGGAGTCAATGTTCTACTTCAGTATCGCCATGAGGAGTCAATGTTCTACTTCAGTTTCGCCATGAGGAGTCAATGTTCTATTTCAGTTTCGCCATGAGGAGTCAATGTTCTACTTCAGTTTCGCCATGAAGAGTCAATGTTCTACTTCAGTTTCGCCATGAGGAGTCAATGTTCTACTTCAGTTTCGCCATGAGGAGTCAATGTTCTATTTCAGTTTCGCCATGAGGAGTCAATGCAGGTCACCTGTAATGACCATACAGGACTGTAAGGGAGGCCAAAATTTCAATTCACCAAAGTTGCCCCTGCCGATTCCTTTCACTTTTAGTGATAAAACCTATGTGTTAGTTTTAGAAAATATTGATAATAAAAATACTGTTGAACCCCTGACTCTGGCACTGCATCTCTAATGTACAAATGGACCAAAAAAAAAACAACTAGTATATTGTTTGCTAGTAGTTTTGTCCTTTTAACATAAAAATGAAACCTCCTCTGACTCTGAGCTTCTGATCCAGACCTTTTGATGAATTATGTATGGGTGTCATGTGACCTAAACATAAGCCTTGTGTCAGCGTAAACAATGGCTCTTCCCCTTTCACCCCAATTAGCATGCGCTATCCTGGGAGAGTTTAGAAATGGTGAAGGTGAATCGTGGACCAGTAGGTTGCCCTGACGTACCCTTGAGCAAGGTACCATCCCCATCACTGCTCCCTGGGTGCTGGATATGGCTGTTCGCAATGATAGTCACTTTCTCTTTAAGCCATCCTTCTGAAGACACTTCTATGTAGAGGATGTTTATTGGCCAGTGGGCCAATCATGGGTGTTTCTGTTGGGGTTGGATTTGGGTTTAATCCTCAGTAATTAATAACTCAATATAAAAATATAAACATAAACCCTCTGCATAACTGGATTATGGCTTCAGCAGCTGTTTTATGTACAAACCTCTGGCAAATGCCAGGCCCTGCCGTCCTCTGTCCTCATTGTCCTCTTCCACTGTGTTTCTTAGGAAACAGTTTTGACTGGAAGGTCCCGTCAGGGCGCTTGGCCTGTGACGACTCTGCTCCTCTTCTAATGCATCTCGGTCAGGACAAGCTGTAGAAATAAAAAAAAAACAAAAAACAATATATAACACAATACAAGCTACTAAACCCCAAATTATTGTTAATTATTTAAGAATTTGGTCAAAAACCCTCATGGTATTCAAGACATCTGTAGGATTCAACCTCTTGGAAAAAGCCTGCAAGACCCTAGCAGCCAACCATTCAGGATCCCAAATCAAACATACAACCCCCTACTAATAAGCTGGAAAAACCTTGCAACCACATAAAAACACCCTAGCAACCATCAAAGATTGCATCACAAATCAACCTTCTGCCACTTTGCATGCCTTAGCAACCATTTAAAATCCCAAAATCAACCACAAAACAACACCCTAGCAATCAATTATAATACCCTTGCAATAACCTAGCAACACCTTAGCAACCATCTAAGACTGCATCGCCATCACCTTTCAACCATTCAGGATCCCAATTCAAACATACAAAAATCTAGTAACAACCTAGCAACACCTTAGCAGCCATCTAAGATTGCAACGCAAACCACTTATCAACCACTTAGAACACCATAGCAACCATTCAGGATCCAAAATCAAACATGTAGCAACAACCAAGCATTCATTTTGAAAACCCCTGCAATGACCTAGCAACTCCCTAGCAACCATCTAAGATTCTATTGTACACCACCTATCAATTGTTTGGATTACCACAGCAACCATTCAGGATCCCAGAATCAATGATATAAAAACACCCTAAGCAACCACTTGAAAAACCTCTACAACCACACAGCAACACCCTAGCAACCACCTAGCAATGCACAATGCCGCACAATTACCATAGCAACCATTCAGCATCCCAAATCAACCATAACACAACACCATAGCACACCCCATTCAATGACTTAGCACATAGCAACACCCTAGCAACCACTAAAGCTTTCATAGCAACACCTTAGCAACCACCTAGTAACCGAGCAGCAATGCCCTAGCAACCACCTGGAACACCACACCATCTAGCAACAGCGTCAGGACTACCGATTAGTTTTCAAATCGGCGTCCCCATCTGGCTCACACTCACCGAAAACACACAAAAGCTCTACTTATCCCTCACAACAGCACAGCCTCGGCACAATTAAACATATCATCCTGACACACACACACACACACACACACACACACACAGTAGAGAAAGTTCAAACACTGCCTGAGGCACTTGTCACCCCCCCCTCCATAAAATAATCGTGATCCATCTCCCATTCATATTTCATGCGGCACGCTTTCATTGTGATTAGACATGTAAACAGATTGAGATTTCTTTATTCTTCTCCCGCGGTAATTTACATTTATATTGAATTAGTGTGCAGAATGGGGGGGGGGGTGCAGCAGACAGAACGGGCAGCGTGATTATCCTGCCAGATTACGCCCGTATCTCGCCACCATTGTGCTACGTAATTAAAGAGGAGACGGAGTGAAAGGGGACAGATGCTCCTTCTCGAGCGCCGGACCCTTTTTTCATTTCTCCCCCCTCAACGCTCTCGCCTCCCCTCTCTCTCCAACACAAACACAAAAAAGAATATCACTAATAGCGCCGTACTTAACAAATCCTCGCTTGCAAACTGCCTGTTGAGCCGCTGCGGAAAAGAGGATTAAACCCAAAATATAACACCATTCAAAATAGTTCCCAGAACCACAAAGGGATAAGTTCAAATACGCCGCATGATACACAGGACGCTGAGAAAGATACAGTTTTGCACTGCGAGCAACGAGCTCCAGCGCTGGTCAGGATGAGCGGCTCAGAGAACGGATGGACGGATCATGGTACACTAAATGAAAGACAGGTTACGATAAGCAACGCTGCAAGAAAGCGTGTTTCTGAAATAGCAACCCAACAAATTCATTCAGAAGTGTAGTGTCTGCGTTAGGACGGAGGATGTATGTTCATATACACAGTGTCTCATTAATCTACTGCAAAACCTGATGCTGCACAACGTGAATCATTTATAATCTCATTATTAATGTATGGTAGTCTTCTAATACCCTGAAAATGTTTGGTGGTGTTACACATCAAAACTGCAATATGATGCCATACGTTTCCATCCCATACATTCAGGTGAGAGCTATTGAGCTATTGAATCCGTTTTTTTACCACGAGCTGTGAAATATTATATTTATACTTCGCATGTGTCCCCTTTACACTACCATATAAAATATGATAAAATATCTATCTATCTGCAGTTTGGTCCATATATATTTGGACACTGACACGTTTTGTTTTTGTACCCGTCGACTGAAACATATTCCAGTTATAGTTCTATAATGGACGTGGACATCACGTGTAGACTCTCAGCAGGAGTTCCAGCTCCTTAACATGTGCCAGCCTCTTTATAAAGGGACCAAAAGTAATTGGACAATCGACTCAAAGGGTTGGATGGGCAGATGTGGGCAATTCCTTCGTTATGTCATTATTAGTTAAGTAGATAAAAGGCCTGGAGTTGATTTGAGGTGTGGTGCTTGCTTGTGGAAGATTTTGCAACATGCAGACGAAGGATCTCCATGCAGGAGAAACAAGCCATCCTTAAGGTTCCAAAACCGAAACAAAAAACCCTGAGAAAGTGCTACAGTATTCTGAGAAAGAAAGAAAGACCAGTGGTGGATGATCGCAGAATCCTTTCCATGGTGAAGAGAAACCCCTTCACAACAGCCAACCAAGTGAACAACGTTCTCCAGGAGGTCGGCGTATCGATGTCCAAGTGTACTGTTAAGAGAAGACTGCACGAAAGTGACTACAGATGGTGCACTGCAAGGTGCAGGACACTCATGAGCCTCAAGAACAGAAAGGCTAGACTGGATTTTGCTAAAAAACATCTAAAAAAGTCAGCACAGTTCTGGAAAAACATTCTCTGGACAGATGAAACCAAGATCACCCTCTACCAGAATGATGGAAGAAAACAGTATGGAGAAGGTGTGGAGCAGCTCATGATCCAAAGCATCACATCATCTGTAAAACACGCGGAGGCAGAGTGATGGCCTGGGCGTGCATGGCTGCCAGTGGCACTGGGACGCTAGTGTCCATCGATGATGGGACGCAGGACAGAAGCAGGCGAATGAATTCGGAGGTGTTCAGAGACACCCACAACATCCAGCCAGAGCAACCAGAAGTTTATCAAAAGTCACCTGATCTGAACCCACCTGAGCAGCGTTTCACTTGAAGACTAAACTTAGGACAGAACTTCCCACAAACACACAGCAGCCGAAAGCCACCGCAGTGAAGCTGGAGGAGCGTTAAAAAGGAGGAACCAGCATCTGGTGACGTCCATGAGCTCAGGACTTCAGACTGTTGGTCCCAGCAAAGGGTTTTCAACCAAGTGTTAGAAATGAACATTTTATTTTTAGGTATTTAATTTGTCCAATTACTTCTGAGCCCCTGAAATGAAGGCGTGTTAAAAAATGCTTTAGTTCCTCAGTTTTATTTGATCTTTTTGTTCAACCCACTGAATTAAAGCTTAAAGTCTGAACTTCAACTGCATCGGAGTTGTTTCATTAAAAATTCATTGTGGTAACGTACAGAACCTTGGAACATTAGAACAAAGTCCTCTGTCCAAATATTTATGGACCTAACTGTATCTATCTATCTCTCTGTCTGTCTGTCTGTCTGTCTGTCTGTATATACACACAGTATATGTATCTGGTTGAGAAAACTCGAAGTGGAAATGGAGAAATGGAAAGGTAGGAGTCCGTTCCTGCTGTGACCAAACGTCTTCTGTTTCTGAAACGTTTCTAATATTTCACACCAAATAACTGATTTGCTGATAATAATGAAATTAAATCCCAGATTAGCTTTAATCTGTCAGGCCTCCTTCGTTCAGCAGCGAGACGCAGTGGAGTTTTTAGGAGCTGCAGGTGAAACGTTAGCAGGGCTAAAATGAAAGCGTGTGGCTTTTCTCCAATCAGAACATCAGTCTAAACGTCATCCTGTTTTCAGGGAAAAGGTTTTCTCTGAGAAAGACTGAATGAACGCCTGGAGCTGGTTTTCAGTCAAAATCCAGAGAGAACCTCATATTACGGTCCAAACCGAGACTCATTCCAAACCTGGTCACTTACGGGGTCCTGGGCGTGTCTGGATTTCCATTCATATAAAAAAAAAAAAAAACACAGAGCTCTGCTCTGATTGGCTGCCCTGCTTTGAACCTCATTCTCCTTGTGACATCAGCATCAGTGGGTGGGGTTAACTATTTATATAGCAATGTGCTTCTCTTTTGTGACATCACAAATATTTAGAAGTTGGCCGTTTTTTGCAGCTTGGACTGGAGAGTGAACAGCACACTTTAAAATCTTGACTTTTTATTTTCAATTACAAAATCAATCAATTAAAAAAAGGTATAAAAAGGGGCATGAAATGGGCCCTTTAACTTTTCACACCATCGTTCCTTAAAAGAAAGCCTGGCCTGCTGCCACCAGCCGTGCAGGTGATTCAGAAAGAGCTTAGACTGTGTCTATCATGATGGACAGAGTGCTTAAGGGAGGACAGCCAAGGAAACAGAGAGAGAGAGAGGGGGGCCAATAGGACAGCACTGGAGAGCTTGGAGAAGGAGAAAAGCAAGGAAAAGAAAGGATAAGAGAATGAGATGGAGGAGGTGGGTGGGATGGAGAGAAAGAGAGGGAGAGTGTGGAAGATAAGAGGCAGAGGAGGGAGAAAAGAGCCCATAGTCGGCGAGGAACGTAATGAGCCTCGTCAAACAGAGACAAAGGCAACCTGGCAAGACTCAATTTCCCCCGCGGATAAATGGACGGCTTATTACCGCGGGGTCACGCCGGTGACCCCGGTAAATTCGCAGTCTATTACTGAAGGCGTGCGCACGCACACACGCACACACACACACACACACACACACACACACACAGGTCCTTCTCAGAAAGGCGTCCAAACAAATCAAAGCATCTAAATCCCAGTCAGGGGACGGTAACTTGGAAAATGAGTGTCCCCTTCACTTGTGCACTGTTGGTACACACACACACACACACACACACACACACACACACACACACACACACACACACACCCCAGCGGAGCCCCAGAGCGACAGACGGCCCCTGCTCAGGAGCCTCATCCTCGTCTTGCTCTGAATAGCAAACAGTGTTTATTCGCCTGTAAAAGAGAAGCAGATCATATCACCCTGTTTAAACCTGGAGAGAGAGAGAGAGAGAGAGAGAGAGAGAGAGTAACAGGAAAAAGAGAAAGGAAGGAAAGGAAGATGGTTAGAGGGAGAGAAAGAATGAGCCAGATAAAAAGAGATAGAGTCAAAGATCGAGAGAGAGAGAGTGAATGAAAGTAAGCGAGCAAGAATGAAAGAGTGAGGGAGAGAGAGAGAAAAACAGCAAGTGCGAGGGAAAGAGGAATAAGAAAGAGAGGCACAGAGAAACTGAGGAAAAGAAAGAAAAGAAAGAAAAGAAGGAAAATTGAGACAGAGAGTGATACATTTTTCAAATTGAAAGTGAGAGAGAATGAAAGAGCATGAGGGAGAGAGAGAAAGTAAGGGAGAGAGAAAGAGGAACAGAGAGAGATTGAGAGAGAGACAGAGAGAGGAACTGAGAAACTGAGCAAAAGAGAGAGATGGAGAAAAGTAGACCGAGCGATTCAGAGAGAGAAAGTGAACGAAAGAAAGTAACAGAGGAAGAACGATAGAGTGATGGAGACGAGAGAGTCCTTCTCATTAGATGAGGAACACGAGGTAAATGGTTTAAAAGCCTTTTTCGTATCAGTGTTTACTTCGACTACAGAACGGTTACCTGGGTGATAAGACGGGATTAAAATAATAATAATAATAATAATAAAAATAATTGTTAACACAATGCCCGCCAGGCCACTATCAGTTAATTACTTTCACGGGAAATAAATATTTTCTGTGAATTATATTTGGTTATTGATTAGGCTCCATAATCGGAAGGTTGTGGGTTCGAATCCCAGACCAGTAGGTTGCCCTGAGCTACCCTTGAGCAAGTCACCGTCCCCATCACTGCTCCCCGGGTGCTGGATATATCTGCCCCCTGCTGGATGGTGTGTGTGCTAAATACAGAGAATTCGTTTGTGGTTCACTGTGTGTTCACAATGATAGTCACTTTCACTTTCACACACATTTTATATATATATATATATACACACACACACACACACACACACACACACACACACACAGATAATTAAAGTAACCTAAAAAATGTAAGTGCCAAGATTAAAACATTGCCATTTTCTAAATAACACGGTTCACTTCTTTCTTCTTCTCTTTTAAACATTTATTAAAAACACGTCAATCAAAGCGATCGATAACTGCCGGCTGATGTTAACGTTTTCATCGTGATGAATATTTCAGCCATGTTTTCCGGCCCTTTGTGGAAAAGCAACATGAAAGCTGAATAAAGAGAGGAAACAGCCTGAGGTCGCATTCCAGCCGCAGTCCCGCGTTTAATACAGAGGACCGGAGGCAGAGACGCCTCTCCCCCGTCCACTCTGGCTGATAGCATCTGATCAGGCGCCGGACCCCCGGAGACGGCCGGATGTTTTGGACCCCCCACCCCTCCTCCCCCGCCGTCACGTTTATCAGCATCATCTTTCATAAACCGAACCGGGACCTGCAGCAGATACGCTCCCCGGCTGTCCACCGGCGCGAGCACCTGCTAGACTCTGCAAACAGCCGTCCCGGGAGGGTGTGCCCTGCTGAAAGTGAAAGTGACTTTCAGTCGCAGCGCACAGTGAACCACAATGAAATTAAACCTCTTCTTTTAACCCATGCACACAAACACACACCGTGCAGCAGGGGGCAGCTATGAAAGCGTCCGGGGAGCAGTGATGGGGACGGTACCTTGCTCAAGGGTACCTCAGGGCAACCTACTGGTGAGGGGTTTGAACCCACAATCTTCCGATCCCGCGTCTCCCTGACCGCTAGGCCACCGCTGCCCGTTGATCATGAGGCCTATTCGCTAATGTTTAAATTGTCTTCAGGTCCTTTCTCTTTAAAGCTCAGCATTTTGTGCTTGCTCGCTCTTTCTGAACGTTTGAACGACTGCAGTGAACGAACGGCGCTGCAGAAGTAAAGAAGCCTTGCATCACGCTCTCAATGACTGTGAAAAAACTAAGAGGAAAGGAACTGAAATCTCCAAACGTGTCTTGATGTTAAGTTTGTCACAACACTGTTTTACACTTTTGCTCCAAGGAAGCCCCGCAGGAGCCGAGTAATGAATTCATCATCTGTCTGCACATGGAGGGGGCGTCGGCCGCGGGTCGGTGGAGCACTCGGAGCTAAATAAAGTTTGAGAACCGTCTGATAGGGCAGCTGACCTTTTCCGCGGCTGAAATGAGGCCCCGGGGAGCCGAGGGCCGCGGACTAAGGTGGCGACCGGAGGAGGACGTTCTGGTTGGGAAAACCAACAGGCACCTGGAAACGCTGCGTCTTCATCAATAAAGCGCCTTTAATTAGGAGAGGGGAGCTTTCGGTGGGGACGGTGTGGGTGGACTCGGGGAAGTGAACTTTAATCTCCGCTGCTTAAAGTGGCACCCGGGCGCAAAAGTGAAAATTAGCCTTTAAATATGATTGCAGGGGTATTTTAAGACCCTCTGACTCTAATGATATGCAGCCAGCTCCAGGTGGCAGGGAACTGCAGGGATTACAGGACCTGTTTTATGAAGTCTTTTATAAAGTGCGAGGAGGAACTGACTCCATCCTGACATTTACCATCCGGGGAGGGCGAGTCTAAACCAAATACTGCACCTGAGTCAATATGCAGTGTTCGGTTCCTAAAATCATCCCAAATTAGGGGAAGTTAGGACATCCACAGGCTTGTATTTGACTTTTAATATCCATTTAATAGCGTCTGCCTCTGTGCCAACGCTTCAGAGTCGCTGCCATGAGCAAGAGTCACCCTCTAGTGGTAGAGAGCGCAACTGACTGGTTTGTGAAGCAACACTGGTGGCCTTACGTTCCCCATGATCCTGTGACCCACTGGCAGAAGAGCAGGGATAGTAGATACAGTGCACCCTGATGAACCAGGTACAGTCTCCCTGGATCAACTTTGGGTTATGGAGCTTGCTGAGGAACCCAATGTTCTGGTGCTGGAGGTAGGATCTGAACCTGCAACCTCTTGGTCCATCTGCAAGTATTCTAACACCAGACCACATTTCCTCTGTATACAGAGAGCAGCAAATATGAGTTTAAGTGATGTCGTTTTCACCCATCCCTCCATTATCTGAACATTTCCAGGCCACCTGGACACTGTTGTGGATGGATGGAGCAGATATCTACAGTAAATGGGAAGTAAGTATTTAGACAATAGTTATATTGCTTCAATTTGCTAAAAAAAATGAAAATGCAGGTATATCTCAGCATAGACGAAGGTGAAAACTATGGAATTCAATCTATAAATACAATTTATTAAATTAGGCACGTGCATAAATGAAAAGAGGTCCTAGAAACTGAGGTGGCAACTGAAACATCAAAGATGTTAATAAAGAAGATTGAAATAATCTGGAAAAAGTTCACTTAGCCACTTGATCGGAGGATCGGGGGTTCGAACCCCTTCCCAATAGGTTGCCCTGAGGTACCCTTGAGCAAGGTGCCGTCCCAGTCTCGCTCCTCCCTGCGATGGGCTGGCGACCTGTCCAGGGTGCGTCCCCCGTCCTCGCCCTGTGTGCGCTGGGTTGGACACCAGCACTCCCCCGCGACCCCGTTTGGGACAAGCGGCAGAAAATGGATGGATGGATGGATGGAGTTCACTTAGCAAGCAGAAATCATGGTGAAGCTTCTTAAAGTTTTAAGGGGTGAATTTATTACTTATTAATCATTATTTAAATGAACGAAGCTACAGAACCCCGCAAAGACCTTAAGTACACAAGCAGTTTATCAAAAATCAGAAGAAAGTTCTTGAGGATGGAGTTGCCAGGAAAGATGAGAAGAGGAAGGATAAAGAGGAGGTTTATGGATGCAATCTTCTCCTAAATTCCTCTGAAAAAGAAGGAGAACAGACATATAGAATGAACTCTGGTCAGCACCTGGTCTGGCATGTGAAGCATGGTGGTGGGAGTTTCAAGACATGTTGCTGCTTCTCCACAGACGATACTGGGCCATCATGACATTAAAGGAAATATATAGCAGCGGAAAACCAGGAGATAGCAAAGAATTGTATCTTCTTGGCCTAGAAAAAGGAAAGAAAAGGCAACAATCCCAAACACACAGGTAGAACAACTCAGGACTGATCTCTGAAGAACATGATGGTATTTGCAAGGCCTTGCTGACCTCCTGACTTTGCTTTAGCTTTGATTACGGGATGAGCTTCTGCAATGTCAACATTCATTTCCATCCAGACTCAGGCATTAGTTTCGCTAAGATCTTGTAGAGATGATGGGAGAGTCAGACCGCTGTGCAAATTCTTCTCCAGCACATCCCAAAGATTCTCAATGGGGTGAAGGTCTGGACTCTGTGGTGGCCAATCCATGTGTGAGGAGGATATCTCTGCTCCCTGAACCTCTCTTTCGCAATCTGAGCCGATGAATCCTGGAATTGTCATCTTGGAATATGGCCGTGTCATCAGGGAAGAAGAACTGATGGAATAACCTGCTCATTCAGTATCTTCAGATAGTCAGCTGACCTCATTTCTTGGACACATAACGTTGCTGAACCTGGACTTGACCAACTGCAGAACCCCAGATCACAGCACTGCCCCCACAGGCTTGGATGGGAGGCGCTAGGCATGATGGGTGCGTCACTTCATGCGCCTCTCTTCTTACCCTAATGCCCCATCACTCTGGAACAGGGTCAATCTGGACTCATCTGACCACATGACTTTCTTCCATTTCTCCCACGAAGATGATGGTCCCCCACTATCCTTCCTGTTATTAATAATGCGTTGGACAGTTCTTTACCCAGTTTTAGCCGTTTCAGCTTCTCACTAGATGTTTTCTTTTCTTGATGCCAATAATTTGATCTTCTGAAACAGATGAACATCTTTTCCACGACCACAGGATGTGTCTTCCATCATGGTTGTTTAAGTAAAAAGAAGCTACTGACTGCATCAGTGAGGGTTCAATAACCTGTTGCAGCTGAAACAATCATCCATACAGTGATTATCCAATGGGAGGCTCTTCGCTATTTGCTTTGTTAAATCTCATATAACATTAAGAAATTACAGGGTTTTGAAGATGCAAGTCCTTTAGAAACGTTTTATTGCTACAGACTGCAAAGTGTCCAAAGATACAAGGTTCTAGATGAAGGAGTTCTCAGTGTTCAGTATCAGCGGTAAAATAAATCACCTGATCATCTGGAATCATCTGCACTTGTTTCTTCTCTGCTTCATGTCTTAAGATAGACGCTTTGTTCTGCTTGAAGGTTCAGATGTAGATCACTGTGTGGATTAACCAACACAGAACTATCAAACTGCTCAGGTACAGAGACTGAACTGAAAATGAGAGACAACAACACTGTCCTTCAGGAAGATCTGGAGAACTGCTCAGGTACAGAGACTGGACTGAGAATGAGAGACAACAACACTGTCCTTCAGGAAGATCTGGAGAACTGCTCAGGTACAGAAACTGGACTGAAAATGAGAGACAACAACACTGTCCTTCAGGAAGATCTGGAGAACTGCTCAGGTACAGAGACTGGACTGAACATGAGAGACAACAACACTGTCCTTCAGGAAGATCTGGAGAACTGCTCAGGAACAGAGACTGGACTGAGAATGAGAGACAACAACACTGTCCTTCAGGAAGATCTGGAGAACTGTTCCTCAACAAGACATTAAAGAATACAACTGAATCTTTGTAAGCAAAAATGAAGAAAATATGAAGAATCTGAAAATCTGGCTCTTGCAAAATGTGAAGAAATGAGCTGTGGATCAAGATGTTTCTACTAAAGTAAAAATTCTTTCTCTGAAAATGTTTTTAGAAACATGAACGTGCTGGTTATATTATACACTACACAGTACTGTGCTATATTATTATATTTATTTATTATACACATCTGGTGCATGTTGCACATTCTTCATCTGAGAGATTGTCTTTAATTCCATTTCTAATCAAATCTGAATGTGGTTCATGCAAAAGTTATGTGGGAAATAAATGGAAACTAACTTGTGCAAAAACCCGTATTTATGTGTGTGTTCTCATTAGAGGTTGCATTATTGTTATTTCACTAGGGTTGTACAAACACTCCTCATTAGCATCATTATTAATTCATGTATTATAATTACATCTTATCCAGAGTGACTTCCGATTCCTGATTACAAGGACAGTCTCTCTGGAGCAGAAAAGCACAGTGGAAAAGCTTGTATGTGACACAGATGACCTGGAGGGGGCAATAAAGGAGCAAGAAATGTCCTCAGTGTTACATAAGAACAACATTGGAACCGTAGGAACCAAACATCACTGGGTTGGTCCCCTCAAGGACACAGTACCTTTAGTTTAGGGAGCATAAGTCCACCATATTCTTTTGCAGGTATGTTTTTAAAGGTCCCCGTCACGACTCCCAAATTAGTTTTCTATTTTTAAAGTTCTTTTCTTCTGGAAGGTACAAAATTTAGGCCTCGAAGACCATATCGAACCTTTGAGGACACCTTTACACTGTTGGCAACTTGAAGAACCTCTAAAGAACCTTTATTACTTACAGTGCAGGATGGCAGGAAGAGAGAAATATGAGAACTTGAGCTGGACATTTTAGCTGCTAAGAAATCAAATGCTACGTTTAAGCTCTTGTAAGGAAAGATTTCAGCGAAAGACCAATCAACATACCAGAATCCCAGACCAGTAGGTTGCCCTGAGGTACCCTTGAGCAAGGTGGCGTCCCCATCACTGCTCCCTGCTGCACGGTGTGTGGGTAAAAAGCAGAGTTTGAATTTGGTTGTGGTTCATCGTGGGCTGTTTCACAGACAAGAACGCTCACTTTCACTTTCATACAGAGCACGTTGACCGTTTTGGGACCCTATCAACATCTTATGATTCAGAATCATCTGAAAATGGGCCATTTTTCTCATCAATCTACACACAATGCTTCATAAAACAATGTTTTTGTGCATTTTAAATATAATTAAACATATAAAAAAAGGAACATAAGACACTTTGCTAGTCCAGAGGTGCTTTAACAACTTGACGCTGCTTTTGCCAAAATATTGTTCCAGGAAAGGAACATCTGTCTTTAGAAGGTCTCACAGATGATGGCGTAAAAACAAGGTGGTTCAGAGAAGACACAGATCTGAAGAAGAATGCTTTTCTCCAGGATTGAGAGATTCAGAACCCCCATGAGTCTACCTAGACCTGATCGCCCTCTCAGACATCTGCGAATCGAGGAACTTGGTCAAAAGGGGAACCAAGAACGCTCCATATATGAGATCCAGAGGTCTTCTGTGGAACCTGACAAGACAGCAATCAGTCCAATACTACTCCAGCCAGGCCTTTATGATAGAGTTGCCAGACGACTCTCAGACCATGACACATATTTTTGTAGTCAAACATGGTGGTGGTAGCATCAGGCTGTGGAGATGTTTTTCTGTGGGACTAAAGAAGGAAAATGATCCTGAGAGAAAATCTTTGCAAGTGCTCTACATCTCAACAAGACAACTGACACTTTCAGCACAGACGCTACAAACGTCCTTCAGAGGAGACACAACTTACTATATACTCTCAGTACGTTCCTGTACTTTATACTCTCAATACATTCGTGTGCTTTTTACTTTACAATCAGTACGTTCTTGTACTTTTCCATCTTGTACCAAGTTCCACTGTTCCACTAAGTACTTCAATCAGCACTTCTATTTAAACAAGAATTAAGTGACTATTACCAAACACACACACACACCTCTGCAAGATAATTTTCCATCTTAGCTAATTTGCACAACCAAAAACCCCAAAACACCCCTCTAGCCCACAGAGCACTCTCCTAAAAATGTGCTAGAACTTGAAAAAATAAACAAATCAGCCCTGAACACATTCCTGTGGGTGTGTTGAGGGGAGGATGCAGGATCGGAGTCAAGACTAATGTACACTCTTCCTTCTGGAGCGGCTGATAAGACATCAGGAGAGCATTTACAGAGATGATCTGATCTCAAGAACTACCTTAAATACCTGCACTATCTCTACCGTCCTCTTTCAACAGATCTCCATAATCCAGGCATGCAGACTGGCTCTGGTGTGAAGAGCTCTTTATGGTGGTGGTGAATGGAACCAGACCTCACGCGAAACCTGCCACTTTCTCCAAAACCCCCCTACACGCCTTCTGAAAGTTTACACGGGACGGTGACGATGATCAAATGGAACATAGGAACTAGATCAGTGTTCTTTATCTCACAACACACACACACACACACACACACCTATTTTTTAATTTTTTTTTTTTTGATAAAGAGGTCTGTTTGCTAATTGTCTCGTTCAGAGCCATTATAGTTGGCACACACCTGATCGCTGCATGCGATAAATAAAGCGTTTTGAATCATTTGAATGAAATTAGCACCTCGCTGCCAAGACTGAACAGTGAAGTTCAGCAGTTTGGCTGCTACTCGAGCTCACCGAAAGGTCAGTTATAGTTCAGGTGGACTCTTTCAGTAGAGGGCCGTTTTCTTGTCGTTTAGACGAAAGCAATCCTTCCAGGCTGCATGTAGTTATTAATCTAGTCCGAGCTGAAGAGCATGTTTTTAAGGGAGGTGTATAAAGGAGGGAAAAATGCTGCATCAGGACTCTGAGTGAAGTTTAATGAGTTGGACGCCCCACACACACACACACACACACACACACACACGATTAATGAAAGTGCCATAAATCAGAGTTCACCCGGCAGCAACAAAGAGCAGGTGTGACTTTATCTCGGTTGAAATCCATCAAACACACCCACACCCACACACACACACTCAGCCCAGGTGCACACACTCTTGTGTGGTCTAGTGTTCGGGGACACCAGGATCAGAAGGTTGTGGGATTGAATCCCAGACCAGTAGGTCACCCTGAGTTACGCTTGATCAAGGTACCGTCCCCATCTCGGCTCCCCGGGTGCTGGATACGGCTGCCACCCTGCTGGACGGAGTGTATCCCTTTTATTCCAGCGCAGCATTTCGCTTCTTTTCACTTCTTATTACTTCCGCTCATTTTTTGAGCCGTTTCTCCTGATGAGGGCTGTGGGCGGTGCTGGGGTTTATCCCTATGTCACAGGGTGAAAGGTGGGGACACCCTGGACAGGTGGCGGTCCATCAGACAGCAAGGACAAACCCCCCCCACCACACACACACACACACACACACAAGCTATGAACATGTAAATATTAAGATTTATACCCAAAATGGAAACCTTGACCCTTAAAAACGTAGGGACTGTTCCACTTTTACCTCTTAACAGCGTCCTCCGCCGTCGCCATGTTTGTTGTCGAGGACATTTTTAGACCTGCAGTTGGACTGCTTTGGTCTGCAGCAGGGAACCGTTATAATACAAATAAATAAAAAAGTAAACACACACCTCCGGGAACAGAGAAGTCCAAACATCACTCGTTCCATCCGCCCCCTCCGTATTTATAGATTTAGATCTTCTGGTGCCGCTTTGGGACGGACATTCAGTTCCTCGGCTGCCAGCGTAAACAGCTGGGTCTGATCCTGCCCGGCTGGGTCTCGGCGGCGTGTTGGAACGCGTGGAGAGTCCAACCTCTGACACATGAGCTCGTTCCCAGAAAGGTCAGAGTTACACTCCAAAAGATCAAAGGGATCACTGGGGAAACGAGTGAAGTGTTGAGAAAAGGGCAACTAGTTGTTAAAACCTTTTCAACTCCTTTCACTTCACTCCACCCAACGTTTCACCATGAAATGACCAACAAAAATTGTTCAAAGGAAGTGGGACCAGGTCGTTTCCATGCCAACGTCTTGAGCTGTGTTTGTGTTTTTGGCCCCAGGATTGGAAGGTCATGGGTTCGAATCCCAGACCAGTAGGTTGTCCCTTGACCAGACCAGTAGGTTGTTCCCTTGATCAACGTACCGTCCCAATCACTGCTCCCCGGGTGCTGGATAAGGCTGCCCCCTACATGATGGTGTGGGTGGTTTAAAGAGAGGTTGCGTTTCACAACAAGGTCACTTTCACTTCAGCGAGGATGTGAGGTGAAGGAAAAACCAGGGGAGGAGCTTATCTTTATTTTGATTGGACTTCCTTGTCTGTACTGCATAAGCAGCTCGTATCTCCAAGCATCAAATTCTGAAAAAAATAAACCCTTGGGCACAGTATCGTCCGTTCGCTCACATCTCGTGAGGACAAAGCTCTGACTGACGAGGAGACAGACTGGGGGGAGGTTCTTCCAGGTGCAAGATCTTGAAACCCATGTCGGTGTGTCCACTTGTCCACTTCATGATTTGGAGGCTAACTGCTATACCTCGTTTTTGTGACGTTGAGCGACGTGTGTAAACCCTCTCTGTTCTGACTGGCTGTGTACCTCATTTCAAAAGCATCTCCAGACCAAAACACCCCTTATAGCTTCAGTGTAAATGGGCGGAGCCAGCCTACTTTGCTTTGAATAGGTTGATAAAATGCAAAGGCGATCGGTAACTTTTTTTTTTGCAAACTCATTTCCAAACGTGGATCATACGGACAGAAAACGAACGGACGTTTTGAAACTTTACGTCCCATGAGCATGGAGTCCACCGTGTCCCGAAATGACTTTTTAGGACATTAAATGAGGCAACATTACAAGAACGCTGGAAAAAAATACAGATGAATCCATTAAATGGTTGAAAACTAAGGGAGGAGATTGCATGTTCACCATGAAAACACCAGGGGGAGAAAAAAAACAAATAAACGAAAAAAAAAAAAAAGGCACACTTCACATATTTGCATTTATATTGAAGGTGATGTTCTTCTGAAGCAAAAACATTTGCATAAATAGCTTCACAGAAGCTTCTGTACTAAACATCTAACTGAAAGGGCATGTTTTTTTTTTTTGGTTTTTTTCTCCGCTTCACTCTCTCCGGGAATCGATTCTCTCTCCCAGTCATGTACTGACAGGAATCTTTCCCAGGCTGGAAAAAATCCCAGCAGGAATCCTGAGATGGCAGATCGGGTGATTAGTCAGGGGTGAGTCAGGGGTGAGTTAAAACACACGATAGGGGATTAGTGCGTGTAAAGAAGCTGGAGTAAACACACGGTGCGTCTTCATACCCGAGTGAGCGCTTTGGTGAAATTAATCGTGCGGAAACTCACGCGATTGGTTAAAAACTTTGTGAAATCACCACACAATGAGTGCAACTTCCCAAAACAGGGTGAGAAGGAGGTTTATTGATCCAAAACTTTTTTTTCTGCTTTATTTTCTTACAAAGTACACAAAAGTCCTCCACACGTACACACTTCTGTTTGTGGGCATAAATAAATCTGATGAGTGAGCGAGCAACAATCACGACATACTACACGACCGGCCATCATGCAGAGGTGAGAAAATAATAAACAGACACGCAACAAAAGGCAAAAATGCATATTAATATTATTAATTTATTAACAACAGGTCGGCCGCGAACAGCAGTTAGAAAGTCCTGGGAGTCTGTCGATTTCGTTTTCAGTTTTCAGAAGAACGAGAGTTGAAGGAATAGTTCTGATGTTGGATTTCAACACCGTGACCCCGGATTTGATCGATCAGCCAACGGAGAAAAATATCCAGTTGTGTTTTTAATAGCAATATTTCAACTGCATTTACAAGATAATTCATAACCTTATATAAAGCAAATAAATTTCTTTAAATTAATCTTTCTTTTCCCCCACCCAGGCCCTTAATTATTAAACTGAGGGCTAAATTTAATTCACCACGCTAATAAATACCCAGCACCGCGTTATTGACGTGTTCTTATCGAAAAGATTAAAAAAAAGAATAAAAAAAAGAATACAACTATTGTTTCTACAATAAAAAGCTGCAGCCTTTTTGTTTAGCTGCACTTTCAGACTGCAATATTGATACAAAAATGAACATACGTCATGTGTTTTTTATATTAATTTTTGCAAAGATGCATGTTGCATTTAAGGAAGCAGAGACTCAATTACGCTGGACTGATTCATGGCCGCTGGCTTTGTCCTACAAAACGGTTTCCTTTTGGTTTGTGTTTAGAAGCAACAGCAGGTCTTACTGTGTCCAGAACCACCTCCACAGGTCTGCTGCACTTCAGAGTCCGGTTCTTGGGGGATGTGTTTACGGAGACTATCAACTCTGTTCACAACATCAGTCCAGCAGCTCCAGTTCTAAGCTAAAGAAGCAAAGTTTGAGTCCAGACTTGACCTGCTGATCGACCACGTCTGCGTCTGGGTTTGATGGGAAATTTCCAAGCACTTAACTGTTCTTATTAACTGCTGCTGAACTATTCCATTCAGAGTTCATTTCTTCGGAGAAGAGTGGAAAAGTGAAGAGACGTACAACAGAACGTGCTGGAGAGTTGGAGGCCATGTGCGTTTGCAAGGAAAGAAACAAAAACACTCTAACAAGAGAGGAAAAAAAAAAAAAAAAAAAAAGTTGCATACTGAGGTTCTCTGGCTCTGAAGGAGATGAAGGAATGGTCCCATATTGGGCAAAAAAAATAAATAAATAAAAGTTTTGTTTGGAATAATCACCCTGAAGTGGAGCAACAGCACAGACTAAAGGCACACGTTCACTACATGTATGACCTGTGACCTAGTCTAAGTGTGCCCATGAGAGAGAGAGAGAGAGAGAGAGAGAGAGAGAGAGAGAGAGAGAGAGAGAGAGAGAGAGAGAGAGAAGAGAGAGAGAGAGAGAGAGAGAGAGAGAGAGAGAGAGAGAGAGAGAGATTGTGTTTGGTCATACCCTCTCTAGGAGGCTGGTAAAGGGTTCGGTTTGACTGTAGAGGAAGGTTTTTCAGGAGGGGGAGTCGATGGTGGGATTTGGAGGTAGTCATTTTTGTTCCAGTCGGAGATGCTGCTCCTTACCATTAACTGTGAGGGACTTCAGCTGCCCATCTTCCTCCACTTCCACACGCTCCTGACCGTTCTCCACAATGCTACACACACACACACACACACACAATCAACAAGGCTTGACCTGTGCATGGCATCAACACTGCCTGTAGATGGTATCTAAAGTGTGTGTACAGAATAAACACAGCCAGTGTAATCCTGAAGTTTTAGGCAGCCATCTTTAAGACTGAGAAACAACATTCTGAGGCCTCAGCTGATGAGAGTTTGAACAGTAAGAGTGAGAAACATGAATTTTTGGAGAAGTTTTGGATATTTGATTCTGAAATGAGTGTCTACGGTACCGTTTGGTGGTGATCCTTTTGCCGTTGATGAACTTGGTGGAGGTGGAAACGGAGCGAAAGTTTCCTGTGCTCCCGCCTCCTCCAAATGACGAAGAGGAGAAGGAGCTGTAGCCTCCGCCGCCCACCGGCCCGAAGGAGGAGAAACCTGCGTGAAGAGAAAGGCTTGTGCTGAGGCAACAACAACCATCAATACATGAAGCTCTTCGGTTCTTCCTGAAGGACAGTGTTGTTGTCTCTCATGTTCAGGACAGTCTCTGTACCTGAGCAGTTTCAGAAACAGCGTGAGATCATCTTCACAGAGAAACAAAAGGCAGCGACGTCCAAAGAAGCGCTTTGGGACATCCTTCAAGAAGCCTGGAGAAGTGTTCCTGAACTTAAGGAAAGGAGCTGATAGGGAGTTTAGGCTGTGCTGAAGAATAACAGTGGTGGTGGTGAATACTGACTTTAAAGCTGGTTAGAATGAAACTCTCTTTGTGTTTAGACTGGAGTTTAGACATGACTTGGACACATCACTGAACCTACTGTCTCACTTTCACACAGAACAGACAGTAATGGTGGGGTGTCTCCAGATTTTTGCACAGTATTTTATTAACAGAGATCTAAATTCAACAAGCCAAACCTGACCTCTAAGCCAGTCTGGGCAGAATCAAACTTCTCTTTGCAGTAGCGTTGCGACTAATTTAACTTTTCCAAGTACAGTGATGGGAATGTCGCCGTTTTTCCGTTCCACCTTAAGGCTGAAAAATTCTATTGGGGTAACTTCAGTCTGGCGTAACGTGAGTAGCGGTGGCCTAGTGGTTCGGGCGTTGGCCGCATGATTGGAGGATCGGGGGTTCGAACCCCTTCCCAATAGGTTGCCCTGAGGTACCCTTGAGCAAGGTGCCGTCCCCGTCACGCTCCTCCCTGCGATGGACTGGCGACCGGATTCCAGCAGCCCCCGCGACCCTGCTTGGGACAAGCGGCAGGAATGCAGTGGGACTGGTAGATCTACACAGGCAGGTTCGTTCCTGAACATTAAGAGTTCCCCTTCCTGGCTACACCCCGGTCGTGGTGATGTGCATCACAGTTAAGGCATCCGAACGCATCGGTTTTGAGAATTTCATAAGAACAGCCCTGAATGCACAAACTGACACCGAAGGTCTCGACAAATTCTTACCCTGGCGACTCAGCCAGGTCCCACTTCCTCTTCAAACAAAAAAACCAGTCTGTACCGCTTATGTAGAATGTATGTCTACATATAAGAAAGGCACGCAAGCCTATCCTGCTCAGCAGGTCCTGCCGCACGCATGAGAGTCACCTGAACTTCACCGACACCTGCACAGAAAAATGGTTGGGACATGGGACGGTCCTGCTTTTCTAAACTTACTGTGGATCATGTTCCGTGTGCTTTGATATGCTCTGGCCTAGCTCTTACTTTTAGAGTAATGTTTGGATTGCGATGACAATATAAGCTCTATTAATCTAACCTTCGGAGTGCATCTGGTGCACAATCAGATCACGTGTGAGATCTGACGTTGGGCGAGAACTAGATCAAGATCAATATTCCTTTCGTCTCGAAGGCGTTTTGACAAACGCTGAGCTCGTCAGCTGGAATGGTAAAACGTCTTCTTCCACCAAACGTTACTACTAGCAATAAGCATTGCAGTAGATAGTGTCCTCTTGGCATCTGGAAGGACATTACCTACTGGAATGCTTAGTTCCAGGGATAAATGTTATATGCTGGCTCTGAAGACAGCAGAGCTGGAGGTGTCAAGAGTTATAGATGCTGAGATTTGGATCAGGATGGACCAGGAGGGACAGGATTAGGAACGAGTGTTTTAGAGATCCACCTCAGGTTGGACGGTCTGACGACAAAGTGAGAGAAGCGAGACTGTGTTGGTTTAGACATGTCCAGAGGAGAGACGAGGAGTTTATCAGGAAAAGGGATGCTGAGGACGGAGCTGCCAGGAAAGAGGAGGTTTATGGATGTGATGAGAAAGGAACTGCAGAGTTGAGGAGGTGGATGCAGAGGACAGGAAGAAATGGAGAAGGAAAAAGCTTTTCTAGCTGCACTCATTCAATCATGTGCCTGTGTGCAGGTTTCATGAAGCTTTTGATGCGCAGGTCTTGTGCTGATGTTCATTCCAGAAGCTCTCTGGGACTTCTACGTCAGAATAGCTCTAAACGACGTCTTGGGTATAACCTTTCACAACTGCCTGTCTATGGAGACGTCACGCCAATGTGCTTGATTTTAAATTAAATCTGACAAAGAGAGGGGGTGTCCACATACTTTTGCCATTGACTGTATACTGATTACAGCAAGTCATTTAAACATGCATTATTTCCACCAATGAAGGCGAAAAGGTTCTACATGAGAAATAAAACCTAGTCGTGTAGATATGATTAACAGAACTTCCCGAACCTGAGTCAAAGCCTGAGAATCCTTGGCCGAACGAAGGGAATCCTCCGAACCCTCCGAAAAACGAGTCAGCGGTGCGACTCCTCCTGCTCCTCTGTCGACGGCCACCGCCAAAGAAGTCATCGAACGGGTCGTCACCTGCGACGAAAACAAACATGAAACGGGTTCAGGTCGGGCACGGCTCAAAATCCATTTCAAGCCAGTCTAATTTTAGGCATTTATTAAACATTTCTAAATGTGACTTGTGGGTAAATGTTAAAAGATTTCCATTAAAAAGGCATGATGAAATATTTATTGAAAGATGTGGATTTTACACAACAGAAATAGCCATTTAATTGCAATCTCCATATATTCTCTACACTTTTTTTTTTTTCCCCCTCCAGGCTTTTTTTTTTTCTTAGTTGTTCATTTCAGGCCTTTGATTCTACAATTTTCAGTTCCTTGTTATTTTAGAAGTTGTCTTAGTCCATAATAATAAAATAAAGTGAATGAACGCCTAAATGGCAACTTGTACATCTTGGGGCTTTGAGAAATTCTTTTGCGAGAGATCACACGTATTAAAAACTGTATTTAGCAGCTCGGAAACTTCCACTCTCTTACCGCAGGCATCATCTGCCACAACATGTTCCACAGCATGGCTCTGAGAAGCAGAATCACACTGTTCATGCTCTAAAACACTGCATGCTGCTTAATTTCTAGAGCGCTCTTGTCCCATTTGCCTCTTTAAAGGAGGACGATTCTGTCTCTGAAACCCCAGAGGCCCAGTGCAGGAAGTGAATATGGGTCACTGCTGCTGCTCTTGCGTCTGTTATTGCCCAATTAAAACAGCTCAATCCCATCTCCGCGTTGGGATTAAGGGGGTTTACTCAGATAGTCATCTCATCTCACCACTGACTTAAACAGCGTTAGCTCAACATCGCATCAGGGACGTGGAGCTTCCACTGAACACGAAGTTCACAGCAGGAAACGAGCGGCGGGCTGACAGCATTTCATCAACCTCTTGACGTTTATTCAGATTTAAATGTCAGATGACCAGAGTGGGTTTGGGGTGAAGTGTTCTTGCTTGGTGGTGAATGGAACCAGACGTCTGAATCTCCATCGCAGAAACGGTGGTGAAGATGCTGCCTGAGAGTTTGGAGATTCTGGACTAAGACGAAACCCGTTCTTGATGGAGGGCTTGATTTACTTCATCCTCCCATAAACACGAGGAGCTTCGGGGGAGAAGAAACAAAATTGGAATGTTCTTTCTTGGTTCCCATATGATGGAATGAGCTACCACGCTGTCAGAACATGGGCGTACCTCTTGAACTTCAAGAGGCTTTTGAAGACTCATCTCTTCAGAGAGCACCTCCTCTCCTAACGCCTCTAACAGTCCAACACACGGTTTTACAACTCATGTACTGCACTTTCTGCACACGTATCATTTTAATCGCGCATTATATCTGATGCTGTTAAAGTTTAAGTGGCGTTTAATGTTTTTATAAAACTCTACTGCACTCCAGGCTAAAAGCTCCTAAGTCCCTTCGGATAAAAGATTCTGCTGATTGAAGAAATGTAAAAGTAAAGGCTGGATTTGAGCGACATCTGGTTCCTCTGTAAAGGAATCAGAGTCTGTAAATTTCAGACCAATCCCCTTCTGGATGATCCTACTGGAGAACGTGACATTTTTTTTACTCTGCAAAATAAAAGGAGAACAAAACAGTCCTGCACAAAATGAACCATGAGCACAAAAACAGATTACCCTGTAATAATTGATGCTGAAAATTTCAACAGTTTGTGATAAGCATTCCCACCAAGTCCAAAAGGACTCCTTATTCCATCTGCTCCAACAGCCTGGTCAAGCAGGAGTCCTCAGCGTCCTGTGATGTAACTCAGGAAGCATGTTTTGTTGGGTTATTGGGGTGAATTTCGAAGTGTCTTCCTCTTCCTTCATGTTAAAAGGTCAGCAACACCCGTGTCAGGGGTTTAGTCCGACATCAATTTTTGTGTCCTTCTTGAACTCTTACGACTCCTTAAATATCAAAACTGTATGAAAAAGCCGTTTCTCGTCTCTACAATTTTCAATTCTTTTCTCACACACACACACACACACCCCCCCAGTACGGGCACCCCAGTACGGGAAGCTATTTCTGAAAGCATTCCTGCTGGATGATGCATGGTCTCCTCTGGGCTCTGTTAAGTACTCTTGCCATATTTAGCGTGTCTGCGGGCGCTACAAACATGCCGTCCTGCCATCAGCAGACAGCAGGACAAATACCTGCGTGACCTACCTGTTGTCCCTCAGTATCGCACTCCTACAACCTGTGGCGCAAACACTAAAGGCTGCGATAAATCACCAGCTGACGTTTGGGTCGGCGGCCCAGTAAGGAGTCACCTGCTGCCTGAACCAGGAAGTGAAACAAGAACCTTCC
This sequence comes from Hepsetus odoe, assembly GCA_017165825.1. Lineage (NCBI taxonomy): Eukaryota > Metazoa > Chordata > Actinopteri > Characiformes > Hepsetidae > Hepsetus > Hepsetus odoe. Next base: position 5,220,899 of record CM029388.1, read on the forward strand.
GGTTCCAGCACGTTCTTCTAACCTGATACCCTGAATCTTTCGGACCTTGGTAGCAGAAAATAACAACAACGTATAAAAGTAAGTAGAAGAAGATGATGCTGATGACAATGATGATGATGAAAGAGAAGAACGGCTTTAGTGTGTGAAAATAACTGAACACGGACTGCTATTCGTTTTTTTTTTTTCTTCACTGCGTGATCACAGAAATGCGACCTGTCGCTCTTCAGGTCATCAATTCACTCTGGACTGAAAACTGGACAAACTGAATCTTACTGCCAGTGTTACCGATCTCCAGCCGAGAGATCATAAACAAGAAAACAACCAATTCACCGAGTTAAGGAAGATGGACAGATGTATATAGATGGATAAACAGGGACGTAAAAGAGTGAAGCATAAATGGATAAGCAAGGGTTTAACAGAGGGATGGACTGATAAACAGGGATTTAATAAAAGGATGATGGATGGAGGGATAAATGGATAAAATGGGATTAAAAGAGGGTTGGATGATGGGTAGATGGATAAACAGGGGTCTAACAGAGGGATAGATGGATGGAGGCATCAATGGATGAACAGAGATGGATGATAGATAGATAAACGGATTTAAAAGTGGGATGATGGAAGGAAGGAAAAAAAGATAAAAAAATGATGGATGGATGGGTTGACGAATGGATTTAAAAGAGGAATGAAGTAAGAATGACTGCTGGAAGGAAGGATGGATAGATAAAAAGGGATTTAAGAGGGTTGTATGGATGGATGAAGGGATAAGTGGATAAAGTGAGATTTAAAAGAGGGATGGATAAACAGGGGTCTAACAGAGGCATAGATGGATAAACGGGTTTAACAGAGGGATGGATGATGGATGGATGGATAGATAAGCAGGGGTTTAACAGAGGGATGGATAATGGATGGATGGATAGATAAGCAGGGGTTTAACAGAGGGATGGATAGATAGAGGGAGGGATAAATGGAAAAACAGGGATTTAAAAATGATGGATGGATGGATGTAAAAGCTGATTAAGCGAGTGGTTTCTTGTGTGACCTCTACAGAAACATGTCCATGAGATTGTGGTTCCAGACTGAAAAGGAACCTCCGTCTCTGTTCAGCTCAGATCTTCTCACCGAAGAATTCAGCGAAGGGGTCTCTGCCTCCGAAGAACTCCCTGAAGACGTCCTCAGGATTACGGAATGTGAATCCACCGTCAAAGCGCTCGTCATAATGTCCTGCCAAAGACAAAACCACGTCACTGTATAGCAGAGAGACGCTTCAGTGGACACGAACGCAGGTTCTGCTTCTGATCGTACCTCTTCCTCCGCCGCCGCTGCCGCCGCTCAGGCCTTCTTTACCGTATCGGTCATATGTGCTCCTCTTATTTTCTGCAGGGAGAAAAAACAAAAAAAGGAAAAAGAGAGGATGTAAGGAAGTGTCGGGTACAATCAGTGGAGTGATGTAACCAAGTGCCGTGTGTAACCGGAGCAGCCAATCACACGAGAAGAAAGATTTCAGAAAGTGTCTTCCTCGTTAAAGATACCGAAGTGACTCACAGCGCGTTCTCCTAAAATAGCGCAGACGGCAAATTAACAAGGTACTCCATCGCAAACGTAACACCGAGCGACCTTCACCTCCTTCTCTGTTTATCTAGAACCTTTCCTGCACAAGGCTACACTGTACGACATTTATTTCGTTTTCATTACGTTGAAATACTTATTTACATACTTTCTGCTTCCCTCCAGTTTAGAATATTTGGGTTTATTATATGAAGTTAGGAATACGAAGATTTTGTCTTTTTTTAATAGTCTTTACACCTTCTCCTTTATTCTGTTTGTATCTAGAATAAGATTTAAGTTATTTTTTATTGTTCTTGACAGATCTTTGTATTTTTATTGTATTGTAAATTATTATAATTGACAATCTTGAAACTTCGGTTTTGGAAGCCGGGAGGAAGAAATAAAAACATTTTGGGAACAACGTCGGTTAAATTAGTCCGAAAGATTCCTGGGAAAGAATCGAGCCAAAGGCTCCCGATAAACATTCCCACTGAATCCCAAACGACTCCTCCATCCATCCGTACGGACTGGAGAACAACCTGAAATGAACAGCGACTCGCACCCGACAGCGAGTGTCAGCGACATTTCTGCCGAAGCTTGCACAAAAGAAAGGTTCTAAATTTTCAAAACGGTACCTTCATCGGCCTGCGTTAGAACAATGTAAATTATGGTAGAACTTTTCATTTTTACGTTTATGTTTATTTAGCAGACGATCTTAGCTAGAGTGACTTCCAGTTCCGAACTACAGGGACAGTCCCGCCCTGGAGCAACTTGGGGTTCAGGGTTTTGCTCAGGAACCCAATGATAGCAGTGCTGGAGGTGGGATTCGAACCTGTAACCTCTTGGTCCATAGGTGAGCTACCACCTCTAGACCACCCTGATTTTTAAAGGTTTTGGTGCAAAAGATGTTAAATAGTCCCATTTTAATTGCAGAGATTACCACTCCTACACTTTGATTTTATGGAAGACATGGAGACAGTCGATCTGCTGTGGAGACGTCTAACGGGAACAGCCGAAAGATGAAGATACAGTCTTATGCGGGACGTCTCTGTATTTGAAAGTCAATTTTGAGCTCCTGGTTAGATGTTAGCTATGTTTAATGAAATCCAATCTAATCTAAAGATGTGACGGGATAAGGTCGTGGAGAAGGTCAGTTCCTGAGAAGACCAGTTCCTGCCATTAACCACGATCAGAAGAGTTCACAGAAGAGTCCAGAGAGAAAGACCTCGGTACAAAGTCTTGCTCGGACACATCTGCTCTGGCAGTTGGACGGGTTTTCTCTCTAAAATTACATCAGCGTCACAAACAGCTCCTTCTTCTCCACGTACAAAGATCAAGCCTCGTTAGGACTGAAGATCGAGTTCCAGTGGAGAGGTCACACATTAAAACAGCTTGGGTATTAAGAGGGTTGAGCTATTTTAAGCCTCCAGTTAGATAAAAGACCTAACGCTGGGCTGGAGGACTGGTGTCCTGTACAGTTTGGAGGTCGCCTCCTCAAAAACGTTCACTAAACCTGGAGATTATCAGGTGAGCTGAAGCAGGTGCGCCTGAGCAGGGAAAACTGCAGGACAACAGCCCTCCAGGAAGGAGTTCTCCAGCCTGAGCCGAGGATAATCAACCCAAAAGAATGAGCTTCGTGCATTTTCAACAGGTTAAACAGGCTATTTATTGTAGAGGGTTTGAGATATATGCATTATTATTATTATTATTATTATTGTGTTCTTAACCTTCCAGCAGTGACCATCTATGGAAAATTCAGGCACCCAGTCAGTAACAGACGGTTTAATAAATGTCCATGCTGTTTAAGAGAAGCGCTCCAACCTCTGTATAAAAATGACCGCAATAAAATCTGCAAAAAGCCACGCGGCAAAGGGTGAAGTTCATTTTTAATTGAAAGCGAAAGTGGCTATTCTTTTTATTGCGAAACACAGTACAGCACACAGTGAACCACAACAAAATTACACCTCTGCATTTCACCCACACACACCGTGCAGCAGGAAGCAGCTATTTAAAGTGCCCGGGGAGCAGTGAAGGGCATGGTACCTTGCTCAAGTTTCTAACACACGACCTTCTGATCCTTGGGCCTCGTGCCTCAACACTAGATCACTGTTGCCTTATTCACACAAACTCTAAACAGTCCAGACTGATCAGCCTGTTGGCTTTGCCACAAGAGGAAAAAAATAAATACATCATATAAAAATAAGTAATAATAATAATAATAATAATAATAATATCTCACACTTTAACTGTGTTTATTTTGCTCCAGTCACTGATCAAGAGTGCATTCTTTCACTGAGAGAGATCCATCCTCTGGTACTGGAGTCCACGGACTGATTCTTGATGGAGTCTCATATTGATCTACAGTTCGATCTGATTTATTAATTTGCTCAGAACAATTTATTAACATGAAAAAGAAAATTTGGTTTAAAAAAAATAACCTGAGCAGATTAGATTGATGAGCAGAAAATGGAAATTGGAACTAAAATGATTCAAATGTATCAGAACAAATTCTGAAATTGGTAGAACATTCCAAAGTGAAAGATCGATCCTGAGCCATCCCGCGGAGATGTTACTGCTTTGTTTTCAGGTCGGTGTCGGATTGTGCTGATGTGCTGCGAAGAATCGAGGTGAGAGGCAGGACAAGTGTCTCACGCATCAAGCCTCCCTGAGGACAGCTAGACCGCTTACAGAGACAGCGGCTCATCCACACACAAAATAATCACTACTCAAGACCAGCGACCGAAGACCGAACGCTCGGGAGACACTACGCTCTTAAAGAAACTGCAGTGCGTTTAAGACGTTGGATGAAAAGCGGTCACACATTAAATCATAAAGAGGGACCGTCTGTTCTGTCAGGACCAGCAGGAAGGCATCCAGGCTGATCAACAGCAATGTGGCACTGAAAACTGGTCAGAGACTGTGGGCTCCAGACCGGCGCACTCCCACCTGACACAAAGTCTCAAACAACACAGACACACCAACAACCAAAAAGGCAACAGGACAAACTAAAGAACACAAAACAAATCAAAAACACACAACAAACCAAGGAGACCAAAAAAAGCCCACATTACAAACCAAAAGGACCATAACGACCACCAGGCAGACCAAAAAAGACCACAAAGAACACAGCACAAACTAAAAGATCAGAACATTCAGACGCCCCGAGACGTCCTACAGCCCACAGCACAGGCCGAGCGTTTCTGAGGACAGTATGTTCTGGCAGGACGTGAAGGTGGTAAATAACTGAGCTTACCGTCTGACAGAACTTCATAAGCTTCTGAGATCTCCTTAAACTTCCTCTCAGCCTCGTCTTTGTTTTCTGGGTTTTTATCTGGATGCCATTTTAATGCTAATTTTCTGTACCTGTAGAGAAGGAACACACACACACACACACACACACCATGATCTATACTGACCACTGTGTTCAATGTGACCCTTGTAATGAAGCTTGACCTGAGGCTCTGCAGAGAGATATTGCTGAAAATACCCCACAAAGAAAAACCCCATCAAATGATTAACAGCTGGCCAACTTGCCGATATCGGAGGCATCGCGATAAATCGAAATGATTCTTTCCTGAGCGTTTCTCCATATGGCCAGAAATGAGTGCAAGATGTGATTTAAAAACATTTACACACTTCTTGTCCTCCACTTCATTTAAAATGGTTCTTTCTTCAGAAAAACAACAGATGAATAGGGATAATAATGAAAAGTGAAAAAAAAGGCTATTATTTATATTATATTCATGTTGTGTATACGTCCGAAACAGGGCTTTAAATCCACGACTCCTGAACCCTGCGTTTCAGAACGGCCCACAATAAGCTTTAAACAGACACCAGGAGGCAAATCAGCACTTCTGCAGCTCCAAAGTCAAATGTATGGAAACGCCACAGTCAGCAGTGCAACAAACGAGGAACAAACCAAACGCTCGGGGGGATTTACTTCCAACCAGCCTCGTTTCATATCTGTGGTGGTGAGCTTTAGTGGGACCATGGCTATTCCCCCCCATCTGGTGGTATAGAATGGGGATTCTATAGAAAACACACCCAAAGGGGGCAAAAAAAAAAAATAAAGAAAAAACAAAGAGTCAACAACACCATTGATGGGATGAATGAGGGTCTTTTAAGTGTGAAGTTCTCCCAAAGCCTCTCCGTTGTTGAGGACTCTGGATGAACGGCTGATTCAGCTTCTCTGCAAGATTTTGATCGTCGGCAAAAAGTTTTAAATGGCTGCAAATCTGTAAACGGGAAAATGTTGATTGCGCCACGGAGAGTAAGAGCGCGGTAGAGATCGAAACGAAGGAGAGAAATGGAAGCGACGTGGACATCTGGCCCGAGGCCTGGCACATAAAAGCATCAAAATGAATCCAAAAATTTTGAGGGGAAACACTGCGCTGTTCTTCCTTCAGTCCTTGATTTCTGAGTTAGGATCTATCGGTTATGTCCACAGAGTGCGGACGAGGGAGGGATACTCACGCTTTCTTTATGTCGCTCAGTGACGAGTCCTGAGGAACACCCAGAGTCTGGTAGTACTCCAACATGGCTCAGCACTGGAGCTTCTGGAGGTGAAAATCTCAGTTCAGCACCCACCCAGCAGCCCTGAAGGACACAATAACACACCAGTGTGAGAGAGCATGAAATCTCAGAACCGAAACACCTTGTGGAATTGTGTTTACCCCTGGGGTACTAGATTAAAAAATAATATATATATCTAAAATTTCTCTGGTCCAAGTTATAGAGTCAAGAAGGTAAACAGACTTTTAGATGCCAAAAATGGTTCCAGTTCACTTGGTCACTTCGCATCCTCTCACTTTCCAAGACTGTGTTAAACAATCTGGTCAGAAACTCCACTGCATTCTCTCCTAAACACCTCCATGCTTCCACCGGTACATCTTCATTACTTCCGTCTTATTTGCTGCACTTCCTGGTGAAAGCAGGAAAGGTTTTATATTTAAAAATAAATAAATAAAAACCCATGAGCTGTCCTGGATGGGTCCTGTTCATTTTTATATCTGTTTATATCCACTGGGTCCTGGTGTACTCCTCTGCTGATCTGACCCACAGAACAACCTACAAAAGGACCTCCTCCTCCTCTAAGACAGTTTATATGAAGCCTGTATCTGATGTTTATGGAGGTGGTGAGAGGGGACAGATAGTCAACCATTATCAGACTCTTCTCCACCTGAACTCCAGACCAGCTACACCATCATGGATCACCTGCAGGAGCTGCAGCCACAAACCAAGACTAACCAAAGATCAACAACTACAGACTCTACTATCATAAAAAAATAATAAAAAATAAAGTGATGAAAGCAGGACGAGTGGCAGTCAGAGTAAGACTTTTTAAAAAGTGAACCTGGGTTTACGTCACCTGATGTGCATTTCAAGTAGCCTAACGAACCCTGTTTCACCAGCGCAAACAAATTCCCATCCCTTCTTTCTTTCTCCTCCCTCTCTCCAGCTGAAGCCCTGGGAGCAGACTGCAGGGCGATTAACGGTTTCTCACAGTGGCACTAAACGCCTGCTGTCACATCTGTCTGTGTAACACACACACACACACACACACACACACACACACCTCTCTCTCTGCCTCTCTGAGCCAAGCCTGGGCCTAACGAAATCAACGGTCCGGTGGATAAACAGAGACTCTGCTGTGCCTCGGCTCCAAAAGTGGATGGCAGAGGCCTGACCTTCTCTGGTGTCAGGAGATAAGGAAGATAAAGGCCAACTGTCTGTGCCAGGCTGAGAGAGAGTGTGTGTGTGTGTGTGTGAGTGTGTGTGTGTGTGTTGAGGCGTGGAGTCGCCCTCCAGTATAGTCAGATCAGAAAATAAACCACTGCAAAAATACTAACGTCAACCTGCATGATCGTTTCCTGTTTCTTTGTGAAAACGCTTTTCTGCAGAACCGTGTTGAGACTGCACCGTCCACAGTGGTGGTGAACGGAACCGAATGTCTGAATGTGCCTCACAGGCGTGAAATGGTGGAGAAGACGTTGCCTGAGACATTGTTTGGAGAAGATTTCAGTGCTCCAGTTTCCCACGGTGCCCTGTTTGAGTTTCACACCGCCGTGAAAACACAGAGGAAAAGAAAATACAGCGGCAGAACGAATCCATCAACCTTTCTGTCCCTGCTTTTCCCTTCTCGTTTCTCCCTTCTCTCCGAGGGCAGATATCCGACAGGCAGCTCTGTGGAGACCTCCACTCGGCAAGCACTTCAGCCGGCCGGCTCAGGCTGGACACGGTTCTTAAAGGATGAGTTTTAAACAAAAATAAGGCGGCCCTTCCTGCATGCTCTCCGAAAAAGGAGGGAAAATGTTTGCTTCAGCGCCGCGAAGAAACGAGGCTACAACACCCAAACACTTTTAAAGATAACTGATGGAGATCAACGTTAAAAGTGGATCATTAGGGCAGCAGTGGTCTAGTAGTCCCAGACCAGTAGGTTGCCCTAAAGCTCCCTTGAGCAAGGTACCGTCCCCATCACTGCACCCCGGGTGCTGGATATGTCTTCCCACCAGCTGGACGGTGTGTGTTAAACACAGAAGATGTGTTTGGTTGTGGTTCACTGTGTTCATAATGACAAAGTCGCTTCCACCTCCACCGAGAATCACAGAACTTCTCCAGAGCCACCAGGAACCGAGCCGGACCCGATCCGCTCCGCGAAGACACTCGGGTTTATGTTCCACTTTAGGTTAAGTGTACTGTACCCGACCTGGGCCGTGTCCATCATCTGCCTTCCTGTCCTCTGCATCTTCCTCTTTCACGCCTGCATGTCCTCTCCCACCACGTCCATAATCCTCCTCTTGGTCCTTCCTCTTCTCCTCTTTCCTGACAGCTCCATCCTCAACATCCTTCTTCTCCTCTGGTCCAAACCAACAGTCTCACTTCTCTCACTTTGTCTCCAACCTGACCTCTCATATTCTCCTTCCTAATCCTGTCCATCCTTCTGACACAAATCTCAGCATCTTCAACTCGGGCACCTCCAACAGCACCGTCTCCAACCCCTAGAATATAGCAGGTCTCAGCACCGTCCTTTAAACCTTCCCTTACGCTGATACGCGTCTGTCACAACTTTGGAGATTCCGTACATGCTGAAATCTCCACGACCAGTTCACGGTACATCTGAGGGATCTTCAGGTGTCTGGCTCCATTCACCTCCACCGTGAGCGCTTCTGAGTGTTCATCTAGAAGAGGTTCACACCAAACTCCTTAAACATCTCATCCAAGAACCAAAGTCAACGTTCGCAGGAAAATGAAGGAGTGTGTGTTTGTGCCATGATGTGGATATGAGAGCAGAGCGCTGGTGAAGCGGACACAAACTTTTCCGGTTGCTATCGGACCGGAGATAAACAGATAGAATAAACAAACAAAAAAAAGTGCCTAGTGGTTAGGGAGTTGCCCTGCATCGGAAAATTGTGGGTTCGATTCCCTCACAAGTAGGTTGCCCTGAGGTACCCCTGAGCAAGGTACCGTCCCCGTCACTGCTCCCCGGGCGCTTTCAATAGCTGCCCACTGCTGCACGGTGTTTGTGTGCATGGGTTAAATGCAGAGGTCCAATTTCGTTGTGGTTCATGGTGTGCAGTGCTGTGACCTCGCAATGACAAGGGTTGTCACTTTCACTTTCACTTTCATATAGATGGATAGACAGACAGAGACAAACAGACAGATAGAAAGATAGACAGATATAGATAGATGTTTATTATTTACATTCTGTCACTAACTGAACAAAACCTCGTATCTCCAAAATGGGCAAATTTAAAGAACCAACCAAAAATGTTATTTATAAAAAAAATATAATAATAATAATAATCAAATAAATAAACAGATTCAATTCGGTCAACTAACAAAAGCTGACACTTTTTTCCCGACTGTGTTTCATAATAATATTAATAGTCTACCTTGAGGCCGCGTCCCAAACCGCGTCCCCGCGTCCTTCAACACTAACTCTTACACAGCAGTAAGAGAGTTCCCAACACCCGCCGTCAATAACAGAGTAGGTGACGTGCAGAAGTGTGTGATCTGGGACGCAGTCAGAGTCAGAAAAAGCGGGGAAAAACATCTTAAGCTTTAAAATCTAAAAGGCGCGTCTGCGCACTATTTTCGCAGCGAAGTGCGCAGTGCGGGGTTTGGGACGCGGCCGCAAGAAACTACCGTTTCGAACTTTCGTTCTTAAAGTTCCAGAAAGTTCCAGAGAGTTCTGTCAGGTGAAAGACGGAGGCGGTCCGGGCTAGCGCGAATAAAAGTGCCGTTTTAAACGATTTACGGGTGAAATATGACGAATTTGGTTTGAAACCTGGTCGCTAATTGTACTGTGAGAGGATAATCTTCTCAGAAGCGTCGGAGGGTTAAGCTGAGAGGAGTTTTTTGAGATTTTTCACACAGACCCCCTCCTGGAAAGGCTTTTTCAGATGCTACTGATTATAAACACTCACACGTACCTGTTCGACTGGGAGATGAGGGCAGCAGCGGGATGGAGTCAGGAAAAATCCTCAAAAAAGCACCAGAACTGGGCTCTTCCGAACCCAAACGAGCTCAGTCACTACCCGCCGACCTCTCGGTGAAATTCCGGCCCTTAAGCTGCGACTCTTCGGTGAAAAAAACCTCTCAAATCGGAGAGCAAGCCGCCAGAAAGCGCTGCAGAACCTCCGAACTCCTGAAGAGCCGCATCAAAACACCACCTTCACCTTCACACGGGCCGCGCATGCGCGCTGCAGCACCATCTAGATTTTCAAGGGGCGCGGCTCTACGTGGGATCCACTTGACGTCACGCCCACAAAGGGACCGCCCATCAAAATAAAAGTCCATTCTCATGTCTCCAAACTGTCCAACCCGAGCTGTCCCTCTAATATTCTCGTCCTAATCCTGTCCATTCCCAGCATTTATGCAATTACTTATTTTTCATTCTTTTAAAGTGAACAAATGTTGTAAACATCTGTCTCACTTTGATGTTACGTTATCAAAAAAAAAAAAATATAAAAAAAAAAAAAAATATATATATATATATATATATATATATATATATATATATATAAAATATACTATATGTATAATTTATATTGACCATTATTGTATTTATAGAAGCAATAAAAATGGGAGAATACTTTTTATAAGCACTGTAAAGTGGGGAAAACCAGTGAGCAGTGGTTGGAGGAGAAATCCCTGCATTTTGTCCTTTGTTAAACCAAAATTAGAAAAATTTCAAACCCCTTAAGAAAAGGCAGAAACATTAACAGAGGGTAGTGAAGTGAAAGTGACTATTCTTGTCATTGTGAATCTTAGCTAAGCACAATGAAATTCAACCTCTGTGTTTCACCAATACACACATGTGTAGAAGGGGCCAGCTACTGAAAGCACCTCGGGAGCAGTAACAGGGACGGTACCTTTGTTTGGCGGGGTACCTCAGGCAACTCCACCGGTAGAATCTAGCTGTACAATCTTCCAGGGCCAACTCCAACTCCAGCTGCCCCAGTAAGAGTAGTAGTAAGAAAAGTAAAAGTAAGAAAAAAGTAAAAGTAAAAGTAAGAGTAGTAGTAAAAGACAAAAATACTGGGAACGCTGAAAGAAAAAGACAAAAGAAGATATACAGGACTGTGCAAAAGTTTTAGGCAGGTGTGGAAAATGCAAACGAAGAACGCCAGAAATATCAATAATGATTGTTTGTTCTGGATCAATTACAAAAATGCAAAAGTGAGTAAAACAAAAGAAAATCTAAATCAGATCAATATCTGCAGGCGTTTCTACCTTTACCTTCAGAGCAGCATCAGTTCTTCTGGCCCCACAGAGCTCTGATCTCAACATCATCCAGTGTGTCTGGATCACATGAAGAGACAGAAGGATGTGAGGAAGCCTACATCCACAGAAGATCTGTGCTCAAAGCTCAAGATGCTTGAACCATCCTAACAGCCGAAGTTCCTTCTCAAAAAAACCGGGTGCGAGGTACTCTAGGAGAACTGGTTGTTTTGAAGGCAAAGGGTGGTCAGCAGTAAATATTGATCTGATTTAGATTCTTTGTTCATTCACTGCATTTTGTTGATTGATGAAAATAAAATGATCACACTTCTTTTGATCTTCTTTTTTGAACACTTTACACACCTGCCTAAACTTTTGCATTATGACTGTACTTAAACTAGAACGACTTCAAAGGCTCTTCAAACTGGAGTAGGAGCAGGAGGGTCTAAAACCCAAAGAAAATGGAAAATCTAGATTCGTGAGGCGAGAGGAGATAGGAGGAATAAAATAAGAACACCTATGAGACGAGAAACTCCAAATGCAGAGAACAAACTCGAACTAGAAGTGCTTGATGTTAAGCCCACCGGCTGCATGGTGGAAGCCACAATAAAATAATTCTATTTATTCCAGAAATTATAATCCAGCAAAGCAAGATGAAATAAAACTCAGCAAACTTGATTTTGGTAATAAGTCCAAAGAATCATCAGTCAAGTAATCATATAATTGTATATACCACACAAACGCGAGCTTACCCACATCACAGAACAAGCCACTTTTGAATAGAACTCTTATTTCAGCACTTTTAGAAGCCTTATCAGGTGTTAGAATATTTGTCTTCTTAGTTGGTCCATGTAGTTTAATATTGAAAAATATATCAATATAAAACAAGGTCAATATTAATACGATGAAATCATGTTTTCATTGTTTATTTTATTGCTTCTTGTTTATTCATTTCTTTGTCGATCCTTCAATTAATAGCAAAATTAATATTTTTAGACAATACTTTTTTCATAATGTTCCTGAATGAAGAGTACAAAGAACCTCATTTATCATGTTCAACAGGAGTGATGATCAGCATTTTACCTCCATCATTGGGCTCAGGACCCAAGAATGGATAGAGTCTTTCAGTGAAAGGCTGACCAGTGAAAGAGTAGATATGAGACCTGAGATCAACATCATAGAAGGAAATCAGACCCTCATAATCCACAAACATTCCCACCTTCTGGGGGGCCTGTTTTAAGGAGAGGGGGATACGGGGAGCGTCCACAGCTTTATATTCAGTCTCATTCCTCAGAATCACAGTCCAGTATCCGTGCTTTGGATGCAGTATAATCTCCCTTCCTGTTACTGGACCTCTGGTCACCTCAAATCCCACTCAGCCATCCTGCTGACCTGCACCTCATAGTAAACCTCCTGAGGAGAACCCTCCTTCCAGACATTGAACCACAACCAAACCTCTCTGCATTGCTATAAGATCCTGTCGTTATTTCTACCACATTTCACTTGTTTTCCATCATCAGACAGTGAGGAGTTTAGGATGAGTCACGATCCAGAATCACATCCACTGAGAGAAAAAAATGACAAATACATCCCATTTTAACAAGGTTGTTAACGAGACCGTGATAAAGTCATGTGATCAGTAATAACTTACTCACCTGCATACTGTTTAATTCTGAAGAGTTCTGTTTGAAAAAAAGACAATAAAGGAGCTGTTCAATTTTAAATTGTGCTAAATTTGATTTTGGATGTTCAGATTTAAAACATATCAAATTATTTTGCCATTAAGATTGTTGACTTGTTTGATTTAGAAGAAGAAACTCAAGAAATACTCACTGATCTCAGGAATCTTCCATCTCCTTGTTGAGAGGTCCTGGAAGGAGACAGCACTTCTCCTCAGGGTTCCACACCACACCAGAGTTAATCCTGATGTTAGGTCCAGTTCTGGTGTGTGGGGGGTCTGCAGGACGGTAAATCTGCTGGAGTACAGCAGGAGAGACAGAATCCCCTCAGCATGGGACGGCTGTCCTGTGATGGACTGCATTACTATTGAGAAACAGAGGGGACTCTGACCTGTAGGAGGTGGACGTGGTCCTCAGTGTGTGAGAGCTGCTCCAGCTCAGTGTCTCTCCTCTTCAGCTCAGTGATTTCCTGCTCCAGCTCTTTAATGAAGTCTCAGCCTGCCTCTGCTGCTTTCTGCTTCTCCTCCATCACCTCACAGCTCACTGGTTTCTCTCAATGCAGTTCAGCAGAGCTCTGAACATCTCCACACTGTCTGCTTTCTCCTTCTCTGTGTATTTCTTGGAGATGTTTCAAAAACCCTTTAATGGCTCTTTTTATTTTATTTGATGCAAGATTAGGAACTATTAGAAAATGAAAGCAATGTTTAATTGCAGTGATTTTTTGTAAACTAGTTGGGACTCACTTTATTGAGCTCTACAGAGTGTTTAATGTCTCAATCTTCTTCAGGCGTGTCTTGAATCAGTTGTTGACCATGGTCTGTGTCTTCCCCAGCTCAGTCTGGGACAATCAGATAAGGTATCATTTCACTCACTCACCCTGGACAATCACCAGTCCATTGCAGGTCAGTCAGACAAACTTACACACCTAAACACTCAACCCTAGAGGGTAATTTAGCATCTCCAGTCCAGCTAATGCGCATGTCTATGGACGGTGGGACAACGGAACCCACACAGACATGGCGAGAACATTGAACATTCAGAACATTGAAATCCAAGATCTTCTCACTGTGAGAGTCAGTGCTACACACTGCACCACCGTGCTGCCCGGTAACATTTAAGCAATTTTTTAATCATAAAAACAAGAAGTAGATTAAAAGTTCTCTCTCACCTTCTTCTCTCCACTCTCCTCCTCTACAGGAACAGTGTTGTAATTGTATCTCTTTAGAACTGACACACACACGTCTGGTCGTCTCTACAGAACAGCTCCAGCGGTCTCTCATGTTTCTGGCAGATGTAGTCCTCCAGGTTCTCCACAGGGTCCATCAGTCAGGTGTTTCTTCAAGATAGTGTAGTTTTGTGGAGTGTGAGATGAGGTCACAGAGGACACCCACAGTCCAGACAGGACTTTACAGCCCAGCTTTCTCCCTCACTGCAGGACTCACACAGAACCTTCCCATTTGGAAGGCAAGTTCAGGAGATCTGCTGATTTCACCTGAATCTTGACTCTCTTTGAACTGAGCAAGCCAGTCCATGAAGGTAGTTCACTGAGATCAGGTCGCTAGGAAATTCCTCTTTACAGACTGGACACTGGCAGAGTGGACTGCTGTCCCAGCACTCTCTGAGACACACCATGCAGAAGTTGTGTCCACATGGGAGTAGAGATCGGTCAGTGAACTATCCAGACAGATGGAGCACAGGAGCTGATCTTCAGACAGGACACTGCTGGAGGAAGCCATGACTGACAGAGGAGACAGAGACACATTATGAAGGTGATCACCAGTTTCATATAATTAAATTTGTCAACAATTTGATAACATCATGTTTAATTCTTTCTAAACATATGAGTCCATGAAAATGTATGTTTATTAAATCAATACATCGATCACATTTTACGATCTGTTCATCTTCTCACGTGTTTAACAGCCACTAAAACCTGCTGTTAACCCAAAACCATCATGAGCTTTCAGATGTGCATCTAACCAGATTATCTAAATCCACAAACATCTCCAATTCTACTCAGAAGTTCCACCCAGAACGCTCTGAGAAGTTTCTCTCAATCTTGCAAGCATTGTGCATGGTCAGAAAAACTGGATTTAGAGTTTTCTCCAAAGTCACTGTTTACTTTCGTTTCTCTGCAGTGATATAATGAGGCCTCACCCACTTTTCTTTATTATTTAGTCTGTGGTACTTGCACATTATGGGCACCAGGTGGAATCATCCATCTAAATTTCTCTTCATCTACATCACATATCAAGTCTTGTCGTTTGTGCTTTGGCTCGGACCTGACTCTGTGAAGCTTTAGAGAAATGTCAGCTCAACATTCTGACTTTATACGACTCAAGCAAAAGAGAGCTCCAACCATGCTATCCTTTATCTCAATCAGATCTTAGCCTCTTTCTGTTCCTTAGTCTCAGCTGCCACAGTAGTGTTAGTGTTTGCTGGTCCAAAGTGTAGGTGCTTAGATAGACAGTTAATTTTGCTTTTTCTTTGCAGCACTACCTTCCTCTTTTCAAGGGGCGTGGCTATACATGGTTTCATGTGACACGTTCCAAGAAAGTTTCTTTATTCCATAAAATGAGATAATCCAGCATGCTGGTTGTAATAAAAACTGGGCAAAACTTTGATGTAACAAGTCCAAAGAACATCAGCCGTTAACTGATATATAATTATATATAATTTACACAAACGTTGAGCGACCCACACTCAGAACGAGACACTTTTAAATAGAACTTTATTCCATTCATTAATGTGTTCATTAATTAAAACAATAACGCTGCTGAATATTTATTAATGCACAACTCAAAGAGTGTCACAGACTCAGTAACAGTTTTTATTTTTACTAGAATAATCCAAAAATCCAAAAACTAGAATAATCCAAAAATTTGCTCCATAATTATCATTGTAGTTTAGTGCATATCTGTTATTAACAAGTCTGAAAGCTTAAGTTAAGCAGGGATTTTTATTTGTCATTTCAGCCATCTACACAGCACATAGTAAAACGAATAACGCTCCTCCAGACCCTGGGAGCTACACATAGGCGACATCAGACACAAATATAGACACAAGACACAAATATAGCACTGAGGGCAACAAGTGCAGACAAATACTTGAGCACAACAGATGCAGTAACATCTATCACAGACAGTACCTTCATCAGAGCGGGTACATTCATCACAGATAGTAACTTCATCACAGACAGTACCTTCATCACAGACAGTACCTTCATCACAGACGGTACATTCATCACAGACAGCACCATCACAGACAATACAAATTCTTCATCGTCAGGGGCTGAGAAAGGAAACAAAGCAGCAAAGGTTGTTGGGCAGTGAGACAGAGTCACGGAGCAGTGTTTTGAGTAAAGTGCGGATGTGCAATTAAAATAAATAGTTAATAGATATGTAGATGAGCAGCACAATGAAGACGTGATTAGTTCAAAAGTCTGATGGACAGGGGGAAAACTGCTTTGACCTAGTGGAGTCCCGTGATGCTGGAACCTTTTCCGATGGCAGGAGGAGAAGAGAGTGACGGTGTGAGATCATCCACAATGCTGTTTGCTTTGGGGATGCAGCGAGTGGTGAAGATGTCCTGAACAGAAGGCAGAGAGACTGATGATCTTCTCAGCTGTTCTCACTACCCGTTGTAGGGACTTGCGGTCTGGAGACGTTGCAGTTCCCGCACCAGGCAGTAATGCAGCTGCTCAGAATGCTCTTGATGGTTCCCCTGTAGAAGATTACTGATACTAAGATTACTACTGTTCATTCAGATTCTGAACAGTAGTCGATGAACAGCATTCAGACATAACTGTCCTTTCTGTCCAGATGAGAAAAGGCCAGATGGAGGGTGGTGGAGATTGCATCGTCCGCTGAGCAGCTGGGACGACACGCAAAACTGCAGGGATCCAATGGAGGAAGGGATTGAGCCTGATGTGCCTGCATGACCAGCCTCCTCAAGCACTTCATGATGATAGGTGTGAGTGCAATGAGACGATAGTCGATCAGGCAGGAGACAGATTATTTCTTTGGCACAGGAATGATGCTGGTGGTCTTGAAGCACTTGGGAACAACAGTGTGCTCAGATAAGCAGAAGATACACAGTGAGAACATCTGCCAGCTGTTCTGCACATCCTCTGAGCATACGTGACCTTGGCGTGTTGTCTGACCAGCAGCTTTCCATGGTTGACTGTCAGTAGAGATCTTCTCACCTCGCCGTCGCCAGACAGAGAACTCGGTCGCTTGAGGAGGATGGTCTTCCTCTATTTCTAGGCGGTATTCAGCTGGTTCAGCGATTCAGGTAGCTGGGAGTGAGTCACCATCACAGGCAGGTGGAGATGTACTGTAGTTGGTGAGGGCCTGGATGCCCTGCCACATGCGACGCATATCACCTTCTGGTAATATCCTCACTACACTTGCTGATGTAGCCAGTCACAGAAGCTGTGTACTCCTCCAGGTTGATGGAGTCACTGTAGGTTGCAGCCTCCCTAAGCATGTCCCAGTCGGTGCATTCGAAGCAGTCCTGAAGAGCAGAGATGGCTCCTGGGCCAGGCCTTTACTCGTTTGTAAGTGGGCCCCTGGCCACGCCTGACGCATGGGTCTGCATGGGATCAGCAGAACCTAGACATGGTATGAGAGTCCGAGGTGGGGGCTGGCTCCAGCTTCACTGCAGCCACACATGCTTGTGTAAACACAGACCAGCGTGTGTCCCCCCCTCGCTGCAAAGTCCACATGTTAGTGAAATTTAGGAGAACTGGAACTGAGATGTGCATGACTGAAATTCTGTTTACACAAACAGTCCGCCTGGGTGGGCGCTTGGGAGCTCGCTGATCGCTCCATAAAGTTCAGCCGGCATGCTGTTAGCATTAGCTCCGTTAGCATTTGTGCTATTTAAGAGCATTCACAGTTGTGATGCTCATGTGCAAGTCTACTGATGAAAAGTAGTCGGATGAAGAACTTTTTTACAGACTTTAGCACCAAAGTTAACTCGGAGGTGGCCGCTGCGTGTTACCGCACAACCATCTTGGATCAAGATATGCTTCTTCTCTCTTGGATCTTGGTATCTTGGATCAAGATACTTTCTCACCTTTCTCTCACACAATCAGTCCAACCAGGCTCACTTGTAATCCTATCCATCCTCATCCCTCCCTACCTCCAGCTCCACTGCCTGTTAATTCATCAGCACCACTGTCTCCAACCCGTGTAAAATAGCTGGTCTCACTTTCTTGATTCTTGATCCTATCCAACCTCTTCTTAAAATGCATCTGTCACTCTTATTACAGAATCACATCACACTGACACACCTATTCTCTCAAAGCATATTTTCCATCTACATTGATTCTTCTCGATTAATGAGTGTGTGTTTCCAGCTTTATCCTTTATCGCCTCTAACCTGTACATCTTTCCCAGCACTGTCACTCTTATAGCCAATTATACATATTTTCTTTCTCTTCTGCAGTGCACATATGATAAAGGGTTAGTTTAGATAAACAGCATATTTTGCAGGATTTAGAAAATGAGGATCAAACATATGTTGATAGGATGTGTTTGACAATTTTTTAACTAGATAGAAGAAGTGATTTTATTTCTGTTCTAGTATTGGCATAAGCTGCTGTGGTTTATATTTTGGTACTTTTATTTTAGAACTTTTAGCAGCCTTATCAGGTGTTGGCATGATTTTCGTAGTAGGTCCATGCAGTTTATTAGTGAAAAATATATCAATTCAAAACAAGGTCAATATTGTTAATAAAAAATACATGTTTTATGTTTTGAAAACTGATGGCAGGTTTGTCCAATTCCATGCCAGGTGGCCCACCTGAGGTCACTTTAGGTCTCTGCCATACTCATCCTGTTCTCATGCAATGTATGAACAAGATACTGGGCCCTGCTGATAAGTTACAGTCCCAATGGCCCTGTCCAGCTCTCACAGGTTAACTGCCTGTCTCCTGGATTCTCTTCCATCCTCTTGAGATTGTGCTGGGAGACACAGCAAACCTTCTGGGTACGGGGCAACGTATTACGTACATCCTGCTGAAGTTGACTGCCTGTGCAACCTCTGTAGGGTCCAGGCACGTGCTAATATTACCAGTAGTGACACTGACCCAAGTCAAATGCAAAACCACTGAAAAGCAGTCAAAAAAAGATGAAGAGGGAAAAAATATCTGTGGCCACTACCTGAAGAACCTTCTTGTTTTGGGGGTCGTCTCATTGTTGCCTCTTTAGTGCACCTGTTGTTAATTTTATCAACTCCAAAACAGCCGACACTGATTAACATCCCCTCTGATATTTAACTGACCAGATCAATGTGCCACAAGTTTAACTGACTTGATACTCAAACTCCCAGGAAAAGTTTTCCTTTTTCATATTTTTGACTGTGTGTAGTTCTCTCTCACCTTCTTCTCTCCCACTCTCCTCCTACAGAATCAGTGTTAGGTCTTGTGGTCTGTCAGGCAGAACTGACAATAATACACGTCTGGTCGTCTCTACAGAACAACCCAGGGTTCTCATGTTTCTGGCAGATGTAGTCTCAGGTTCTCCAATAATAGGTCCATCAGCTTGTGTTTCTTCAATAGTTTAGCTGCAGTTTTATGAGGGCATCAGATGAGTGTCACAGCAGGACACCTGGGTTGTGTCCAGACAGGACTTACAGCCTTCCAGCTTCTTCTCACTGCAGGACTCACACAGAACCAGTTTAGGTTTGGAGGGAAGTTTCTCTGGAGATCTGCTGGATTTCACCTGAACTGACTCCTTGAACTGGCGCGCCAGTCCAGAGATGAAGGTGTTCACTCGGAGAGCAGGTCGTTTAGGAAATTCCTCTTTACAGACTGGACACTGGCAGAGTGGACTGCTGTCCCAGCACTCTCTGGAGACACACCATGGTTGTGTCCAGCATGCAGTAGAGACTGGATCAGTGAACACATCCAGACAGATGGAGCACTGAGCTGGTCTTCCGACAGGACACTGCTGGAGGAAGCCATGACTGACAGAGGAGACAGAGACACATTATGAAGGTGATCAACAAGCCATATAATAATTTGTCAGCAATTTGATAACATCATGTTTAATTCTTTCTAAACATATGAGTCCATGAAAATGTATGTTTATTAAATGAATACATCGATCACATTTTCCGATCTTCTCACATGTTTAACAGGCACTAAAACCTGCTGTTAACCCAAAACAATCATCATGAGCATTCAGATGTGTATCTAAACCAGATTATCTAAACGACAAACATCTCCAATTTACCTGTAGTTCCTCTCAGAACGTCTGGAGAAGCTTCAATCTGCAAACAAAGGTCAGAAAAACTGGATTTAGAGTTTCGAAGTCACTGGACTTCTGCTCACGAAGCGGGGTTACTTTGTTTCTGCAAAGGAATGAGGCCATACCCACTTTTTTATTTTATTCAGTACGACAGTCTGTGGTACTTGCACATTATGGGCACCAGGTGACAGCATCCAACTAAATTTCTCTTCATCTACATCAACAGTATTCCAGTCTAGCAACTTGTGCATTTGGCTCGGACCTGGACTCTGTAAAGCTTCTTTAGGAGAATCTCAGCTCAACATTCTGACTTTAATGACCTCAGCTTAAAGAGAGCCCTGAACTCATGCTATCCTTTTTTATCCTTGGAACTGTATCTTTAGCCTCTTTCTGTTCTTTTTAGCTCAGCTGGACACTTTAGAAGGTCTAGAATAATATTGGTCCAAAATGTAGGGGTGGTTTAGATAAACAATTATTTTTGCAAAATTTCTCAGCTACATAAATCTGCTATGTTGGTATGAGGTGCTTTATTCCCACCAGATTACTGAAGTGATTGTTGCTCCTCTTTATTGAAGTGAAAGTGAATATATGTGATTGTGAACAGCGCATCCAAACAAGGGGCACCGACCGATGATGCTGATACAGAATCCCAACAGAGAACAGAGTCAGGAAATGACAGTCGTTGACGTGTCTCTGTCTCTGAGGAGGGAATGTCTCCAACCCGTCCAACCCGAGCTGTCCCTCTAATATTCTCATTCCTAATCCTCTCCATCCTGTCCATTCCCAGCATTTATGCAATCACTTCTTTTTCATTCTCTTATTTTAATTGAATACATGTTGAAGACATCTGTTTCACTTTGATGTTCGGTTATCGTACCCATATTTATATATGCATAATTATATTGACCATTATTTATTTATAAAGAAATGAAAAGCGGTGAGAACTTTTATACACTGTAAATTGGGGAAACCAGAGCAGTGATTGAAAAGTAAAAAGTAAAGTGACAACCCTTGTCATTATGCAGGTCACGGCACAGCACATAGCGAAACACAACGAAATTGGATTCCTGTGATTTAACCCATGTACACGACTCAAACTCGTGCAGGGCAGCTATTGAAAGCGCTCGAGCAGTGTGATGGGGGACGGTGTTCTGCTCAAGTGGTACCCCAGGGCAACTCTATTAAAGAGGTTTGAACCCCCAATCCTCCGATCATGTGGCTAACACCCTAACCGCTAGGCCACCGCTGCCCACAGGACCTCTGCATTTAACCCATACACATACGTGCAGCAGTGGGCAGCTATTGAAAGCGCCCGGGGAGCAGTGATGGGACGGCACTCGCTCAAGGGTACTTTCAGGCAACCCACTGGGGTGGAATCAACCCACATCCTCCGATGCGCCAACTCCCAACCACTAGGCCACCGCTGCCCCTTCTCCAGTGATTGAAGGTTCTGGCATTTTGTCATTAATTAAACCAAAATGTGTAATTTTCAAACCTCCTTAAAGAGGCAGGAAACATTAACAAAGTGAATGAAAGGATCACTCTTGGCAACAGAAGCGAAAGATTATAGACAACACAACTAACGATTCAATCTCTCTGCATGCTTTCACCCATGCCACTTACATCGCAGAAGGGGGCAGTTCCACAATGCCCAGGAGCAGTGACGGGACGCATCTTGCCCAAAGGTACCCCAGGGCAACCACTGGTGAGGGACCCAAACCAACACTTTTCTGGAGCAGCAACCAAATGCAGAGAACAAACTCGAACTAGAAGTGCTTCTGATGCTGCTCTCCACCGGCTGCATGGTGGCCACAATAAAATCACCCTGTTTATTCCAGAATGAGATAATCCAGCAGCTAGTGATAAAATACAAACTGGGCAAAACTTTGATGTAACAAGTCCAAAGAACATCAGCCGTTAACTGATACAATTGCTATTATAAATTACACAAACATTGGCCACCCACACCAGAATCCAGACACTTTAAATAGAACTTTATTCCATTAACGAATGTGTTCATTAATTAAAACGATAACGCTGCTTAATATTTATTAATGCACACATCAAAGAGTGTCAGTAACAATTTTTGTTTTTATCAGAATAATCCAGTTTTGCTCCAAATTTATCACTGCAGTGGTAGGACACTTGCCTATGGACCTATGGACTGGCGGCTCAAGAGGTCCCAGGTTCGAATCCCACCCCCAGATCACACCACTGGGTCCCTGAGCAAGACCCTTAACCCTGAGGTTCTTGTAGACCACCTGTAATAGGACGTGGAGTCGCTTCTGGATAAGAGTGCTGGTTAATTCGTTTTAAATGTAAAATGCAAATGTCTGTTGATATGCTCCTCGTCTTTCCTCTGGACATGTCCAAACCAACGCACTTCTCTCACTTTCTCTCACAGCTGTCCAACCTCAGCCGTCCCTCATATACTCACTTGTAATCCTATCCATCCTCATCCCTCCCGACCTCCAGCTCCACTGCCTGTTAATTCGTCAGCACCACTGTCTCCAACTCGTTTAACATAGCTGGTCTCACTCAGATCCTTGATGCCATCCAACCTCTTCTTAAAATGCATCTGTCACCCTCACTACAGACCTCATCACTGACACACTCATTCTCCTCAAAGTATACTTTCCATCTGCTCAATACACTTGATAGATTGCAGTATGTTTGAGAAGCCATCCTTTATCGCCCCAACCTGGTACATCTTTCTCAGCCTGTCCCTCTGTTCAGTCAATTATATGATATTTTCTTCCTCTGTAGTGCATTGCTATATTACAAAGGTTGGTTTACATAAACAGCAGACATTTTGCAGATTTAGGAAAAACAGATAACATCGTAAACATATGTTGATAGGATGTTTAATGATTTTTAACCAGATAAATGAAGTGATTTTATTTGTTCTAGTATTGCTATTGCTGCTGTGGTTTCCATATTTTAACACTTTTATTTTAGAACTTTTAGCAGCCTTATCAGGTGTTGGCATGATTTTCATAGTAGGTCCATGTAGTTTATTAGTGAAAAAATATATCAATTCAAAACAAGGCTGGCTGTTGTTAATATGACAGCAGAATGTTTTTATTTGTTTGCAAATGTACAGACAATACAGCATATCAGTGTTTATTTGAAGATTCATTTGTATTTAAATGGATAAACAGCTAAATGAAAAGCACTTGATTAACAACAAAATTAATATTTGTAGGAGAATCTGTGTTCATGTGAACTAAGGCAAAGTATGAACCCTTCATTTATCAGTTCAATAGAGTGATGATCAGTTGAAGTGGCTGAAGGTTTCTTCACTCATCATTGAGAGATCAGACTGAAGAATGGATAGAGTTTCAGTGAAAGACTGACCAGTGAAATAGTAGATATGACCTGGAGACTAACATCATAGAAGGAGACCGTAGACCCTCTCATAATCCACAAACACCTACCCTCTGGGCCTGTTTTAAGGAGAGGGGACAGGGAGCGAGTCCAGAGCTTCTCATATTCAGTCTTATTCCTCAGTGAATCACAGTCCAGTATCCATACTTTAGATGGCTTAATCATCCCTTCCTGTTACTGACCTCTGGTCACCCCTAAACCCACCTGCTAGCCTTCCCTCTGACCTGCACCTCATAGTAAAATTTCCGAGGAGAACCTCTTCCCAGGACATTAACACAATAATTAAACCTTCTGGATTGGTTGTGAAGATCCTGTCGTTATCACCACGTTTCACTCTTGTTTTCCATCATCAGACAGGAGGAGTTTAGGATGAGCTGTATCAGGATCCAGAATCACATCCACTGAGAGAAACACACAAATCATCCCATTTTAACAAGTGCTAACGTCAGAGACCTGTGGTAAAGTCAAGTGATCAGTAAGGGCTGCTCACCTGCATACTGTTTAATTGAGGTCCATATGAAAAAAGACAATAAAGGAGCTGTTCAATTGTATATTGTGCTAAATTCAGTTTGGGATGAAAGGACAGCATCCGTGTAATGTTAAGACTAAAAACACACACCATAGAGATAAGCATGAATAACTGTTTCAATAAATTATGAATCAGAATTAAATGTTCAGATTTAAAAAATATCAAATAATTTTGCCATTTACGTTTATGGCATTCAGCAGACGCTCTTATCCAGAGCGACTTCTATGTCCTGGTTACAGGGACAGTCCCCTGGAGCAACTTGGGGTTATGGTCTGTCAGTTCCAGTAGGTAGTGCTGGAGGTGGCATTTGAACCTGGGACCTCTTGGTTTGCTGGTCCATAGGCAAGTATCTCTACCACACAACACCACCACCCCATTAAGATTGTTGACTTGTTTGATTTAGAAGAAGAAACTCAAGAAATACTCACTGATCCCATGAATCTTCTCCATCTCCTTGCTGAGCGTGTCCTGAAGCTGAGACAGAGCTCTCCTGAGCATCTCCACACCCAGACCAGTGTTAATCCCGATGTCTGTCCTGGAGTGTGGGGGTCTGCAGAGGACGGAGAATCTATACAGCAGTGCAGAGAGAGAAACTCTCAGCATGGGGACCCATGTCCTGTGACGGACTGCATTACTATTGAGAAACAGAGTGACTCTGGACTCAGAGTGTACTGGTCCTCAGTGTGAGAGCTGCTCCAGTCCGAAGTGTCTCTCCTCTGTCGCCAGTGATTTCTGCTCCAGCTCTTTAATGAAGTCTTCAGCTCAGTTCTCTGCTGCTTTCTGCTTCTCCTCCCATCACCTCAAGCAGCTCCAGCCTGGCTTCTCTCAATGCACCAGCAGAGCCTGAACATCTCCACACTGTCTGGCTTTCTCCTTTCTGTGTATTTCTTGAGATGTTTCAAAACCCTTTAATGGCTTTTTTATTTTATTTGATGCAAGATGGGGTGGAACTACAGAAAATGAAAGCATGTTTAAGTAAAAGTGATTTTTTTATTAATAGGACTCACTTTATTAAGCTCTTCTAGAGTGTTTAATGTCCTCAATCTCTTCATGTCTTGAATCAGCTGCTGGACCATGGCCTGTGTCTTCCCCAGCTCAGTCTGGGACAATCAGATAAGGTATCATTTCACTCACTCACCCTGGACAATCACCAGTCCATTGCAGGTCAGTCAGACAAACACACACACAAACACTCAACCCTAGAGGGCAATTTAGCATCTCCAGTCCAGCTAATGCACATGTCTGACAGTGGGACAATGGAACCCACACAGACATGGGGAGAACATGTAAACTCCACACAGAAAGGATCCAGAACATTGAAATACAAGATCTTCTCACTGTGATAAGTGCTACCCACCACGTTACCCCTTTGCCACCTGATAGCATTTCAGCAATTTTTTTATCATTAAACAAGAAGGAGATTTATACACTGCTAAAAACAATAAAGGAAGACTTTGATAACACATTAGATCTCAATTGGAGAAAAAATCATGCTGGATCTCCATACTGGTATGGAATGAGTAATGTGTTAGGACCAAAAGGCGACATCATTTGATGTAAATGAAAATGATCATCCTACAGAGGTCAATTTGAAGTCACCAAGAAATTTTAACTGAAAAACTGATGCAGCAGGCTTGTCCAATTAATGCCAGTGGCTCTCTCTCACCTTCTTCTCTCCACTTTCCTACAGGAACAGTGCTGTGAGTCTTGTGGTCTCCTTCAGTGCAGAATCACACACACACGTCTGGGTCGTCTCTACAGAACAGCTCCAGGGGCTCCTCATGCTGGCAGATGTAGACCTCATGTTCTCCAGGTCCATCAGCTTGTGCTTCAGTTTAGCTTGAGTTCTGACAGAGGCATCAGATGAGCACAAGGTGACACTCACAGTCCAGACAGGACTCTACAGCCTCCAGTCTCTCACTGCAGTAATCACACAGAACCTTTCTTGGATTTGGAGGGTGCTTCTTCAATATCTACTGATTTCTCACTGACCCGACTTCTGAACTGAGCAGCCAGTCCTACAGAGATGAATAAACTACACGAGATCAGGTCTTTAGAAATTCCTCTTACAGACTGGACACTGGCAGAGTGGAACTGCTGTCCCACACTTCTGAGACACACCATATGGCAGTTGTGTCCACATGGAGAGACTGGATCAGTGAACACATCCAGACAGATGGAGCACTGGAGCTATTCCGACAGACACTGCTGGAGGAAGCCAGACTGACAGAGGAGACAGAGACACATTGGTGAAGGCATCAACAAGCCATATAATTACATTTGTCAACAATTTGGATAACATCATGTTTAATTCTTTCTAAACATATGAGTCCATGAAAATGTATGTTTATTAAATGAATACATCAATCACATTTTCCGATCTTCTCACATGGCACTAAAACCTGCTGTTAACCCAAAACAATCATCACGAGCTTTGAGATGTATAATCTAAACCAGATTATCTATCCAGACAGATTATCTCCAGTTTACCTGTAGTTCCTCTCAGAACGTCTGGAGATGCTTCAATCTGCAGACAAAGGTCAGAAAAACTGGATTTAGAGTTTTCTCGAAAGTCACTGGATCATGTTCACGAAACTGGTTACTTTCGTTTCTGTACAGTGATGTAATGAGGCCATACCCACTTTTTTATTTTATTCAGTATGACAGTCTGTGGTACTTGCACATTATGGGCACCAGGTGACAGCATCCAACTAAATTTCTCTTCATCTACATCAACAGTATTCCAGTCTAGCAACTTGTGCATTTGGCTCGGACCTGGACTCTGTAAAGCTTCTTTAGGAGAATGTCAGCTCAACATTCTGACTTTAATGACCTCAGCTTAAAGAGAGCCCTGAACTCATGCTATCCTTTATCCTTGAACTGTATCTTTAGCCTCTTTCTGTTCTTTTAGCCTCAGCTGGACACGAGAAGGTGTTATGAATTTATTGGTCAAAAATGTAGGGGTGGTTTAGATAAACAATTATTTTTGCTAAATTTCTCTAACAGCTACATAAATCTGTTATACTGGTATAAGGTGCTATATTCCCACCAGATTAGTGAAGTGATTGTCTCTCCTCTTTAGAGAAGTGAAAGTGACTATATGTGATTGTGAACACCACAACACAGCAAATATTGAACCACACAAAATGCTTTTTAGAAGTTAACTGATCAACTTTAGCACCAGGGGAAAAAAGTGGAGGATTGGAACTCAAACCCAAAACCTTCTGATCATGCGGCCTAGTCCCTAAACACTAGGCCGCAGCTGTCTTGTGAAATATGCTTGTGTAATGTATGCTGTGGGAGACATTTACTAAACTAATTTCAAGATCTTTCTTCACCTTTTACAATGCAGAAATGGAAAATAATTTTACAGTAAAATGCTGAAAAATGCCAAAAGTACAGGCAAGAGTGCCTGGGGAGAAGTTGTGATATTGTATGAGGAAGTCAGGAGTGGATAGAGTGGTATAGAACATGTACAGGGCAGTGTGACAGCGGTGAGGTCTGCAGCAGGAGTGATGGATGCTTTAAAGTTGAGTGAGTTTTACTCAAAAATCAGATCTGATCCCTTATTGGTTTGCAGTGATAATAGAGACGTCGACAGACGAGATTACACAGGATTTTTCCAGATGACTCTGTGATCTATAGCAAGAGTAGGAATCAGATTGAAGAGACCCTGGAGAGGTGGAGATCTGCTCTAGAGAGGAGTGGAATAAAGTTGGACAAAGAGAGAATACATAAGTGTGAATGAAAGGGAGGACAGTGGAATTGGTAGGATGCAGGGAGTAGAGGTGACAAAGGTGGAGGTGTTTAAATATTCAGGATCAACAGCTCAGAGTAACAGGAAGTACAAATGGGAGCTGAGAAAAGAGTGTAGTGATGTTGAAATTCTGAATTGAAATATGGCTGCCTCTGTCAAAAACTTAAAAACTTGACAGTAGTTGCATTTGTTTGGGATTGCCAGGGGCATTTTTGTGGTAATAGGCTCAATCTGAAAAGTATATTCCTTAGTTTGTTAATTAGAGCTGACATTTGGTAAACATTAAGGGGAATTTTCCACTCCTATTAAATAAGGGTGACAGTAATTTGATGAGATGGTGGGGGAGTCTGTCAGGCAGTCCAAACAGGTAGTGTAGGGGGACTGAGATTCTGAATGGACCCTGATCAAAGCCTCCACTGCATTGGCCTTGAGCTATGGCCAAACAGTTATTGGTGATTGTTGTGCCAGCAAGTGAAGGGCCCGGTGGTGAAAGGAGGAGTTTTTTTCAGGCTAGTTTAGTTTGGAAGACTCTGGAATTGCCTGAGAGGTATTGGCAGGACAAAAGCGCAGAAGCAATGGCTGCCAGGGACGCAGATAAAGGATTGGTAGGGCTTTAGGGGGACCATTGAAAAGGATTTTTGGTGGTGGTAGTCTAGTGGTAGGACATTCGCCTACAGACCTATGGATCTATGGACCAAGAGTGAAAAAAGAAAGTGAAAATGACAGCGGTGGCCTAGTGGTTAGGGATTTGGCCCTTAGGATGTGGTCAGATGGTGGAAAGAACTATTCAAGGAACCTCTAAACCCAAACGACACAACCCCTGGTTAGAAGGTAGGGCCAGAGCATTGTCAAGTGTCATTATCCACCTCTCTGGCAGAGGTTAGTGAAGCAGTTGGTAAACTTTTTTCCAGAATGGTCTGTTGCACATGCATGTAATGGGCACCAAGCGGGAGACATTTACTGACAAAATTATTGTTTTTCTTCTCATCTCCAAAAACAAGTAACTCAACCATATGAAAACATGTGCTCCAATTTTTGGGATATTAAACTCTGTGGAAATGTTTACTACAGGGTGCTGGAAAAAAGATTTCACTGTTTGTTGAACATCGGATTCATGAGAAACAATGTGGATTCTGTCTTGGCCAATGACCAGCGACCAGCTCTTCACTCTTGCATAGATACTGCGAATTTGCAAAAGTAGTTTACATTGGCTTTGTGGAGGTCTATGAAAATACTTCCTGAGGGGTTCTATGGGGGATGCTGAGAGAGTACAGGATTCCAGTATCTCTTCTGAGATCCATTTGGTTCCTGTATAACCTGAGTGAGAGCTGTGCATTCCTGGAAATAAGCAAAACCCAGTTTCAGTGTTTGCTGGAACCTGCCAGGGCTGCCAATTGTTTCCATGTCTGTTTCGTAATTTTCATGATTCTAACCCTCACCTCTGGTCATGAGCTCTGGTTAGTTACCCAAGGAATGAGACTTGGAATACAAGCAGCAGAAATGAGTTTCCTCCACAGGGTAACTGATTGCATCCTTTAGAAGAGGATGTGGAGTTTACTGTAGAGCTACTGCTCTACAATTTGAGGTGATTCCTTGATGACTTCCATGGTAAGCTTCCAATGGAGATGTCCCTGGCATGACCAACTGGAAGGAAACCACCACTGGGAGGGTTGCATATATCAGCTGGTCTGGGAGCAGCCAGCGATCTCCCAGGATAGGCTGGTGGAAGCATCTTATCGTATCTTGTTTGTCAGCCGCCTGCATGTCCTGGTCCCAAATAAGCAAAAAATAAAAATTAATTTCAAAAAAGGAAAAATTGATGTTTTGCACAATCCATTTCTATAACCAGATATAAAAATATTCTAATTTTATTTTCTTTTAGGGATGTATTTGCTGCAAATTTTTTTTAACTGCCCTTAATTATTCAATCTTGGCCTTTCACCCAGGTGGGAGCATGGAGATAAATATTAAAAACAGTCAATATGTTCAAATTTATTTACTTGTTTGCAATAATAGCTGTTAATACCATTTGTTTATTAATTTCTTCATTGGTTTATTTATTCACAGCTTCTTCAGCAAATGATGTTCTGAATGAAGACTACATAGAACCTCATTTATGATCTTCAACAGGAGTGATGATCAGCAACGTTGAGGTTTTACCTCCATCATTATTGCAGGGTCTGAATAATGGATAGAGTTTCTCAGTGAAAGAGTAGATATGAGACCTGAGATCATAGAAGGAGACCAGACCCTCCTCATAATCCACAAACACCCCCACTTTCTGGGGGGCTTGTTTTAAGGAAAGGAGAACATGGTGAGAGTCCAGAACTTTATATCCAGTTTCATTACTCTCACACACAGTCCAGTATCCATTCTCAGGACTCAGTATAATCTCCAACATCCTGTTCCTGGACACTCTGGTCACTCCTAAATCCCAGTTAGTCTTCTCTCTGACGTGCACCTCACAGTAAAATCTCCCTGAGGAGAACCCTTTCCCAGCACGTAGAGTAAATCTAGGGTAGTTCTAGAGTAAATCTGCAGGAGAGAGGAGAAACCCCTCAGCATGGGGACGGCTGTCCTGTGATGGACTGCATTACTATTGAGAAACAGAGGGACTCTGACCTGTAGGAGGTGGACGTGGTCCTCAGTGTGTGAGAGCTGCTCCAGCTCAGTGTCTCTCCTCTTCAGCTCAGTGATTTCCTGCTCCAGCTCTTTAATGAAGTCTTCAGCCTGCCTCTCTGCTGCTTTCTGCTTCTCCTCCATCACCTCAAGCAGCTCAGCCTGGCTTCTCTCAATGCAGTTCAGCAGAGCTCTGAACATCTCCACACCGTCTGCTTTCTCCTTCTCTTCTGCTTTTCTAGGAGATGACATTCCAGAATAATTCTTAACACATTTATATCTTAATATCTATCTATAGATAAATATAGCTATTTATAGGGGCAGCAGTGGCCTAGTGGTGAGGGAGTTGCCCCCACATCGGAAGATTGTGGGTTCGATTCCCTCACCAGTAGGTTGCCCTGAGGTACCCTTGAGCAAGGTACCATCCCCGTCACTGCTCCCCGGCACTTTCAATAGCTGCCCACTGCTGCATGGTGTTTGCGTGGGTTAAATGCAGAGGTCCAATTTCGTTGTGGTTCACTGTGTGCTGTGCTGTGACCTCGCAATGACAAGGGTTTCCACTTTCACTTTTTTTTAAATATCTAGAACCAATCTGGATGTGGAGGGGTTTGGTTGGATGTGGTTGGAGATCTGCTGGATTCACCTGAACTGACTTCTTGAACTGAACATCCAGTCCAGAGATGAAAGTACATGAAGATCAGGTCTTTTGGGGAATTCTGTCATATAGACTGGACACTGGCAGAGTGGACCACTGTCCCAGTGCTCTCTGAGACAGACCATGCAGAAGTTGTGTCCACATGGAGTAGAGACTGGATCAGTGAACACATCCAGACAGATGGAGCACTTGAGATGATTTTCAGACAGGACACTGCTGGAGGAAGCCAAGACTGACAGAGGAGACAGAATGGGAAGAAAAATTCTTCAATCAAATTACCAATAAATAATAACAAAGTCTTTTCTTTGAATAAACTATATAAATGGGCAAAAAAGTAAATGTAACCTATGGTGTAACATCACCTTTTCCAGTCTGTTCTTCTTCACACGTTTTCCAGGCTCCTACGCTTTCTGTTAACCCAAACTTGAGCTTGACGATATGAAGAACATCTGAAACAGAACAGCTTAACATGCTGATATCAGAAATGTGCTGAAAAACAATGTAAAGATGTAACTCTGCAGAAAGGAAACATATAGATATCACCAGTGTTCCTTTACAGTTTATCTGTAGTTCCTCTGGAAACATCTGGAGAAGCTTCAAACTGCAGAAAAACTGAAGAAGCTTGAAGTTGGATCAGGTCACTGGATCAGGTTTTGCTTCTCCACAATGACGCAACAAGGCCAAGTCAAGCTTGGTTTCCAGAATGACAGTCTGTAGCATTTACATGTTATGGGCACCAGGTGTGAGACGTTTACAGACTGAATCAAAGGACCTTCTTCCTTTCATCTCCAAATACAGGAGCATCTCTACACAGGAGGGTGTTGAAG
This sequence comes from Hepsetus odoe, assembly GCA_017165825.1. Classification (NCBI taxonomy): domain Eukaryota; kingdom Metazoa; phylum Chordata; class Actinopteri; order Characiformes; family Hepsetidae; genus Hepsetus; species Hepsetus odoe. Next base: position 5,252,876 of record CM029388.1, read on the forward strand.
AAATAATATAGAGAGGCAGATGCATTATGTCATTATTTAATGCACCTGTTATACACCTGTTTTAATTTCTGACCATTTTGTAGCTGCACCTGAAGGCTTGCGTTTTTTATTGAACACTGAAATTGCAATTCTGGTTAATTCTGTAGATACTTTTAACCAAGTTGATGGAACAATTATTTATTATTTTAATAGCGTGTCGATAGCAGACATGCTGAAAGCCAAGTTTCAAAAGAGACCATGACAGAAAAACTATATTCATCTCCACTTTCACACCATATTTCCCCAGGAGAAAGTCTCTGCTGTGACTTTAACATGGTATCAACTGCTCTTATCATGTTTTTAACAAAAACATTTTTAAATGTAAAATTTGCAAAATAAAATATATATTTTTTAAGTAATTAAACAGGCATTTTGAACAGGTCAGTAATGAAAGTAAAGGACAGAACCACAACAAAATGCAGCCTCTGCTTTTAACTCATACACTCAGGGGGCAGCACCCGGGTAACAGTGATGGGGACGGTACCTTAATCAAAGATACCTCAAGGCAACCTATACATTGGGGGTTCGACCACACAACCTTCTGATGGCTCATGAACCTCCCACGTTGGGCTTTATGGGCGACCTCCTTCAAAACCCTCAAGCAATTTAACCCAAATGTTACCACGGTTACGAAATTCACACTACTTAGTATGTATCTGGATATTTGGTAAGAATCTGTCTGGTTTAGATGTAAGTCTCCCAAACTTGTTGGCCTAGTTTTAACAAAAATTTTGAAATTAAGAAAATATGCAAAGCATCACACAGAATAACATGGAAAATGTAAACTAGGAAAACTGGTGTGAATCACAGAGTTTCATCTGATACTGTCTTGGTGTGGGATTATCAGTGGTATGTTCTTTTCTGATGACCCTGGGTTCTGGTAACCAGACTGGATTGACTGGGCTTTTTGTTGTAGGTAGTAAAACAGTTCAACCTCAGGGATTCTCCCGCCGATCACCTGTTTCAAGCAGATGTGATCATGTTGCCCCGGGCTGGACGTGGTTGAGAGCCGCCCAGCTCTCTGTTCTCAAAGCAGGAAAGAAAACCGAAACCTTCACTTCTGGCCTGGTTTCCCTGCTTTCTTTAGAGTTTGTGCTTCTACATCTTGTTCTTCTGTGAATCTCTGAACACTGACCATGGAGGTCATCTGAAAATAACTGAATTGGGTCTTTAAGACAGCTTTGCATTTCAGTTTCCCATCTCCACGCTGACATCTTACCTTCATTCAACATCCATGTGTTTACAACAACAAAAGTGAACTTGAGAAGAAAAGGGAAAACAGTAAAAGTGATCCAGATAAAAATTTTGTTGTGTGCCAGTTAGTTGAAACACAGCAGCCCCAAACCCATGTTACCCCTTGCCCTTAGCACTTCTTGCCCTTAGGCCTCCTCCTGCTTTTGTGGGTAGGTTGTCCCAAACGTTGTTGGGATAGATCATTGCCCAGATCATCACACTTCCTCCACCAGCTTCCCATACTGAATCCTGGTGCCATCTCTTTCCCATGTAAGGACTCACACACACACTCTGCTGTCCACGAACCCAAAAGAGAACATGGTACATCAGAACCAGCCCACCTTCTTCCACTGCTTTACAGTCAATTGATTTTGATGTTCTGATGGCCATTGTAGGAGCTTTTGATGGTGGTCAGGGTTCAGCATCTACATTCTAACCGGTCTGCAGCACCAGCACTGTGTTTTCTGACACCCTTCTATCAGAACCAAAACCTTTTCAGCAGTTTGTGCTGCAGAAGCTCGTCTGGGGGGTTGGACCAGACGTGCTAGCCATCAGTGAGCTCGGTACCCTTTTGCTGGGACACCTTAGAACACTTTTGGAAGGTACTAACAACTCCATTCCACGCCACATCATCGTGAAGTGTTCTAAGCGTTGTCTGTGTGCAGCTGTGAGGAGCAAAACAGAAGATCTTCAGCCACATCTTCAGAAGTAGAACAGTGTGTCCTGCCCTGCACCCATCTCACGGGGGGGGTTCTCCTCATTGTCACACTTTGTGGCAACAATCCCTGAAATGTGCTTTCCTCTCTGTACACAGTTCATCTTCAAACTCTGTGTTCATGTACAAGCAGGCCTGATCTTCTTGAGGTCTGATGTTTCTGGCAAAATTCCCAGCAGGGTTTTAACTCTTCCACAGGCTTTGTTGCAGAGGAAGAAAGCAATTATTCTGTGTTTTTGTCTTTTGCTCAATTGGAGGGCGGGTTTACGGCCCTGAGCTGCTCTGAGGTCGACGGGAAAACGCTGTGTCACTGTGAAGCTGCAGGAGTTTTGCAGGATGTTTACAGACGAAGACGTTGTGTTGTTTCAAACGTAAAAGTTGAAAAAATGATCAGAGGATTTTACCTTACCGATGGAAATGTGAGGAATTATTACTATATTCAGTGAACGGCATTTGCGACACCTTTTCTAAAATATAACCCTGAAAATTAGCTGTGAAACATAGTAATTTTGAAAAATTAGTCTTTAAATGTGATCAAAAAGGATTGATAATAAATCAGAACTCAAGAAGTAATAACTTGTCCTGATCAACACAAATGCGGTCGATATAAATACGGATCAGAGGATCTTAATACAAATCAGGGGACATTAGTACAAGTGTCTCCTCTGAAGGACGTCTGGAGCGTCTGTCTGTGTGAAAGTGAACTGAATCTCACTCCATATTAATAGAATTAAAGACTATTAAAGCCTCGAACTTCAACTCCAATAAAAACAATCTACTGAAAATAATCCACATGAACTTCACCGCTTCACTTTCATCACCGTCTCTACTAGTTCTCCATCACGGACACACACTCCACACACCCTGAACTCCACCGTCCACTCTCCCTGTCCTCTCTCTCACTCTCCTTCACTCTGTCCTGCACCGATGGACACACAGAGGGACGTCTCTTCTGTGTGCTTGTGTCTGTTTAGTCTGAAACGGGTCTGGATGGTGGGAAGGTGATGAAGGATAAACATAATGGAGGATTCAGATCAAATGTTCAGATGAGTCTGTTTTGAAAAATTGGATTCAAATGTAGAGAATTAAAGAAAAAAAATATCAGAAAATTAACACTCAAGTAGCTGAAAATTGTACTTAAGTACTGTCAAAGTTCATCATGACCAGTGATTTAAATCAAGATCTCATACTGTGGATGATCTGTGTGTATATATATATATATATATATATATATATTCTGATTTCTTTTCAGATTACTTTTTGAATGATATTTTAAATATGTTTTTTTTTCTTTTTGAATGTCTGTGTTGCAGATGCTTTTTTATTTCAGTTTAATAAATACTGTTGTAAAATCTCTCTTAGTGAAGTTCTCGGATTGATTTTACACTCCAGCCAACTGTTAAAACGTGTAGCAACACAGTTCCTGCTGCAGCAAACATCTCCTGCAGCTTCACAGTGACACAGCGTTTTCACTCTGACCTCGGTGACCTGTCTCCTATAGGGCAGCGTGACCTGCCCCTAAACACTGCTTCTGTGTGTGTGTGTGTATATATACACATACATACCTATTTATATATATATATATATATATATATATATATATATATATATATATATATATATATATATATATATATATAGTTGCTGTGAGCACTAGACACTGTGAGCTAGAATGCACTACAGGACATGATGTCCCTGCTTCAGGCTCGAGATCACGTGTCTGTTTCACTCCAGCGTGGTGCCTTCAAGACCTCCTCACAGGTCTGTGGTGTTGTCTATGGACCAATCGGTCAAGAGGTCCCAGGTTCGAATCCCACCTCCAGCACTACCACCACTGGGTCCCTGAGCAAGACCCTCAACCCTGAGTGTCTCCAGGGGGGACTGTCCCTGTAATCAGGACATGGAGGACACTCTGGATAAGAGCGTCTGCTAAATGCCACAAATGTAAATGTAATGTATAGCAGTGTGTGTGTGTAGCAGTGTGAGTGTGTTGCAGTGTGAGTGTGTTGCAGTGTGTGTAGCAGTGTGAGTGTGTTGCAGTGTGTTTGACTGTAAAACAGTGTGTGTAGCAGTGTAAGTGTGTAGCAGTGTGAGTGTGTTGCAGTGTGAGTGTGTAGCAGTGTGAGTGTGTAGCAGTGTGTTTGTGTGTAACTGTATAGCAGTATGCGTGTGTGTGTGTGACTGTATAGCAGTGTGTGTATGTGTGTGTGACTTTATAGAAGTGTGTGTGTATGTAGCAGTGTGTGTATGTGTGTGTGACTTTATAGAAGTGTGTGTGTATGTAGCAGTGTGTGTGTGACTGTATAGCAGTGTGTGTATGTGTGTGTGACTTTATAGAAGTGTGTGTGTATGTAGCAGTGTGTGTGTGTGTGTGGCTCTATAGCAGTGTGTGTGTGTGTGGCTGTATAGCAGTGTGTGTGTGTAGAAATGTGTGTATGTGCGTGTGTGTGTGGCTCTATAGCAGTGTGGCTGTAGACGTGTGTGTGTGTGTGTGTGTGGCTGTATAGCAGTGTGTGTGTAGAAGTGAGAGAGAAACCCGCAGTCACACACATCCGAGTCGCGCGTGAACAGACCCTTTCCGGCGCGGGGCGGGGCAGCTGCGTCATCGCACGCGGGGAAGCCTATCTTTGTGACGTCAAACCGGCGAGACGCAGTTCCAGTGATCAGAAGGAGCCTCCGGAGCAGCGCGCGGATCCCACGAGCCCCTCACACACAGGTAACACTGACCTTCTTACAGAGAGCCTCCAGAAGTGCTGATCACGTGACTCAGGAGCCGCTCAGATGGACTTTTAAAATAAAAAAATATTTATTTCCGGCTTCAGAGCAGCGCGATGACCGCGAGGTTCATCCGGTCATCATCTGCATAAAAATAACATAAACTAAAAAAGATATAAATAACGTGGACAGGTGAACGCAGTACTCTTATGTCTGGAAGTGAAAGTATGAAAAAAGTGCAGATTATACAGATTATAACTTTCCTAAAGATATATTGCAGCTAATATATAATAACATAGTTAATATATTATAGTTATTAGAGTTAAATTAGATTAATAATGTTAATAAAGTATCTGTACATCACAATGTCTGTTTCACGGATCATAATTAAACCGATGATCTCATTAAAATGGCTAATGAAGTGAATATAGATTTATTCATACTTTGATTGATCCATTTGTGTAAGCTGGGTTTAGTTTAAGCCTTTGCACAATAAACTGCTTTAATCCTGAGTCTAACTGAAAATGGGGTCAGTTTAATGGTGAAGTCGGAAAAACCTGCTCTTGTTGGAACGCTTGTTAGAAAGAGAAGGAGATGGGGTGACTGTTGTCCTTTATCTGATGTCTTTGTCCACTGCTGGGTCCTGACAGGTCAGGTGATCTGGGCTTTAGAATAAAGTCACATGTTATATCGTTATAATGGCCGGCCACGCTCAGGGCTGATGTGTGGCTTGTGTTTGTGGACAGAGACGAAGCCAGTCTGGTCTTTATCTATGGGCTGTCCTTCGGCCCAGAGGTCCCTGACCTCTGACCTTCTGTCCTGAAGCAGAATTGTGATTATGGCTGAAACAGGTGGAGACTGAGGGGTCATTAATATCATCATTTCTCATTTTTAAATGAATTTTATGCCCTCACTGGACGTCCCATCAGTGCTGATGATGCTGAGATGAGCCCAAAGCTTCTCACCGAGGAAGCTGGACCCAGGCTCGGCCTAAACTCCGAGCGGGACTGATTAAACGAGCGGTTGTTAATCACTTACAGGCTGCTGAGTGACTCAAGGGCACTTCAAGGACACTAACATGGCAGCTGGAATACTGTTCAGAGTGTATATAAGACAACGTGATGATGTCATGGTTACCGAGGGAGTTTTAGACACCAGTTGTTGTTTACAGGCTTCATGTCATTGGTCCAAATCTTCATCCATGCAGTTAAGTGCAATAAAGTGATGACTGTTGATGTAGTCAGAAGTCGATAAGCGAGGACACCCTTGGACGCAGGACATGCTGTGCCACCACGTAGAAGCGACTGAGGAAGTAATTACAGAATGAATTGCCCAACAAGTGATTATAGGAGGCGAGAGACGCGCCAGTGCGAGACACTGTGGTGTGAGACACTGTGGTGTGAGACAGTTGGTCCAGTTCATGACCTGCTTCTCACTGCAGGAACTTCACAGGAGTGTTAGGTATGAAAAGGAGTGCGCGTGGTCCTCCGCTGTTGGGGCGAATTTGACTATCGAGGGTTGTAGCGCGTCCTCAAGAAGCAGCAGGAAGTGTTGTGGTGTTCATTTTTTCTTTTTTTTGGCCGGTTGGCACCGTTTAGGGTCTGAACTGTTGGCTGTAAGAAACAGACTGTCTGAAGATGATGAGAACAAAAACCCAATTCCTGAATTCTCCCTTCTCCTTACTTTCATTTCTGGAGTAGATCAACATAGATATCCTTTGCGCTGAGGACATGTCCCCACCGCTTCTTGTCCTTCCCCATTTCATTCCCATCTCTTTTAAAAGGCCTGTCCTCCAGCAAAACTTCAAAATTCAGTGTCCCCTCCCCCGAGACAGTATTCAAAAGAAACAAGTCCCTAAGTGTCCAGTTAAAAATCACTTTTTAAAGTTTACTTTTTACTATAACATTTAGAACATTTTAACTGTATACGCTCTTCGGAACAAATTCCTACACGTTTAACAAAACCTCCTAACCATTCTCTCCTCACCAGGATCGGTACTGGGTTCTAGCCCAGTGCTGGAGCTCAACATCTCTCCTAGCATATTGTAGTATCTCTTCTTGGGCTTTTTGGGTCCTCCGGTTTATATTGAATATCCTATATTTAAATGAAAGCGAAGTGAAAGTGACTAATTACGATGCCTGCACAGTGAACCACAACCAAATGCATCCTCTGTAATATGTGTTTGAGCGGTGATGGGGACGGTACCTTGCTTAAGGGTACCTCGAGGCAACTCACTGGTCTGGGATTGGAACCCACGTCCTCCTGATTATGGGGCCTCGTCCCTAAACGCCAGATCACTGCTGCCCTCGTGCCAGCAATGCTCTGCATTTCATCTCTCCTGTGTCTCTTCTCAGTTCAGCCAGGATGTCTTTTGAAGAGTACGACGAGCATGAAGAGTCCAGGTTCCTCAGGAAGGTCAAGGAGAACCCGATGGTTCCCATTGGTAAGTTTCGATGACGGGTAAGAGTTAAAGTGAGGAACGGCTTCTGTGATTTTCTTTCTGACCTGTAGCTCTGATCTCATACTGCAGGAATGGCTGGTTTCTTTGCCATCGTGGCTTACAGGTTGCTGAAGCTGAAGCAAGGAGGGGACAGGAAGATGTCCGTGCAACTGATCCACATGCGTGTTGCTGCCCAGGGCTTCGTGGTTGGAGCAATGACCTTGGGTATGACTTCATGGGCCAACCGGCTCCATTAAAGGTCCTTCAAAGAACCTGACAGCTGAGCCAGGAAGCTTGGAGGACCTTTATTTTTGTGTCTACACTGTCTGAGTTGGTTGTTGTTCATGTTTTTTCCTTTCTTTTGGTCTCCTTGGCAGGTGTGGTCTACTCCATGTACAGAGACTACGTTTTGAAACCGGCGGCGGCCCAAAAAGCCCTGCAGCAGAAAGCTTTGGACAAGCCGTGAAGCTGCAGGAAGAACTGTAGCGTTGTTTCATTTTTGGACCCTCGTCTGTTCTTAGCACCTTGATTTAAGATGTTCCTTGGTATTTATTCTCATTTTAGTATCAAACTGACATTTTTTTATGTAAAATATATTTTTCTTCCAAAGCAGCTCCTATGTGTCGTGCTGAGGTTCACACGTTTCTTCTCTTTACCTCTTTTCGAGGTTTTTCTCGCTATCATAGGTGGTGATGGGTACAAATCATTAAGCTTTTAATTGGAACATACTGTTCATGCACTGTCAGAAAAAAGGTTGTAGGTTCTTGTTTTGGATCAAGGTCCAGTGTGGATGGTTCTTGAACTCCAGGTTCGTACCTTAAATCTGCAGAAATGTGGCTCTTCATGACCATGTTTTAGTAGAACAGTAAAATAGAAAGCCTGGAGTCAGTCCACCTTAAAATTATACTTGTGGGGGAATTTGGTGAGGTTATAGTCCCTAATAAAGGTGTGCTTTTGAGGGGACCACCTCAGTGACACCCCAGAACCTTTCTTTCTGAAAGTGTATCTGTGGTTCCCCCTGTGGTTCCACACCCATCAACTCTCATCAGCTCAGTCAACTCTGGGGGTCCGTAATCCGCCATCAGATCCTCAGAAGGGTCTTTTTTTCCCATGATCTGTTGGTGTTTTGTTCCTTTATCAGCTAATAAAGCTGAGGTGAGACTTTAACCGAATGTGGTTCCATCACCTGCTCACCTGTTAAATAGTAAACGTTCCACGTCCTGCCATCTTGTCCCGTGTGAATCGCTTAGAGGCCAATTTCTGCCAGAGAGATAAAAGACCAAAATTTCAGAAAACTATTTCAAGAAAATGAAGCAGTAATTTTAGAAAACAAGAGTATAATTTGGGCAAATAAGCCAAAAAAAAAAGAAAAAATGAGTAAATAATTTGGGGGGAAAAATTGAAAAGATAACTAAAAAATTTTGGAAAATAAATCAATAATTTGAGATTAAAAGGGAGTAGAACAGAAGTCTGATTTGAGAAAATAAGACAAAAAAAGAAAGTGAATAATTGGTAAAATAATGAATTGGGAAAATGGGAATAATTTTCAGAAAGCAATTTTAATGAAAAAAATCTATATTTTAAGAAAATTATTATTTGAAAAACGTGTGTTTCTATGAGGAAAGAAGTCAATGATCTTGAGATATTAAATCTTCAGCCAGTTATTTGCATTGTTAAAGACGGATACGAGCACTTTATTCATAAAAGCCGTGAGATTTCCTGACAGCCTGTTGCTGCCACACGGGGTTTCCACTCTGACAGTTTTCTTGATGTGAGAGTTATGATGGTGTTTGACTGCAGTGTTTAGACTGACATGATGTAATTTCAGGATGCCAGCGGGACAGTCATCAGCACCAGTGACCGCTCCACTCTGAATGTGTGTCTGGATGAGTTCTGTGTTGCAGGAAAACACTGCTGTATAGATATTTACCAATAAAGTAGGACTTATTACAGCACAGTTGTGGACTTGCATTTATAACATTTGTGTTGAGGAGGATTTTGTCTCTTTGAGGTGATGTACACGTCCAATTTTCCTTCAGAATGATCCTAAAGAAGAAGACCAAGCTGCCGTCCAGTCTACAGAACTCATTCCTTCACGGGTACATGGTGGTCCCGGTGTCATTACTGCCATTTAAAGCCAAATTATAGCCTCAACAGTTTACTGTGAACATCTTTTTCTTTGGGAGACAATGAGAATATTATAATTTAACATAATATACATCAAAGGAAATTTGACCTCTTTAACAAAATGGTTATTGCCCCCAAACATCCAAAACCTGCTGGGTTTCCACCCCAAACCGTAAACATAATGTAATGTTAAACATCACACATTTTAGAATTACAGCCCAAATTGTGATTTGAACCTGAACATTTTTTATAACATGATATCAATGAAATGAGTAGTTGCCCAAATGTGCTAGCTTTACAGCCCAGACTGTGGTCTTAACATGTAATAAAAATATAATATAATGTAATATAATCTGACATTATTTGACCAGAAATGTACTTGGGAGGGTAAAATGAATAATAATGATAATGATAATATTGAATGAATGATCATGGGGGGTGGATGTGAAATACACCCTCTCCTGGAGAAGGGTGTTGTTTCTGGGGGAGCAGGTGCTCCACCAGAGGGGGCGCCCGAGAGCGATGAAGGCAGGGGAGCCCGGCCGACCTTCAGGCTCTGATTTCCGGCATGAGTCTCCGGCCTCTCCCCGCTGAAACGGCGCTTTCCGCACGGCCGGGTAGCGGCGTTATTACACAGCCGGACCGCGGAGGAAGCTTTCAGGTCCCGAACAGGTTCGGATTATTGGACATAATCAGTGTGTTATTGTTTCTAATTAGCCCCACCGCGAGACGTTACCATGGCGACGTCGTTCGGACCGTTGCCATGGAGACGGCCGCGTAAACAGCCCGGGATTAGCGTTAGCTTCTGAACATCCGCTTTATTTTCGTTTTCTTTTCGCTGTTTTTACACATTTTTCGCGTCAGAGCACTTTCTGAGTTATTATTCTCCACAAAGAAACCAAAACCCGCGTTTCGAGGTGAGTCTGAGAGCAGAACAACCTTTAAAAACTCGAAGGTCTTCTCTAATGTTCAGCTTTAACAGAAATGTCTCTTATTTTACAAAGATAATAAAAAAGTAAAAGTTTATATGCATTTAGTCTCATTTACAACCCCCAAAAATCTAATCTAATCTAATCTAATCTAATATAATCTAATCTGCATTCATTTTTATTTTTTTAATGACTTTTGATTTTAAATTAACACATTTTAATATATTAGATTAGATTAAATTATTTGTTCAGATTAAAGTTTATGCTTTAAACCTGGCATTTTTCTTTTTTTTTTGTGGGTAATTTTGGGTACATTTTTCACCAATTAAACAGCACTGTGCAGTAGTTTTAGGCAGGTGTGGAAAAATGCTGTAAACAGAACGCTTTCAGAAATGGAAGTGTTGATCATTTATTTTCATCAATCAACAAAATGCAGTGAATGAACAAAAGAGAATCTAAATCAGATCAGTATTTGGTGGGACCACCCTTCGCCTTCAAAACAGCATCAGTTCTTCTAGGTACACTCACACACGGTTTTTGAAGGAACTCGGCCGGTCGGTTGTTCCAGACATCTTGGAGAACTGAGCACAGATCTTCTGTGGATGTAGCTTCCTCACATCCTTCTGTCTCTTCATGTGATCCAGACACACTGGATGATGTGGAGATCAGGGCTCTGTGGGGCCAGAAGAACTGATGCTGCTCTGAAGGTAAAAGGTGGAAACACCAGATATTGATCTGATTTAGATTTTTCTTTTGTTCGCTCACTTTGCATTTTGTATATTGATCAAAATAAACAATCATTATTGATATTTCTGAAAGCGTTCTGTTTACAGCGTTTTTTCACACCTGCCTCAAACTTTTGCACAGCACTGTATATTAGAATTATTCTAATATAAAACACATGAAATTTGTTCACTTGAAATGAGATCACAAGGAATCCTAATTTCACTCTGAGCTTAATGGAGGTTAATTGAAGTTGATTGAAGTTGATTGATGTTATTTTCCTCCACAGTAAGCAATAAGCAGCCGTTGCGGGACACGATGAGCAGTCGAGCCTTTTGTAAAGTTTTAACATTATTATCTCTTCCTCCATGCAAAACCTTTGACAGCCACTGAATCAGAAACAGTCATAAAAGTCATCGGAAGGGAAACGTTTCTTAATAAACCAGCTCAGAACGTTCACAGCTCATGACTCACACTGAACCCGGAGGTGCGCTGAAGACGAACAGTCATCACTGATTTCTGCATGACCGTCCTCCAGCTTTCTTCTCCTCCACTGATGGACAGTTTTTAGACTGTGCCTCTGAGAGGTCAATGTAAATGTCCTCCCTCTACTTTGGCCAATGATGGCCCAGTATTGTGTCTCACTCTTAAATCAGTATTTATGAAGGAAGGATGAGACCAACTAAAGTCGGACTGCTGCTGTAAATAAGAAAAAATCGTCCTTTATTTCTTTCCTGGATAAAAGAAGGTTAAATATTGAGGCTGAACAGGCTGATATGAGCATTTTCGGCCTGTTTTTGGAGTTAAAAGGCTTCGCGGGCTGGGAATGAAACTGAAGGTGTTTCTGTACTACATCGGTTTTTATATAATATGGGCCCGAGCCATCGTTTCATCTGGAGTCTAGAGAAGATTTTGGACTAAAACAGAACCCGTTCATGGTGGAGGGGTGTGTTTATGAGGTATGGATTTTGTTCAGGAACTTTGTAAAGCCATTCCAGAAAGATCTTGACGCTTCCTGCTGTAAATGTTCAGATTAGAAGATCATCGCCACCGTGGGGTCACCTGCTCTCTGATGTTGCAGCGATGGAGGCTGATAATGACAGAATGAAGGAGCAACTGAGGCTTCAGCTCCAGAGTCTTCAGGAGCAGCAGGCACAGCGTCTCCAGAGGAGGACGGAGAAAAAGAGGCAGGGATATGGTGTGGACTTTGATGGCCAGGAAGACCTGAACCTCTCGACGGACGAGGCCGACGTGGTGGAGCGGTTCAGTGCCAGGTGACACTTGTTGGATTTTTTTAATTTGCAGTTTTAAAAAGTGTCCCTGAAGCAGGACCAAGACTGAAAGCAGGAGGCCTTTCAGCACAGACAGCAAAGCAGGAGCCCCTGCGGTGTCGTTCTTTAAGGCCTTTGTGCCTGTGCTGTCCCGCTGCAGGCTGCTGCAGAATGAGAACGAGCAGCTCCACGAGCACCTGAGGGAGTTCAGGGACGAGAACGGCCGGCTCCACAAGCTTCTGAGTGAGAAGGAGTTTGAAATCAAACATCTGAAGAAGAAGAGGGAGGAGGACAGGCTGGCGTTAGTGGGTAAGTGGCAAAAATCAGAAAAAAAAAAAAATGCTAAATCCAGTGCCCGGGGAACAGTGATGTGGACGGTACCTTGATCAAGGGGACCTCAGGGTAGCCTGCAGGTCTGGGATTCAAACCCATGGCCTTCAGATCTTTTTTTAGTGGATTAGTGATTAAGAGATTAGTGCCTAATCCCTCGACGACCTCTAGACCAACGCTATAAACGTGTCCTCAAAGTAACCACATGGTCCTTGAGGTCCAGTTTGGTACCTTTAACCTAATCGGACCTCCAGCGCAGATTCTGGCCTCCACGTGATTCTCAGTGGTAACTACAAACACCTCCTTATATGGACGTTCTGGGGGTTTGTAATGAAGGCCACTCGGAGATCCTCTACCGTGCAGGAATTATGTTATTATTGATCTTAAAAAGCTTAAATTGTGCAATCACTGGTGTTTCAAAATAGACAAAAATAATATTTCTGCATCTGAAGATATCTGTTTAATGTGTGAGTGCATTAAATATCAGTTTAAAAAGTGGATTTTCAGATTTCTTTTTAAAGTTTTGATTGATATTTTACACAACTGGTCGAAAAAATCATGAAATGTCTTAAATGATGCTGAAAAAAAATTCTTATTCTGCACATTTCTAATGGCTGATGGTCTCTAATGGTCTCCATTTATAAAATTAGAAGCCTGGCATGTACGAAGTCGGTCCACCTTAAAACCGTTTAAACTTGCGGTGGATTATAGTTTGGAAAACTCAAATGAATAATTATTTATACGCGCAATTAAGCATTTGATAACCCGCCAAGTCCTGAGCAGGCCCGAAATCGGATCTGCGTGGCATCTGAGTGACTCTGCACAAGTGGCAGGAGCCTAATCGGGCTGGAATGTCTGGTGGGACGGTGGTGGGAAGCACCCAGTGCGGCATGAAGAGCAGCTGTTCCTCATGTGACGGAAAATGTCACTGCAGGAAGTGTTTGAACATCAGTCAACAAGAACGGACCATCCTCGACCACCGGGACATCTTTCTAGGAAACCCGTCCTCATAACGAATGACCTTAGACCTCCATCTTCTCTCCGGCACGTCCACGTGTGGCATCCGCCCAGAAAAGACTTCACGGTCAGCTGCTTGACCCCTGCCGAGAAGAGGCCGTGTTATACTGTTGCCCTCAGATGATCTTCATCCTGAACGGGCCTGAACGATGGAAACTGTAGGCTACAGTCACCACGTCTCAGCGGGACACCAAGGGGACATTTTGTACAGCTCTTCCAGCTCAACCCTACCTGAGGACCTGAGGGAACGTCTTTTGGGAAAACAGGGTTTCATCCCCAACTCGGCTTAACTTGCGTTTTGTTTTTAATTGGTCACATGACTGGAGGTTATTATTATTATCGTTCAGGACGTTTCAGTGATTCCAGATTAAAACAGCAAACATGGAAGTTTATCGAAGCAGGATTTAATATCATTTAAAAAAATATTTTGAGCATTTTTGTAGGCAGATATGTATATAAATATATATTTCATTCTTTTTCACCAGGAACAAAACATCCATAAGCTCGTTATTCAACCTCATGAGACCTCGTCTAATTAACACCCCATTAACGAGGGGGGAGGGGGGGGTCATACTTTAATCATTCAGTTCACACCGTATGCAGCACATAACACAGTCTGATAGACAAACTTCAAACACACACACACACACACACACACACACACACACACACACACACCCTCACACACACACACACACACAAACTCACACACACACACACACACACACACACACATACACACACACACACAGACTCACACACACACACACACACACACACACATACACATACATACACACACACAGACACACACACACACACACACATACATACACACACACACATACACACACACACACACACACACACACATACATACACACACACGTGCACACACACACATACTCACACACACACGTGCACACACGCACACATACATACACACACACACACGTGCAGACACACACACATACACACACACTCACACACACACACACACACACACACACATACATACGCACACACGTGCCCACACACACACACTCACACACATACACACACACACACATACACACACACACAAACATGCACACACAAATGGACACGCCCACACATTTATATATACACACATACACACACACACACACACACACACACGTGCACACACACACACACACACATACATACACACATACACATACATACACACTCAAACATACACATTACACACTCACACGCACATACACACACACATATACACACACACACACTTACACACATATATATATACACACACACGCATATACACACACGCATATATACACAAACACGCACACACTCTCACACACACACACACTCACACATTCACACACACACACTTACACACATATATACACACACACATACACACACACACACATTTACACACATGCATATATACACACACACACACACACACAGTTGTAATCATTGTAAATCTGTAGAAATGACTCTCAGTGTTGATGTTCTTTAAGTGATGCTGAGCGGAGGTGTTGGACTTCAGCTTGTGTTCTGATGTTTGAAGGCACTGCGGGAATGGCAGGAGATGCAGCGGCCACCAAGATCGTGGAACTGTCCAAGAAGAATCGCGAGCTCACAGCCGAGATGGAACGAGAGAAGACCAAAACCAAACAAATGAGCAACAGAGTCAAAGAACTTGAACAAAAGGTACAAAAATCAACAGCATTTCTTCAAAGGGATGGAACCAGACGTCTCCAACTACAAATCTTCTCAGTGAAGCTTCACAAATGTAACATGATCTAGACTCTGAAAGCAGTGTCATGGAGTCTTAACTCCAGGAGTCTTTTCATGTAATAAGTTCAAGCGCAGCAGATGTCCGGTTCCAGTCACCACCACTACGATTCTGTCTCCTGAACTGGAGAACCTCTACAAGCTGAGACTGAAGTAGTTAGATATCCACACTGTCCCTGTCTTTGCAGCTCCAGTGCACTTCATTGCTCGGCCCTGGACTGAAGGCATCTCAGACACTGGAGCCGAAGAGCTCAGAAGAGGAGGTAGGACGTTAATGGCAGTCCACAACTCTCCCTCTTCCTATTTGATCATATTCTGCAAAATAAAATACAAAATAAAAAACACTGACGTGCTGTTGTCTGTAAGCAGGCCGGTCCGCGGGTGAAGTCCCTCCAGGAGAAGCTTTCCGCCGCCCAGTTAAAGATGACAGAGTACCGAAACCAGATACAAGCAGTGAAACAGGAGCTAAAGATTGCCCACAAGGTCAGCAGCACCATTCACGAGCAGCCCATTCTCAAGAGTGAAAGTGAAAGTGACTATTTGTCATTGAGAAGACAATGGAACATAACCAAACACATCCTCTGTATTTAACACACACACACACACACACCGCCCAGCAGGGGGCAGACATATCCAGCACCCAGTGATAGGGACGGTACCTTGATCCAGGGTACCTCAGGGAAACCTACTGGTCTGGGATTTGAACCTTCTGATCCTGGGACTTAGTTTAGTCCCTAAACACTATAAATATACATATATATATATATACATATATTATTTATTTTTTTAAGGGATTAGGTGCAGAGGGTCGCACTGTCACCTCCCAGTGAGAAGGTCCTGGTTTCGATTCCTGGACGGGACGATCCAGGTCCTTTCTGCGTTAGGTCAGGTGGACTGGAAATGATAAATTGTCCCCCAGGTGTGAGCGTGTGTGTGTGTCTGCCCTGTGATGGACTGACAACCTGTCCAGGGCTTGGCCTCACTTTTCCCCCTGTGAGAGCTGGGATAGACTCCAGATTGACTAATCAGGGCAAGCGGCTCAGAAAATGAGTGAGTGAGAATGAGAGAGATGTGGAGCGAGTGATGGACTGTAAGGTCATGTGTGAAGTGTCTGTTTCGCAGGTCCTGAGCAGCGAGGTTGGAGAGGAGGTAAGTGTTCAGCAGCTGCTAAACAGTCCAGGGAGCTGGAGAGGACGTGCTCAGCAGATTCTGGCCTTGCAGAACAGAGTGAGTCTCACACACACACACACACATACACACACACACACACACTCTGAATTATTTATACCTTGTTAGTTCCAATCTCTGAAAAATGTGTTTTAGTTTATATGAATATCAAGATACTCTTTTTGTAGCTCATGAGATCCAAAAGTGGCTTTGAGATGTAAAGTGCAGCCCCTGTTGTATCTTCACCATTCTCCTGTTCATTAGGACATTATTAAACAGTGAAGGTCTTTTAGTTTTCCTAGCAGGAGAGCTGGTCCGGTTTCGTGAGAAGGATGATGAAGAATAAACGTTTCATCCATGTAGGTTCGAGACTTGGAGCACCAGCTGAGCTTTGCTTCCAGCCGAAAACAGTCAAGTGACCTCAGCTTGGAGGATGGGATGTTGGGAAATGGAGTCCACCACAGGAACCATGACAAGAACCACAGCTACATCCGCTCCATGGAGCGAGACAGAAAGGAGGCATTGGAGGTATAAACCACCACTGGACCACTAAGACACTTTGCATTCGTTACCCAGTATTCAAGTAGGAAAAGTTTAGTTGATAAACTGAATGGATGGATGGATGGATGGATGGATGGATGGATGGATGAATAATTGTATGGATGTATACATGGATATGTGTTAGCGTGAATGTTAAGGGGACGGACGGATGGATGGGGGGATGGGTGGATGGATGGATGGATGGATAGATGCATGGATAGGTGTTAGCGTGAATGTTAAGGGGAACGGACGGATGGATGTGGGGATGGGTGGATGGATGGATGGATGGATGGATGGATGGATGGACAGATGCGTGGATGGATGAACAAATAATTGTATGGATGTATGCATGAATAAATGTTAGCATGAGTGTTAAGGAGGATGCATGGATGGATGGATGGATGGATAATTTTATGGATATATGCTTGGATAGGTTTTAGCATGAATGTTAAGGGGGTTGGATGGATGGATGGATGGATAGATGGATGGATGGATGGATGGATGGATATCTCTTTAATTCCATGTTAAATTTAGCTCTATCATTCTACTTGCAGAAGCTCAGCACAGACTATGACCTCTTGCTGACTGAACACTCAGATGTGAAGAAGAAGCTGGAGGGCAGCAGGGCCAGAAACCGAGTCCTCAGCACTGAGCTCAGAGCCCTAAAGACTCAGATCAGCACGCTGCTGGACAAAGGGAAGCACGACGATGAGCTGGTGGACGCACTGCTGGTGAGAGTCCAGAACTAACCATAAGAACTGTGGACTTGGTCTGCATCAACGCTTAGGTGTCAAAATAACGTCCACAACAATGCAGGACCCGAGGTTTTAAAGTCAAGTTTTTCACAAAATGCAGCTTTAGCAAGCAACAGAGGCAAAGCTCTCTAAAACTGGGGAGAGAAACCTCAGGAGGAACCGAGACTCAAAAGGGCCTCCTCTGGTCGCCACCGGATAATAAAGAAGAAAGAGAAAGAGAAAGTGCCTTTTATAAATTAATGGATTTAGCGATGAGTTCTGGTAAAATATGAGCTACAGTTAAAGAGTCCATTAGAGTCTATAATTGGAAGTTCAATTAGCCAATAGTGGTGGTTCTGTCTGAGTGGGCGGAGCTTTTGTTAATCTAGTGGTAGCAGCTCCTGCAGATGATCCAGTCTGACCTGAAGTTCAGGTGAGGAGAGAAATCTGATGATGGTCGATTTGATCGAGAAGACAGTCCGCTCAGACGGTGGACTAACTGGAGTTCAGGTTCAAACCCAAATTGATGAACTTGTTTGAGAGTCCCTTTCTTTCAGGAAATACATAAGCTGTCCCCAGTACAGACGTCCAATGGGCAGCTGTCCATCTCTCTCTCTCTCTCTCTCTCTCTCTCACTCTCTCTCTCTCTCTCTCTCTCTCGAAATTAGCTCTGTTTTGAACTCACAGTGTGCAGACCATAAATTAAGAGTGCAGATCATTGTCCAGAGAATCACACTGCCTCTGCTGCTTCACCATAATCAAATGATTTACTTCACCTGTGAATAAGCTTCATGCAGATCAGTGAATAAAATATACACACTGTAATTCACTGAAAATGAATAAACAAACAACGCTTAAGCGCTTGCGGCCTGATAACTATGATTAGTCGAGCACATAACGTATTAATAGTTTATTTTCCAAATATCTCGCCGTGCATGTGTGGGCCTGCAACTGATTGCGGCATATGAATGAAATGTTTACCTTCATTTATGGGTTTATTTAACCCAAGAAAATGTGTGGACTCTTGCCTGGAGCTGCACTATTAGCCGTAAAGAGTCCATTAGTCCTAATGTGGACAGGATGTGCAGCAGCAAGCCAAACGAGCTGCGGTGCAGAGTTACTGATTAAACAGGAGGAGACATTCATCAAGGCCGAGCAGGGCCACCTCACACCGCTAACCCGTGTCCCCGCCACCCACAGAAGCAGCAAGCTCAGCTGCAGGCCATGCTCGGCCATCTCAGCCAGAAAGAGAAGCTGCACCAGGAGGCCCAGCAGGGCCTGGGCACGCAGCTGCACACGGAGGCCCAGCAACACAGCTCCCTGGTCCAGCAGCTCAAGCAGATGGTGTCGGAGAGGGAGGCAAAGGTCCAGCAGCTGGAGCAGGAGATTCGGCAGCTCGCACTCAAGGTAGGAGAAATTTCACACATAACTTGAGATTCATCACAGACCTTTCACCAGAGAGGAGGTTTGGTTGGTTAGTCTTGCCTCTAATTTCTCTATATTTTCAGACTTTCTTGTATTTTTCATGTCTTGTTGAGGGACAGTTCTCCAGGCTTCCTGAAGGACAAGGTTTTTGGCTCTCATTTTCAGTAGCTGAGCAGTTTCAGAGACGGAAGCAGAGTGGGATCATCTCCACAGAGAACGGAGAACAGCCGACGTCCAAAGAAAAGCTTTGGAGCGTGCTTCAAGAAGCCTGGAGAAGTGTTCCTGAAGATGACTTAAAGAAAAGGGCTGGTCTGAGAGAGTTGAGGCTGTGCTGAAGAATGACGGTGGTGGTAGTGAATATTGACTTCAAAGCTGGTTCGATTTCTGCCAACTCTCTTTTTTTACACAAATGTTTGCACGTTACAATAAATTACTGCACCTATTGTCTCCTTTTCTCATTTTATTAGCAAAATATAAAGAAATGAGGGCTCAGGACTTTTACACAGTACCGTAGTTAACAATTAAAGGAAGCTTAAACCTCAACGATTAGCTTGGTGCTAACCAGAAACAGGAAGTAACACTTCCTGTTATAATACAAATATTTAATACAATAAAGGAATATAAATATTTTGGAGTTTTCAGGTATTAGTTCTTTACTAATAACCCAGCCACTAGGGATGCACAAGGACGGTGGTGGGACCAGCTATGTTGTATGTGTTGGAGACGGTGGCACTGATTTGAGGTTTATTTAGTTTCCATTGCTTTACCAACAGAATGAAACGCAAGCTCTGCTTTCTACCCACACACACCGTCCAGCAGGGGGCAGCCATGTCTAGCACTCGGGGTGCAGTCATGGGGACGGTATCTTGCTTAAGGGTATCTCAGGGGCAACCTGCTGGTCTGGAATTTGAACCCACGACCTTCTGATCCTGGGCCTAGTCCCTAACCACTAGACCACCGCTTGGTGTCCATCAGTGCAGGACAGATGTGTTAGAGAAGAACAGTTCCAGTATCGTGTATCCTTGAAAAGACAAGATGCCC
Source organism: Hepsetus odoe (assembly GCA_017165825.1). Taxonomy (NCBI): domain Eukaryota; kingdom Metazoa; phylum Chordata; class Actinopteri; order Characiformes; family Hepsetidae; genus Hepsetus; species Hepsetus odoe. The sequence goes on from CM029388.1 coordinate 5,273,113, forward strand.
TCAGAATATTGATGGGTGGTGTATGTACACCTGTCTGTCTCTACAGAAACTTGAAGGTGGCGAGACAGAGGTGAAGAGCATGAGTAGCTCCGCCCCTCCGACAGCAAAGGATGAAGCAGGCAGGAAGAGCAGTTCTGCAAGGTCTTACACCTTCTCCTTCAAATTCAAACATCTTCGTCCCTCAATGATAAGGTCTTCTGAAATCTTGTTGGGTCGAGTCTGACGTGCTTGTGCTTTCTGTAGGTCAATCTCAAAACTCGGACATAAACTTGTAGAGTCAGCTCCAACACTTCCATCTGGAAACACTTCTGATGTCAGGTTAGTTGCTCATATCAAAGCACCCGGGGAGCAGTGATGGGGATGGTACCTTGCTCAAGGGTACCTCAGGGCAACATGCTGGTCTTGGATTCACACCTACAGCTTTCCGATCACTAGACGACCTGCTCTGTGTATTTTTACCGAATGATAAAGAGTAATTATCAGTCATTTTAATGTGATGTGTTTTTAATAAGTGGTTCTTGAAATGCTGCATTCTGGATTACATCTCACCTGAGGTCACAAATCCAACCCCAACTCTCCTTAATAATCTTCTTTGTGACAGAGAACCGTCTGAAGGTTCTTCCTGTCCAACATGTGATGCTAAGCTGGCCTCTCTGCGAGCCCAGTGTACGGAGTACAGGGCTTTTTACCAGGCTGCCAGCGTGGAGAGAGACAGGTTGCTGGAGCTGGTCGAGGTCCTAGAGAGAAGGTAACGGAAATGGGTCTCAGAATTTCTCCCAAATGCTCATTAATGCTTTTTAAAGGCAGATCGGTGAGCATCTGCGAATCAGCTCATTCTTAATTTGTAAAATTCATTTTTATTTTGCAATAATGAACTGAATGTTTTCCATTGCTCAAGTTCGTACATTTACCAAGAGCTGAAAGGAGCTAGAACAAGCACAAAATATCTAAGAAATGAAAACGGAAAGAGTAGTTTAAGGTGGCCTTGCTGCGCTCGGTGCTACAATTCAAATTTTAAAACTTTTATAATTTATGAATTCTCTGTTTGGTTGGTGCTCAAAGCTTCCAGATGTAAAAATGTGAACCTACGTACGCACACAGAAAGCACTCAACGCTTTTCAACACGTTCACAGAGAAGAGGAGGCAAAGCAGAAGGGTCTGGAGGTCGAGCAGCAGCTTCGTGACGAGCGACGACGCTCGGCGGTGCTGGAGCAGCAACTGGAGAGAGCAAAGCTGGATGCAGCGCGAGGACCCGGCCTGGGGACTGTCCGCAGCAGGACAGGTAGAGTCTCACTTCAGGATAGACAAAAGCTCACTGAGGGACAACTATCATCTCAAAGCAGGACAGATTTATTCTCACTGAAAGGCAGCAGGCCAGCTTTTGTCATCTGCAAGACATATGCAGTCTCATTTCAGGACAGACACCCGTTCAGTGCAGGACACTTGTAGTCTTGCTGCAGGACAGCTGTGAGCTGTCATACAACATACTCTCACTGCAGGACACACGAAAGTCTCACTGCGGGACAAAAACACTCTCATTACAGGACACATGAAGTCTTGCTGCAGGACAGCTCTCAGCCCCAAGCCAGACACACACCCACTGCAGTGTATATGTAGTTCCACTGCGGGACACATAAAGTCTCATTTCAGGACAGCTTTCAGCAGAATGAAGGACACATGCAGTCTCACTGTTGGACAGCTGCTAGCCCAGTGCAGTTCACACATACGCTCACTACAGGACACATGAAGTCTCACTGCAATACCCTTGTTGTCTCACTACAGGACAGCTGTTAGCTCACTGCACGACACACAGTCTCACACCAGGACAGTTGTTAGCCCACCGCGAGACACATAACCGGACTGCAGGGCAGTTATTTGCACGCTGCAGGACACGAATCCTCACTACAGGACAGCTGTTAGTCAAGGACCCAAATACTCTCACTGTAGTGCAGAAGGGCAGAACCTGTGTCGTCTCACTACAGGACACCTGTAAGATGTTCTCACTACAGATATCAGATGCGGGACAGCAGGACAGGCTCTCACATTTACAGTTCTAACTGAAGTTAATTCTTAAAACATTTATGAAGAAGTTCTACATCAGCCCAATTTACTTATCACAAATATTTCAACCTTACAACTGGTCATGAAACTGGTAACGACCTTCGCTTTCATCCAACAGGCAGTTTAAAGTCTTTAACAGTGTCTCTGCTGGGATTATGGACGTCTGTGTCCAGGTTATGGACGTCTATGTCCAGGTTAAAGCAGTTATAAAGAGGAAACCGCAGCAGGTGTTAAAGGGAAGGTTGTTCACAGGGCTGTGCGTTGTGTCGTGTTTCTCGCAGGTTCCTCACACAGTGGCCCGAGCCTTCCCGAGAAACTAGAGGGCCTGTCTCCCAGAAAAACCTCCGAGCCAACACGGGACGTCCAGCTCAGCGAACTCAGCACTCAGTGAGGACTTTTTCCTTTCACCTGTTTCAGCCTCTACACCTCAATAGTGTTCACACCTCCACACTGCGCTCTGTTTACGGCCAGTTAAACCACAGGTTTTGGAAGAACGGCATGTTTTCACCTCTTAATGGCATGTCTCTGACGTCCCGAAGCAGTTCTGGCGCCTCCTGCAAAGTGGCCCCCTCCTTATTAAGCGACTGAAGTGGTTCCAGTAAAGCTGCGTTCCCTGAACCTCCCATTTCTCCCCCTCCAGGCTTGCCGTCCAGCAGGAGGAGCTGGAGGCTTTGAGGGCGTCTCTGAAAAAAGCCCTGCAGGCCAAAAAGGAGGACCTGCAGAGATACAGCACCATGGTTGGCCAAGTCAAGCAAGTTTTCTTGCAGGCCCTCTGGCAGCACAAACGGGGCTCCAACCACGAGACGTAGCCCGGAACTGGACCGGTCCATGATGCTCCACGTTCTTAGGACCCCCTGGAGACCAGCTACACATCAAATAATATTAAATTTCCTTTTTGTCTCACCTTTAGACCCAGGAATGACATTTCAGTTTCAGTTCAGTTGCATCACTGTTGCAGTAAATTTTGCATAATTGTATATTTTAGTATATTCGAATGGGATAGAATAACCGTATCTCTGATCTGTGCAGTTTACACCAAGATTTATTGAATTGTATATTATTTAATTCTATCTTATTCTACATATTCTGTTTTGTTTGTATCTAGAATTCATTGGAGTGACTCGGGGATACATTTGAATACTGTTTGCACGTCTCTAACTGTGCACGTGTTGAATAATTGACACGAAAACTGCATTTTTACTCTTTTCTTTCTTCTTTTTCTTCTTTCAAGAACAGGCTACTCTTTCAGGGCCTTTCTTGAAAACATGCTCTCGGTTGAACCACAACCTCACTTGAGAACTTCCAAAAAACGATAACTAAAAGATTTCTGATGAATTCATCAAGGTTGATTCTAACAGTTCATCCATCCATTTTCTGTCGCTTGTCCCAAACGGGGTCGCGGGGGAGTGCTGGTGTCCAACCCAGTGCACACAGGGCAAGGACGGGGGACGCACCCTGGACAGGTCGCCAGCCCATCACAGGGAGGAGCGGGACGGGGACGGTACCTTGCTCAAGGGAACCTCAGGGCAACCTATTGGGAAGGGGTTCGAACCCCCGATCCTCCGATCATGAGGCCAACGCCCGAACCACTAGGCCACCACTGCCCCGCTCTAACAGTTCATTAGCTTTTTATTTGTAAAGCTCAGGGAACCGGTCCCGGACTGCTTTCTCCAGGACTCTTCATGCTTGTGGGGTTAGTGACCCGCTCCTGTTCCGCTTTAATCACAGCAAAGTGAATTACCTGCGGGACGGCTTCCATGCAGAGGAGGAGCACAAAGGACATCAAAATGTCCAGATGCGAGGGAGATACAGCAGCAGCACTCGTTAATCTGGATGAAAAATGATGCTCGTTGTCGTAATTGGCTCCAGGCTAACAGTTATCACATTAGAAACCATGCATCAGTGTCATTTACGTTATTACAGACTCCTGAGGACGTCTCTGCTCATATTTCATACAACTGCTAACAAAGTTCCTTGTGTGTTTTTACCCCAGGGGTCCACTGATGATGTGTGTTGTGTGTGTTTTACCCCAGAATTCAATTTTAGACGACCATTTTCATTCTCTTACATCGCCTGCAAGACAAATATATGCAAATGAGCTCTTTGATTGGCTCGTCTATTCTGGGCCTCTTCTCATTTAGGAGACAAATTGGTTCTTGTCTCACGCCGCGCTGTTTATTTTTTGACTATATGGACGGGGGAGGGAACAGACAACGTTTAGTTTGACATTATTTGGGTTCCTCAAAAGACATCAAGCACAGTGGAGCACTGTGGCGCCGATGAACTGCAGTTTCTTCACAGATCGCAGTTGACAGAATCAAAACAAAGTAGGACATTTTTCAAGGCAAATGCATTTTTTTTTGGCACTCCGAAATGGAAACAAACTTTCCACCCCTCCCCGTTTTCTGACGCACGTTGCGCATCATCGGCGTCTGGCGAAAGTGCAGCGTGAAACCATGAATGAAAACCAAAACCCCAACGTCTTTGGCTCTCCATCCCAGAGAGCTCTCCGCGCACCCTGGGCTCATTGTCCCCCGGCCATGGAGACTGCAGCTGTCCCACTTGTGGTGGGACGGTGCTCACGCCGAACCCCTCTGGGTCCCCGTCCGTCCGTCCAGGCCAGCCTGCCCCTCCCTCTCCCACAACTCACCATGCCTAATTTAAGCTCCTGGCTGGAGCTGTGTGCTCCTCGTCAAGCGGCGCAGTATTCGGTGTTCCCGGAACGCGGAGGGACGGCGGTGAGCCCCAGGGCCTTAGCCAGAGTGAACGCACCGCAGCGCAAAAATACCCCGGCCTGCGTTGGGGCGCTGGGAAAAAGGGGCTCTTATGTGCGCGAGGGGCACAGAAAGCATCTTGTATATAGAAGTGTGTGTGTGTGTGTGTGATTTTGTGTGTGTGTAACTTGCGGAGTGTTTGACAGCCTGCAGCCGAGCGCTGAGTGGCGCGTTTATGGCCTGGAGTCCCGCCAGCGCCCTCGCAGGGAGCTTCACTTCCTCCAGCAAGCAATCAGGTGTCGCTTTCCATTAGCATCCACTCATCCGTCAGCACCGACGGGACGCCGGGGCGGCCCGGCCTGGCGAAAAGCTTCCTTATAGGAGCAGAACGCTTCTGCTGATGTTCTAGAACACAATTCGTATATTCATGTGCAGCGGGGAAGCGGTGGCCTAGCGGTTAAAGCCTAGGATCGGATGGCCGTGGGTTCCCAGACCAACAGGTTACCTTGAGGTATCCTTCAGCAAGGTACTGTCCCCAACACTGCTCCCCAGGTACTGGATAAGCCTGCTGCACGGTGTATGTGTGTGTGTGTTAATAATAATAATAATAATCCTTTATTTATAATCCCACGAATGGGAAATTCGCTCTCTGCATTTCACCCATACACACATGTGCAGCAGTGGGCTGCTATTGAAAGCGCCCGGGGAGCAGTGATGGGGACGGCACCTTGCTCAAGGGTACCTCAGGGCAACCTACTGGGAAGGGGTTCGAACCCCTGATCCTCCGATCATGTGGCTGACGCCCTAACCACTAGGCCACCGCTGCCCCAAATTGAATTAAGTAACAGTAACAGTAAAAGTAACAGTTCTCGAACACAAGTGAATGTAAAGACTGCTCTAGAACAGTCACACACACTAGCATTCATACATGCACTTGTGTTCTAGAGAACGTCTGCCCAATTTAGCCCTAACGTTGGGGCCAGTGCTTGTGTTCTAGATGCCTTCTGTTATTGCACACTTGTGGATTTTGTACTTTTTGTTCTAGACTGAGAATGTGCACTCTTGTGTTCTAGAGCATTTGTACTCTCTTCAGCGCTATGATGTCATGTGCTCTTGTGTTCTATACATCTCATCTTGTTCTAGAGTGATCATACACAATTGTGTTCCATAATTCTACTGTATACATGGGTACTGGATTCTTCATACATATGTTTGTTCTAGAACTGTCATGCGCCCTTATGTACTAGAATGGTAATGTGCTCTTGTGTTCTAGAACAGGTGTGCATGCATATGCACTGTGTATCAGTGAGAAGAGGTTTTGTTTAAGCCTGCTGACCACAGCCCCCCAGTGGGCCACGGTGGAACTGCTGGAAGTCTGCTTGACGTCTCTTACATGCTTGTGTTCTCTAACTTACTAAATCGTGTTCTAAAATGCCCAGCTGCACTTGGGTTCTCAAAGTTTTGTACATACTTACAGTCATGTGAGAAAATTAAATATTAAATATTCAGATGTCTAATCTTGTTTTTATTTATTTCTGGAAAAGAAAGTGATTTAATTGCAGATAAACAACAAAAAATGACCTTGATTTATTCATTAAACCGAAGAGATCAACAAAAATGTGAATTCAAACTGAGGAGAAAGTTAGGACACCCTCCCCCTAATAGCTAGTGTTCCACCTTTGGCTGAAATAACTGCACTTGTAGCTTCATCTATTAGTCTCTGACATCGGTCTGAGGAACGTTCGATCCACTCCTCAGCGCAGAATTCTGTGAGCTGTGAGATGTTTGAGGGGTTTCTTCATGTACAGCCTGTTTCAAGTCACCCCACAGCATCTCAGTGGGATTAAGATCTGGGCTGTGACTCTGCCACTCCAGGACTCTCTGGTTCTGAGTGTCCAGCCAGTCCTTGGTGGATCTACTGGTATGTTTTGGGTCATTGTCATGTTGCAGGGTTCAGTTCCGCTTCAGCTTTAATGTTCTTACAGATGGTCTCACATGTTCCACCCTCTGATACACGGTAGATTTCATGATTATATGATGGTGAGCTACAGGAGTGTATACAGAAGAAGAGGAAGGCAAAGAAGACATGGGACAGTCAGAGAGATGAAGAAAGTAGACAGGTGTACAAGGAGATGAACCGCAGGGCGAAGAAAGCAGTGGTGAAGACTAAAGATCAGGTGTTTGGTGAATTGTATGAGAGGTTGGACAGTAAAGAGGGAGAAAAGGACCTTTACCGATTGGCTAGACAGAGAGACAGATCTGGGAAAGATGTGCAGCAGGTCAGGATGAATGGAAACGTACTCAGAGCGTGTTGGGCAGATGGGAGGAGTACTTTGAGGGGCTGATGAATGAAAAGAATGAAAGAGAAGATTGGATGATGTGAGAAGAGTGAACCAGGAAGTGCAGCAAATAAACAAGATGGAAGTAAGGGCAGCGATGAAGAGGATGAAGAATGGAAAGGCTGTTGGACCGGATGACATACCAGTGGAAGCATGGAGATGTTTAGAGGAGATGGCAGTTGAGTTTCTGACCAGATTGTTTAACACAATCCTGGAAAGTGAGAAGATGCCTGAGGAGTGGAGACGAAGTGTACTGGTACCGATCTTCAAGAATGAGGGTGATGCACAGAGCTGTAGTAACTATAGAGGGATAAAGTTGATCAGCCACACCATGAAGTTATGGGAAAGAGTAGTAGAAGCTCGGTTAAGAAAAGAGGTGAGGATCAGTGAACAGCAGTGTGGTTTCATGCCGAGAAAGAGCACCACAGATACAATGTTTGCTCTGAAGGTGTTGCTGGAGAAGTACAGAGAAGGTCAGAAGGAGTTGCATTGTGCCTTTGTGGACTTTGAAGCATATGAGAGGAGAGACGAAGATTATATCGGGAGGAGGATGTTGAAGATGGAGCTGCCAGGAAAGAGGAAGAAGAAGACCAAAGAGGAGGTTTATGGACGTGGTGAGAGAGGACATGCAGGTGGTCGGTTTGAAGCAGGAAGATGCAGAGGACCGGAAGAAATGGAGGCGTTGATCCGTTGTGGCGACCTTTAATCGGGAGCAGCCAAAAGAAAAAGAAAAAGAATATTTAGGTAATTTTACATGCGAGAACTTGGGCCACATCAGATATGCATGCTCGTGTTCTAGATATGGTTGAGCCTACGATTGTGGCCAACGTTGCTGTTCATCCAGTTGGTTACTGCAGTCCCGTCTTCAATTTTCATGAGAGGACAAGTGGAGAAGAAAGGCAGAAACCCAGTTATTCCTCACCTCCTTCACACATCAGCAGAGCAGCAACATCGTCCCAGAGGAACCTTATCAGCAGATGGAAACAAAGCACCAGAGCTGGAGAATGTTTCATCAGTGATATAGAGTGTAAAAGCACCTTTTCAGTCTTGTTCTATGTTGGAGTCTCTTTAGAAGAAGCAGGAAAAAAAATGCAACGTTCTTAAAAGAGAACAGGAACAAAGAAGCTGGAAAGACATCAAGAGACTGGACACTGGACTTCATCATGAAAACGGTTCCGCACGTACACAAGCCTGGGGATCCTTATCAGCCGTAAACGATGAGGGGCCTGTTTCCTTTTCGTGAGGGCTTGAACGTTATCTTCTCTCTTATCAGGAACACTGATCAGGGTCTCTGGGTGAGGTGCATGTGGCAACTTGCTTTGCCTGTTTTGCCTCCAGTTCTCCAGCTTCTCCAGCTTCTCCAGGTATTCTTATGTTCCAGAACACCTATACGCACTGTGGGCGAGAACACCACAGCTCTCTTTGGTTCTAGAATGGTGCCAGCTCTTTTGTTGTAGAGACCTTCTGCCAGAATACCTTCTGAATCTGCGTTTTATGCTTGTGTTCTATACCTTATGTATACATGTTTGTTAGAACTCTGTAACTTGCTCTAGAACGCTCATCTGCACTTGTGTTTTGGACTTTGTTGATACACTTCTGTTTTGTCAGCCTTAGGCACACTTGCTCTAGAAAGCTCTTCCGAGCTTTAAAGTGGTCATGTGCTCTTGTGTTCTAGAACACTTCTGACAGAACTTGTATGCTAGAACACACTAGGCACTCAGTGTTTTAGAAGACACTGGCTCTTTTTCACCTATGCAAATTATTGTTCTGGAACTCTAGATTTAGCTCGAGAAAGGCAATGCACTCTTTTGTACTAGTAGTGCCATGCTAGAACCGGTGTTCTAGTGCAGCAATTTTAATACTGTGGGCTATGGTGATATTACTAGGGTTGGGTGCACTTGTGTTCTATACCTAATGTATACTTGCAATCTAGAGCCTCTGTGCATATTGTGGTTCATGCACACGTGTTCTAGAATACGTATGCACACTTGGGTTCTTCCATGTTAATGTTCCATGTTCTAGAATTATTGTGTATACTTAACAATGAGGCAAATTCACTTGCTAGAACTTGTGTGGTAGAATGCTTATGTTTATGTTGCACAGCACTTGAACTGGGTTCTATAACAGCTATGCATACTCACGTTCCAGATCGGTATGAGCATACAATTATTTTTTTCGTGAGATTATCTTCTCTCTTTTCAGGTGTTAAGCAGGGTCTCTAGATGAGGTACATTTGCCAAGTTGCCGTGTCTGTGTTTCCTCCATGTCTCCAGCAATGTCCAACTCATTCTCTAGCAAATCAAGGTTCTACAGGAACCTTTACAAGCAGTACTGTGAAGTGAAAGTGACAGCTTGTCATTGTGAGAACAGCACACAATGAACCGCAACTAAATTCTTTTGCAGCATTTGACCCATTCACCACATGCAGAAAGGGCAGCCATACATCCAGCACTCAGGGCGCGGTGATGGGGACAGTTCCTTGCTCAAGGGTACCTCAGGGCAGCTTAGTCGTCTGGAATTCAAACCCACAACCTTCAAATCCTGGGGCCTAGTCCCTAACAACTAGGCCACCGCTGCCCAAGAATGTAGCAGCTCTATCCAACACCTGGGGATGGGGACGGTACCTTGCTGAAGGGAACCTTAGGGGAACCTACCTTCCCACCATAGGGTCTAATCCCTAACCACCAGGTTGGTTGTGGTTCACTGTGTGTTCACAATGACAAATGTTCACTTGCACTTCACTTTCACTTCAGTTCTTTATGCCCTGTTGTCAGGGTTTAACCAGATTTGACCTTAAAGCTGATAAGTTTAGCGCAATATTCCTGTTTTATAAGTCGGGCTCCTCACACCGAAGGTTACAAAAGGCCGTCTGTGTCGGGACGAGCGAGTGAGCGAGCCATTAGGGGAGCCCTCACTTTGAAATAAATCACTTTTCAGCCACACAGATTAGCATTGTTTCGTCAGGAACGCTGGGATTTATTCCCGAATACCCAGCAATAACCCACCGAGCCAAATGCATACTTGTGTCAACAGTGTGTACGTAAACAGCCTCTCCTATTTGTCATTCCAGATTTGAATGGGGCCTTTCTCCGAGCGGCTCCTCCGAGGTATTCCCTCGCCCCGGATCACTGCTTCCTCCACGCCATTGACTGCGTGCAGGAACGTGGGTAAATAGCGGCCCGCTGTGCAGGCCCAGGTTAGCGTGGCCTGTGCCAGCTTTCGTCGGCGTTGTGAAAACGCGTTGAGGCGCAAAGCGCTCGCCTACGAGACCTGAAAGCTCGCATTCATCCGCCACGAAAGCCTTCTCATTTGCATGCAATGGAAAGAAAATAAACACAGGTGCTCCTTGCAGCCAGACGGTACCCGTTTTACGGGCATGTTTAAGGAGCGCTGTCCGGAAAGGAAGGGAACACTTTAAGTGTCGCGAGTCGGACTGATCTGTAACCTTCGGCCCAACGTTCTCCTGATTTCGTGGGTTCTTGCTCGGAGGGTGAAAAGGGCAGTTGCTACAGGGGCTTCATTTTTCACCAGAAAATGACACTCGAGATGTTTATGAGGTTTTGTCACACAACAGATGAGCCCATGTTGATCTAGGCTTCCAGCTTCCCTAATTTTAGGGCAATAGCCTCTTATCCTGCTCCTCCATAAGACTCCAATATATATTCAATAAAAATCTAAATATTTTTTCAATTTGTATAAAATGTGCAATTAAAACAATTGTTTAATTTGATGTAGTGCTTCAAGTAAATGAATAAAAAATATAAAGAAAGAAAAAGGAAATATAAAAAAACATAACATAACAAAAATAAAAACGTATACATTTTATAAGTCTAAAATTATTATTAAATCAAAATTTGTATAAAATGTATACTAATACTAATACTACTACTACTAATAATAGCAAAAACATTATTATTATTATTATTATTATTATTATTATTTTTGCTGGCTTTTTGATAATGATAATATTATCAATGACTTCTAAAAATTATTTATTCGATTATTATTTCATTTTTAGACATTCAATCATGAAATCCTACTTTCTGAAAATATTACAAAACTCCTAATTTCAGACTTAAACAAATGACAAACACAGAAGCATTAGCTAAAAATCCTAACTTAATCCCCCGACGCTCTGATCTGGTCTATATTTCTGCAGAAAAAAGACAATCTTTGGTTAAAAAGTGTCTTCTTGTTAACGATGGCTTTTAAATGATGGTGATCGTGAGCACACTGGCACTCGGGGGATCTTCTGTCAGCAGGACTCACCAGATGGCAGTGTGGCAGCTCAGCCTGCTGGGCCAGAACGGGCCGTTGTCTGAATGGAGCACAGCGCTTTGAACATCAGGCACTTTCTCATTAGCATGTTTGGACTCCTCATCAATTCACTGTGTTACGGCTGATTAGAAGTATCTCAGCCGTACCTGAGGAAGGTGGAGGCAATTAACAGGAGCACACACAACAATCAGACCCACCAACAGTGTGCTTGCCTTGCTTTTAGAGAGCTGTGACATCGTGGTGAATCACAGGCGAGTGCTGAGGCTGTCAGGGTGGACACAGGGCTGCGGTCAATCTGACCTTTATCTGGCCATTTTTATGAGGAGAAATATTCTCTCTCATGCTGTCAACACTCAGAAGGACACTGCTCAAGGCAAAGTGGCCTGGCCATTTAGGATGAGGCCCTAGGATCAGAAGATGGGAAAGTGAAAGTGATCATCCTGTCGCCAGGACACGCAGCTGCGCAAAAACACAAACGAATTGGGAATCCTGTGACCAGCAGGTTGTCCTGAGGCATCCTTGAGCAAGGTACCGCCCCATCGCTGCTCCCTGGGTGCTTTAAATAGCTGCCCCCTGCTGCACGTGTGTGTGCGTGAAATGCAGAGGTGTTATTTCATTCTATGAAGTTCCAGGTTCACAAGAGAAAACCAGCAGCACGCCCTGGACGCAGAAGACTTAAACCTTCAGCTCGCCTCAGCCTCACTGGGCTTCGAGTTTCAGGGCCGGGAAGCGAGAGTGAAAGGCTGAAGTTTCTGTAACATGAAAGAAGCGAGATCCGCGTGTTCTTCAGACGCTCAATAGTTTCAAACGTTTCAAACGAATAGCAACCCTGATATCTGTTCAGTACAGTAATAGCGCTAAAGAAGTTGGACCTGATGTTCTGTTCCTGAATAGTGTAAACACAGACAGAGCACCGACAGATGACTGGACTGATTGACTGCTAGACGAACTGACGGATCGACTGACGCCGTAGTTACGCGACAGGTTGATTTTATTTCATTTTTAAGTGACTGACAGGACATGATAAAGACAAATTTGGTGATTAACACTGCAGCTAATATAGACTGATTTATAAGCATTGCAGGGAAAGATAGATAGATAGATAGATATATAGACAGACAGACAGATAGACAGACACATAGACAGACAGACAAATAGATAGATATAGAGATAGACAGATAGACAGACAGAGACAGACAGATTATAACAGATAGACAAACAGACAGATAAACATTTGGTAGTGTGGCCAAGTGGTCTAAGGTGCTGGATTTAGGTTCTAGTTTCTATGGAGGTGTAGGTTCAAATCCCACCACTGCCACTATGCATTTTATGGGTGCTGGTGGTCTAGTGGTGGTACTTGTCTATGGACCTGTGGCTCAAGAGCTCCCAGGTTCGAATCCCACCTCCAGCACTACCACCATTAGGTTCCTGAGCTAAAAGATAGACAGACAGATAGATGGATATATAGATAGATAGACAGACAGATAGATGGATATATAGATAGATAGACAGACAGATAGATGGATATATAGATAGATAGACAGACAGATAGATGGATATATAGATAGATAGACAGACAGATAGATGGATATATAGATAGATAGACAGACAGATAGATGGATATATAGATAGATAGACAGACAGATAGATGGATATATAGATAGATAGACAGACAGATAGATGGATATATAGATAGATAGACCAACAGATAGATAGATAGACAGATAGACAGACTGATGACACAAAAGACAAATGTAATGCTTAACACTGCTGTCAATATAGACTGATTTATTAGCACTGAAGGACAAGCTTGATTGTTTGATTGATTGATTGATTGATTGATTGATTGACTGCGAGCTCTTGGTGCTGTTCTCAGTGTTGGGACATTTTGAGGTCACTGGCTGGTCTGTTTTAGGACAGACTGAGTGATCCTAACCCATAATGCATTGTGTTTTGTCCTGTTCTGCTCTGCGGGAACTCAGTGTGTGTGGACTTGTGTAAAGCTGTTCAGTAAACTGATCAAGTTAATTAACCAGGCATATCACACACTCTCTGCCCACTAAGTTGACTCTCGGCGCTGGACTCTTTATACAGAGCAGAAAAGAGTCCCAGAGCCGGAGGATGTGCCGGATGAAGGGATTTACTCTGTGGAAGGTAGGAGCTCCTAATGACTTGGACGGCATCACAGTGGTCCCATAAGGAATCTCTCAGTGGGACTGAAAAACAAGCGAGAGCTGGTCGTATCCCTCTCACAACTTTTGTAATTCTCACTTGCGTTGCCTTTTTGGAGACTAAACCTGCAATGAGAACCCCATGGGAACCCGGCCACTAGGGATACGCAAGCCAGTTTAGTTCTTGGTGCTGGTCCCAGTATCGGATAAATGGGGAGGGTTATGTCAGGAAGGACATCTGGTGTAAAACTTTTGCCAAATCAATCTGCAGACAATGAAACAAACTTCCATACCGGATCGGTCGAGGCCCGGGTTAACAACGACCGCCACCAGTGCTGTTAGACTACAGGGTGCTGATGGAAATTGAGAGTGGTGATTGGTGCAGACTTTAATGGACATGTTGGTGAAATAAACAGAGGTGATGAGGAGGTGATGGGTAGGCATGGTGTCAAGGAGAGGAATGCTGAAGGTCAGATGGTTGTAGTTGTTGCGAAAAGGATAGAAATGGCTGTAGTTAATACTTATTTGAAGAAGAGGGAGGAGCACAGGGTGACGTATAAGAGTGGAGGAAGATGCTCACAGCTGGATTATATCCTTTGTTTGAGGGTCAAGTTTACAATACTCTTCTATTTAAAACACCCATGGATCGGAGCTTGGGGCAAAATGTTTTCAGTCATCCTAAATCCTTGGTTTTCTTCACAATACAAAAGCAATAGGTCAGAATAATATAGATACAATAATTACTGCATAATGAAGTGAAAGTGACTACTAATCATAGTGAACACACAGGGAACCACAACCAAGCACATTTTCTGTATTAAACCCACACACACTGTCCAGCAGGGGGCTGCCATATCCAGCACCCTGGGAGCAGTGATGGGGACGGCACCTCATTGCAACTTTCTGGCTTTGGAACCATTGACCTTCCGATCCTGGGGCCTCGTCCCTACGCACTAGTCCACCGCTGCTCCCATTGCTATGATAGGAAGAACATGCAGCCCTGCACTGGAGGCCAGACTTCAGAATGACGTAGAAACATCCCACTGGCTGTGTGTGTGTGTGTGTGTGTGTCAGAGAACATGTGTGTGCATAGTATGAGCTCCATCTAAAAGTTCATATTCATTCATTTATAGGTCACCGTCTTAATTGCACTGCGACTGAGAGACGAGCTGTAATAGAGAGAAATGTCTTTTCTGTCAGGGGATGCATGAACAAGTATTTTCACCCTTCATGTCACACACACACACACACACACACACACACGGCTGTCAGAAGCTCGACCGCACCAGACAGCCAAAGTCTACACAATCTGACCATGATGGATTATAATAATGGAGTCACATGACAGAAAAGAGAAATTAGAATTAGAAAGGCTTTGAAGAGTTAAATAATTAAATGTACAAAGTTTAAAAAACAGAACCGTAAAATATATAAATACAAACAAATCAGATGCAACAGAACATCTTCGGGAAAAACTGTAAGAAGCCTTTTTTTCTGAGAGAAACAGCCACATAAAAAAGCAGGAAGGGGTTTTCAAAGGCCGGCTGCACTAAACGCATTATATCCAGCAGAGCAAAGTCTAAAGGAAGAGAAAGAGAGTGGATGGGTGTCAGAAGAACAAAGCGAGTGTGAAGGTGCATATGAATGAAAGAGGGGAGAAAGATAAGGAGGGTTTTAGAAGAGGAGGGTTTTATATGTAAAGGGAAGGGAACAGTTGGAGTGTCCTGGCAAGAGAACAAGTTCCTTAAGGCCAGGAACCTGTTCGAGAAGTGATTTCACCACTGAGTGATGAACACAGATCATCCAGAGCATTAAAGCCATGGATTAAGTTCATAACATTGATTGTCTTCTTATAATCACCCCTGTCCTGCTGTCCAATATATCAGACAACTTCACTAATAGAGTCTTTGGCCTGCGGGAGGGAATCGGATCTTCTGAAGGACCCATGCAGACATGCTGAGAAGATACAGAAAAAGCCCATACTGGGAATTGCACACACCACCATCTCACTGTGAGGCACCATCGCCTCAATCGTTGTCTCTTAATAGCCTTGTTTAATTTGTGCAAAGTGAAAGTGACTATCAGTCATTGTAAACACTGAACCCAAACCAAATACATCCTCTGTGTTTACCATACACTCCGTCCAGCAGGGGGCAGCACTTGGAGAGCAGTTACAGGGGCGGTACCTTGCTCAAGGGTCTGGGATTCGAACCCATGACCTTCTGATCCTGCAACCTAGTCCCTAAACACTAGACCACTGCTGCCTCTGTTGTCCCAAGTGGGTCTAAACACAGCTGTCTATTCATTAAAAAACAAAAGAAAATGGAAAGAATTGCTTGAAAGCAGTAGAGATGCATCTCATCTTCCTGCAGCCAGAGCTCTCAGTGGCTTCAAGACATTCACAGCCCCTGGCACAGCAGCTGAACCACAGATTTAGATCAAAGAGAAAAGTTGACGAGAGATAGTGTCGAAGGCTTGTTGGGTGAAGAAGGTAAATACATGCAAGCTGAGCTGCAGAAATAAGGTACTTTGTTGTCTTCTATTGAAATCAGATTGAAAAGGGACCTTTTGCTGGGACGCCCAGGGGGAGACTTAAAAAGCAGGACTGGAGCGAGAACCTTTTCTTAGGAAGGCAAATTCCTGGAAGGATGTGAGCTGGAAATATATTTTTGATAAATCTGTTTACAGAAACGAAAATGAGAAAATAAACACAGTCCCGATGGTCAAATATGGATGAAACTTCTGTTTGCACCCAGTGAACAGTGAGCAGTGGACTGCAACAATTGTACTCAGGAGGCAGTGATGGGCACGGTAGCTTGCTCAAGGGTACCTCAGGGCAACCTACTGATCTGGGACTCAAACCCACATCCTTCTGATCAAGGCAAGTACCACATCACCAGGCCACTGCTGCTTTACTGCTCAGACATGTGCATGCCGTAATGAACTTCAAAGACTACCGAATAATCTTGGACCTTGATGTAGGGCCAAGTGTAAATTGGGTCTCTACTGGAGGTCCAGAAGAACAACCATTTCTGCAGCACTCCACAAATCAGGCCTGGATGGAAGCCACTCCTCAGTAAAAGGCACATGACCACCCGCCTGAAGTTTACCAAAAGGTTCCTGAAGGACTCTCAGACCATGAGAAATGAAATTCTCGGGTCTGATGAAAGAAAGATTGAACTCTATGGCTTGAATGCCAAGAGTCATGTCTGGAGGAAACCAGGCACCGCTTATAACCTGGCCAATACCATCCCGACAGTGAAGCATGGTGGTGGAAGCTTCATTATATTTCATCAGCAGGAACTGGGAGACTGGTCAGGGTTGAGGGAAAGATAAATGTAGGAAAATACCAAGACACCCTTGATGATATCCTGCTCCAGAATGCTCCGGACCTTGTACTGGGGCGACGACCCTAAGCACACAGCCAAGATAACAAAGAAGTGGCTGCTGGACAGCCCTGCGAGTGTCCTTGAGTGGCCCAGAGCCCAGACTTGAACATCTCTGGAGATCTGAAAATGGCTGCGCAGTAGCACTTTCCATCCAACCCAATGGAGCTTTAGAGGTTCTGCAGAGAAGAACGGGAGAAACTTCCCAAAAATAGGTGCTGAGCTTGTAGCATCAAACTCAAAAAGGCTTGAGGCTGTGATTGCTGCAAAAGGTGCTTCAGCAAAGTGTTGAGCAAAGGCTGCGAATGCTTTCCGGATGCTCTGTACAGGACATCATGCTTCGACAAATACACAATTATTTTGTACATCTAA
Organism: Hepsetus odoe; assembly: GCA_017165825.1. NCBI lineage: Eukaryota > Metazoa > Chordata > Actinopteri > Characiformes > Hepsetidae > Hepsetus > Hepsetus odoe. The sequence continues at coordinate 5,290,434 of CM029388.1, forward strand.
CAGGGGGAAGTAAATATGTGTGTGTGTGTGTGTGTGTGTGTGTGTGTGTGTGTGTGTGTGTGTTTGTGGAGGACAGGAAGTGTAAATGTATGTGTCCAGTGGAGTCCATTAGCAGTCCGGGGAGGTGGACATCCCTATAGCCTGAGAGCAGACTGGGTTTTTAAACAACACACACACACACACACACACACACACACACACACACACACACACACACTCATGCCCTTCATGCCATGACTCATGTTTTCATTTAAAATAAACACTTTTAGACTGCATGTGTCCGAACTGTGTGAAAAACCATTAAGGTCTCGTTCTGAGGGACTAGTTCACTAGTCTTGGACTCGTAGAAGTGATTTTAAACTAAAATAATAATCCGTAAAATATACATTATTTACTTTCCCTTAGAATCAAATGCATATTCATTTTAGGGGCAGCGGTGGCCTAGTGGGAGTTGGCAACAGGATCAGAAGATTGGGGGTTCAAACCCCTTTCCAGTAGGTTGCACTGAGGTACCCTTGAGCAAGGTACTGTCCCCATCACTGCTCCCTGGGCACTTTCATAGCTGCCCCCTGCTGCACAGTGTTTGCATGGGTTAAATGCAGAGGTCCAGTTTTGTTGTGGTTCACTGTGTGCTGTGCTGTGACCTCGCAATGACAAGGATAGTCACTTTCACTTTTTTAGGCCAATAAAACTGATCAGTCAAAGTTCATGGTATTAGAAAAAAAGGACAGTGTTTTTGTTTCTCATTTTCAGTCCAGCCTCTGTACCTGAGCAGTTTCAGAAGCAGTGCGAGATCATCTCCACAGAGTAAACAAAAGATAGCCGACGCCCAAAGAAGAGCTTCGGGACGTCCTTCAAGAAGCCTAGAGAGGTGTTCCTGAGAAAGGAGCTGGTCTAAGAGAGTTGAGGCTGTGCTGAAGAATAACGGTGGTGGTGGTGAATACTGACTTTAAAGCTGGTTAGAATGAAACTCTCCACATGTGTTTGGACACAAACTCACTGAACTACTGTCTCACTTTCACACAGAACCGAGAGAAAAAAGAGGAGTGGCTCCAAGCTGTAAAAGATGTTCCAGTTAAACGATGAAATCAAAAACTTTCTCAAGAACGTAATGAATGTATGTTAGGCCTTCATCTCAAGGAATAAATCTCAAATCTCCCACAAAAAACAAAAACTAGCATTTCATTTCCCTAGCATCTCTATGGAAATCTAATAGCATGTTAGCACTAGGCTAACGGCTGTGAGGCTTGTAATATGAAGTGAAGCGAAGGTGACTATTCTTGTTTTCAGCACACAGTGACATTTCTGTCGGGGGGCAGCTATTGAAAGCGCCTGGGGAGCACTGATGGGGACGGTACCTTGCTCAAGGGTACCTCAAGGCAGTCCACTGGTGAGGGAATCGAACCCACAATCACGATCCGGGGCGACTCCCTAACTGCCAGGCCACCACTCGTAGTCAGGCACATATCTAGAACCTAAAGAAAGTCTAGAGTGATGTTCTACTTCACAATTTGGTAAGGTTGGACTTCAGTCCAGCTCCTGAAGACCTGGCAATAGGAAATCTACCTTAGCTCTGTCTTCCTGGAAATCCCAGTGATAACCATTCTGATTGGATCAATTTGGCTGATGTTCAAAGAATTTAACTCTATTATTTCTAACCAAAACTTCATAATGAACTACAGTGTTGACAGATTTTAAATTCATCCAACCATGTTTTTGTGTAGCATCAGTCTCATGTTATGGGCTGGGCCCCAGGACCAGCAGGACCTGGGTTCAAATCTCAGGCTCCCTGAGGTACACTTGTGCAAGGTACCGTCCCCATCACTGCTCTCTGTGTGCTGGATATGGCTGCTGCATGGTGTGTGTGTGTGTGTGTGTTAAACACAGAGGATGTATTTAGTTGTGGTTCACTGTGTGTTCACTATGATGAATAATCACTTTCACTTTTCTTTCACATTTATTTTTTGTTGAGCTTTTAAATAATTGAAAGAGTTTAAAACCATTCATCCATCCATCCACCCACTCATCCTTCCCTGGATCCTCATCAGGGTTGTGGAGGTTGCTGGAGTCTATCCCAGCGCTCACAGAGCGGAAGGCGACCAAACACCCTGAACAGGTTGCCAGTCCATCGCAGATCAAACACAAAACTGATTTTTAAATAAAAATGATCTAAAATTAACAAACGCACTTTAATAATTCATTAGTTAGAATATCTAGAAGGTGGTTCTCTGCTAAAGAACTGCAGAAGAGATGCTGTGAGGTGTTTACACCATGCAAACCTTCCCTGGCCACTTTATTGGAAACCTTACTTGGCTGGGGTGGTGCTGCATCCTGCCTGAAGTTTAGACTCTGCACCACCGACTTGCTCGATAACGGCTCGATGTTTTGAGAAACTGGACATGGCCGTTACTTCTTAGGTGGTGTGTGTGTTTTTCCTCTTGAAGTCTTTGTCCCGTGTTGGCTGAAATTGTCTCTGTGATTTATGGACTCCTTTGTCGTTGAGAAAGCACTTGTCCGTCCCAAACACGAACTGTCCCGCTAAGATCGAGTGCTGCGCTGCTGTGGAGTTCACAACTACAATATTCTTAATTCAGTGGCCAAGACGGAAACACAGGCCCGGGTTCTTTAAAATCATCCTTTTACATCATCGCTGTCAGAACAAACCTGACAGGATTAAACACAGTCCCAGCTTCACGCGGGACGCTTTTACGAGTCATTTAGGAACATTTTTGTCAGCCCTTCGATTTTGATATTCTGACTCAATGCTTAAAGCAGCCAACATTTTCAAATAATGTTAAAAAATGAAGAAAGATGCTGTAAAAATGGAGGATGTTGGCGGTCAGTGGTTTTAATAATGTTCAAAAATGTAAAGGTAATTAAAACACCTTTCAGACATCATCGTTCAACATCACATCATGTAAACAGGAAGTTCTCTCACTCTGATGTCAGAGCCCATTTCTGTTTCCTGTCTGTAAGTGCTGCAAATAGACTTTCTCAAACTCTTCGACCTCCAGTTTTCCACCTTTGGCCTATAATGCTCAATTTTAAAGCATTAAAAAACAACATAATCCAAGGGAAGATTTGCAAAAACGACAATGGATGATACCTGTAAACTGACAGTTTTACTGTTTTATCATTCCTTTTTAGTCAAACTGTAAAATTTAACTTTAAGTATTTATAATCATCAGAAAAAGTGTCCAAAAACTACACCGTAAACAAGATTATAACACTTTTTGTTCAAATCTTTATGGCTGAAGTGTAAACTTTACTGTACAGCTATGGACGATTGGGGTTTAACTGTGAATTTCATGGGTTTGCTGTGGTTTGACGGCACATTTTCCATTAAAAATACACGGACCGAGCCTGCGTGAGACACAGAGACTACACTACCGACAAAGGACAAGAGGACAAGGGGTCTTTTATTATTAACTATTATGACATTTGTTATTATAAGTACATAACAGTAACAAAAGCATGTAACCATGGAAACAAGGTGTAAGGACTAGGCTTCCGATGCTGAGGTTTGTCCTCCACAGTGTGGAAGGAGGACCGTGTCCCCCTGCTGTAATTAGAATACTGTCCTGTCAAGCGTTCTGCCTGAAATCCAATAAAGGGGAAGCAGCTCTCACGGTTTACTCTCTTCTTTGTGGAAAAGATTGAGAATGAGTCCTGAAAAACAAAAACAACATCCAACATCAGCAGATTCAGTCAGTGAGCCGACAAAGCCGAGCGACAGAACGCCTTTGCAAAAAACAAAGGGATGCTCCAGTTTTCAGATGTGAAATTTTACGGCCAACTTTGATTTTCTGGTTATTAATAAATGCATTATTATTAAACTCACTTTATGGACTAATAAGATATCATTTCTGTACATTCCATTTTTCTTTTTTTAGTACTTCATTCTGCATCTGAATTTTTATTAATTTATCGTGGATATACATTTTATTCAAACTTTCTAGATTTTAATTTCATTTTGAATTCAAATTTTTGGTTCACTTTAAAAGAAAACAATTATACATAACATTTAAAAAATGATATTATTGGAACTGCATTGTTATAATTGTTTAGATTTTTTAGTATTATTGATAATCTTTTTATTAAAATGTAATTTTTCTTTCTGTTGTTTTTTATTATTAAAACTTGGGGTGGTGGTGGTCTAGTGGTTGGGTACTTGCCTATGGACCTATGGCTCAAGAGGTCCCAGGTTCAAATCCCACCTCTACCACTACCACCACTGGGTCCCTGAGCAAGACCCTGAACCCTGAGTGTCTCCAGGGGGACTGTCCCTGTAATCAGGACATGGAAGACGCTCTGGATAAGAGCGTCTGCTAAATGCTGTAAATGTAAAACTTCAGTTTGAATAATTATTTTATAAATATTAATGTAAACTTTCCCCATTTTGTGTGTCCTTTTTAAAAAATCTGTAAAGTTTTAAAAGGTTACTATATTGAATGAATAGATGTGAATGCCTTCATCTTAAACCAAAAATATATTACTGAGACAACTGCTTCCCAACCACTGAACGATGAGGCATCTTTACATTCTCATCAGTCCAAATCCTGAGAATGTCTGCTGTGGTTAATCAGAAGATTTTCACTGCGCTTCCTTCTGCTGAATTAAAATAAGCTCCTCTGAGCAGCGACTGTTCATGAAAAAGAAACCACACTGCTCGAGAGCATTGCACAGGCCCAGAGCTCTGATAAACCCTCAGATGTTCATGATGAGTGTTTTGTATTTATTAAAACAAACAATACATTCACGAGAAGCAATAAATGATCCCTATGGAGCGCTGTGCAACCATGCATTTTAAATCCAATTACAATCATGGGATCCTTCTTAATCGCAATCATGCTTGCAGTGTTTGTCCTAAAATGAATTGATTTCTGAAAACTCATCTGCAAATCATCATCCACTGAGACTCCTGCCTCACCTCGTCCATCAACCTGCGCATTACTATTGCAAATAAGAAAGGGCTCAGCGCGGATCCTTGATGTAATCCGACCTCTACCTTAAATGAATCTATCACTCCCACTGCAGACCTTACCACTGTCCCACTGCTCTCAAACATATCCTGAACTACTCTCACATACTTCACCTGACTTCCTCATACAAAACCACAACTCCTCTCTAGGCACCCTGTCATCTGCTTTCTCCAAGTCCACAACGGAACGATGTAACTCCTTCTGACCTTCTCTGTACTTCTCCATCAACATCCTCAGAGCAAACACTGTATCTGTAGAGCTCTTTTTCGGCATGAAACCATCCTGCTGTTCACTGATCATCACTTCTTTTCTTAACCTGCCTCCACGACTCTTTCCCAGAACTTCATTCTGTGTCTGATTGACTTTATCCCTCTATAGTCAATACAGCTGTTTGTCACCCTTATTCTGAAAAATCGGTACCAGTACACTTCGTCTCCACTCCTCAGGCATCCCCTCACATCCTCTAACATCCTTTGGCACTGGACATGGCTGCTCCCTGCTGGATGTTGTTTATGCATTAAATGCAGAGAATGCATGCCGTTGTGGTTCAGTGTGGTTCACTGTCTTTCACAATGGCACGTTATACCCTGAGGTACCCTTGAGCAAGGTACCATCTCCATCGCTGCTCCCCGGGTGCTGGATATGTCTGCCCCCTGCTGTGCAGTGTGTGGGTTTTTTGCAATGGTGATTAGTCACTTTCACTTTCATCATCCACATAATGCTTAAATCCCGTAGAGGCGCAAACAGGAATCAGCATCAGAGTGTCTATCCTCATGTTTTAACCTTTATGGCCTGAACTGAAAGCCCGGCTCAGACAGTCATGGGTCGCTGCTGTTTGCGCAACTCAGACTAACATCTGTCTCTAACATCTGGATGTCACTCGGAAAGTCTGTTCATAAAAATCAATGCTGGCTCATAAGGCAAATGTAACTCGCTGATCTTTCCATTTCCATGACATTTATCTGAGAGCGTGTTCATCGTCCTCGCTGGCAGGAAGCAGAGAGGGGCATGCGGCATCGTGAAGAACGACCTTCTTATTCATTCCGACTGAGCAGGCAGCTCCGAGGTGGAAGTCGAGAGGCTTTTCAGCCCAGAAATGTCACATACCCTAAAACACAGAGAATGAACATCCAAAAGCTGCAGGGAGGATCTCAGGAAGCCTTCACCACCCACATTCATATCAGCTGTCGAGGGTGGCAAAGGTCAGCCCAGGAGGAACTTCAGCACTTCCCACTTTGGTAGGAATCCATGTCTGTTTCTCTTGTGTGCCTGGTCTCCTGCAGACAAGTGGGTAACAAAGATCTCCATGGAGTGGGGTTCAATCCCTTGAGATAAGAGTCCTTGGCAAGTCTCCTAATGATTCAGTTTCACCTGCCAGGTATGTACTGAATAATCAGCAGAACATTTTCAAAACCAGCTTTCAGATGAAAACTGATGGAGCAGCTGGAAACCTGACTATGTTGTCCAAAAGTTTATAGACACTTATTTAATCACTTTTTATTTGAAACGTGAATTAATAAAGTGAATCAACAGGAGAGCATAATAAAGCATAATAATTCATTATTAATAACTTCTTTCTTTCTTTCTTTCTATATTCTTTACTTATCTCTCCCTCTCATCCTCTCGCTCTCTACTGGTCTTTCTATACCACTGTATCATTCTTTCCTTTTTTAACTCTCTCATGCATTCTCTGTCATTTTCTCTCTCTTTATCAGTCTATCTGTATCTGTCTATCTATCTATCTATCTATCTATCTATCTATCTATCTATCTATCTATCTATCTACTCTGTTTCTACAGTATCTTTCTTTTTCTTTCTTTCTTCTCTCTCTCTCTCTCGCTCTCTCTGTTTTACCCTACTTTTTTTCCTTTATTTATAACTCTCTCTCATGCTTTCTGTCATCTCATTTTCTCTTTCTTTATCTGTCTATCTCGACAGCATCTCTTAAATTTTGTTCTCTCTGTCTCTTTCGCTCCCTTTTTTCAGGTATCTTCCATTTGCTTTTTCTCCTCCTGTCATTCTACTCTCTCTCTCTCTCTCTCTCTCTCTCTCTCTCTCTCTCTCTCTCTGTGTGTGTGTGTGTGTGTGTGTTACTGCAGTATTCGTCTTTCTCCTTACTTCCAGCTCTCACTGTCATCATCTTTCTCTCTCTATCTCTCTGACCATCTGTCCATGTCCACACGTCTCTTTTATCATGTTAGCAGTGAGCTACTTGAGGTGCTTTATTTGCACTAAGGATGTCTCAACATGCAGGATGTCTTCACGGTAAAGTTAAGGTGGATGTCTGTCTCCGGATGGCATTTCTTTTTTTTGTCTTATTCAGAAGACGTCAGAGTTTGTAGGAGAAAAGGTGACCGGTTTGTCCCCACAGGTGATGAAATGTACAGTATATGAACATTTAAGCAAGAGGACCCTACAGAACAGACATCGAAAGCATATTTACAATACTACTGCTAATAATAATAATACTAACAATAATAATAATAGTAACTATGTTTTGGAGACAGTAGTGAGACCAGCTATGTTTTCCGGGTTGGAGACGGTGACGAGAAAGAGGCGGAGATGCAGAGATTTCGGGAGGGACGAGGATGGACAGAAACGAGTACATTAGAGGGACAGCTCAGGTTGGAAAGATTTGGGGGACAAAGTGAGAGACGTGAGACTGTTGGTTTGGACGAGTCCAGAGGAGAAACGAGGAGTATATCAGGAGGAGGTTGTTGAGGATGGAACTGCCAGGAAAGAGGAGAAGAGGAAGAACAAAGAGGAGGTTTATAGATGGACAAGAGGACAAGAGGACAAGAAGACATGGAGACGGATGATCCACTGTGGAGACACCAAACGAAAGCAGATAAAAGAATAATAATAATACTAATACGTTTATTTCTACAGCAGCATTAAAGCAATGGCTTTCAGAAAGAAGAAATCTAACACGATTAAAACGAGTAGATTTAAAATGAAGCAGAAGCACAAGATGGCTGGATGCTCTCTTTTAAAAAGACGACATATGATACAATCTAGAATGAACAGAAAAATCTTTATATTTCCCGCGATACTACAATTCTACTTTGCGGTCTCTTTTGTTTTGCGCTGAGTTTGCACTTTTTGGATGTTGGTAATCACAGGACGCTGAGAACATGCTGACGCAGCGAAGAGCTTCAGCAGGAACAATGAAGCGAGAACGTTCAGAATTGTGTAACCTCTGGTGGACTTTGAATGTGTAAGCAGCCAGTCCATCGCATGGAGCTGAAATGAATCATTGATCCGCCATCGATCCAACGCACTCTGATCCGGGCAGCACTGGTGCGCCCCCCTCCTGGAGCTGGCTTCAGAAGAACAGTTCAGGTAAAAATCAATTTGATCTAATTTCGCCTCACAAATGATGTCAAGCTATTTGAAAAAGTTTGGTGCCTGAAGCTTCTTTAGTTTGAGGCTGAAATAACAAGAAACCTTAAAAAAGTGCCTGGTGCACTCCTCACCGGAGTGAGTCACCGTCGGTCTAGAGTTTAGGGACCAGGCCCCAGGATTGGAAGGTTGTGGGTTCGAATCCGGGACCCGTAGGTCATCAAGGTACCATCCCCATCACCGCTCCCTGGGTGCTGGATATGGCTGCGCACTGCTGGATGGTGAAAAAAAGTGAAAGTGAAAACCCTCGTCATTGCGAGGTCACAGCACAGCAGACAGTGAACCACAACGAAATTGGACCTCTACGTTTAACCCATGCAAACACCGTGCAGCAGTGGGCAGCTATTGAAAGTGCCCGGGGAGCAGTGATGGGGACGGTACCTTGCTCAAGGGTTCCTCAGGGCAACCTATTGGGAAGGGGTTCGAACCCCCGATCCTCCGATCATGTGGCTAATGCCCGAACCACTAGGCCACCGCTGCCCCCTGCTGGTGTGAGAGGTTCAAATACGGCATAGTCACTTTCACTTCACTTTCTCTGTCCTACCCCTTCTAGCTTTGATTTTAAACTTTGACTCCACATCATCCCTTATTCCTTGGTCGAACTGAATGGCTGGAATCTATAGCAAATGTAAATCATATGCAAATGTTGTGTAATTATGCAAACGTGTCATTTTTACTTTTGACAAAACGGTTTGCCATTTTAATTGGCTCCTTAATCAGCTCACGCATGTAAATATTTCATGATAATCCCAGGATCTGAAGATGAATGTTGGGCTAGACATTTAGAAATGCTTAGGCACCTGTAAGAGGGATTCCAGGCTCTTCAGAACGATGCTCTTCTCCTGTTCTTCCAGCCAAAACCACGCCATCAGCTGAGCTTTTCTTCAGCGAGACCTCGAAAAAATCCAAAAATGCAACAAGCTCATATCCTCGTCTTCCAACATGGATTTCATTTGATTCTATTTCTTTGATTCAGTGCGGATTTCCTCAAAATTTGACACGATTCACTTTTTCAGCATCGATATGAGAAGCATGGAAGTGAAGGATCTTTACACAAGTAGCCAAATATCCTCAATACATTGCTTTTTATTTTATTTTTGCCTCAGAGAAAGTTTTATTTGCTGTTTATTGTGTGAAATGATATTATCATGGTTATTATAATTGAGTCTGGGTTCAAGGCAGTGCCACTGGAGCACCACGATAAGGTCGTTACATTGTTTATACCACTAGTCACATGGTCTGAGTTACTAGGGGAAAAAAAGAGGACCTTGGTTGAGAACAAAAGCAGATATTAGAGATTTGGGTCAAGCTGATGACCCAGAAAGAGCTGGAGAGGAACAGAACATCGGTGGTATTGATTCTTCTCATTGGTCGAGATGCACTGGAAGGCCACAACATATTAACGCAGCTCGTGGACTCAGACGTGAGCGCAAATCAATTGGCTTCATAAGATCGGGAGATTGTGGAGGAGATTGTGATCAGAGACTCTGGAGACAACTTAACCACACACACGTTCCCAGTGGTTTACAGCAGCGTGCTTCTCTCATGGGACTGTGTTCGGTGAGAGGGGTTCCATACCCCATAAAAAGATCTAGAAGCTCCGTGTGACAGGTGAAAATGGAACTGGCCCTTATCCTGAAGACAGTGATGGGAATCTGCACCGGTGGCTCATGGGACATCATGGGAGGTAGTTCCAGGTTTGTTGAAATGTGCAGCATTTGTAATGATCTGTGAAGAGCTCTGTTAAACTAACTCGGCCGACATCCACATCGGCCTTTTAACCCAACCGAGCGGGAAAAACATCGACCCGTCTGAGACGCTCGTCCTGGAAGCAGCTTCAGTGTTAACATCTGGGACGTTTTATTTAGAAGCTTCTGGTTTAGTAAACGCATTTTCTTTCTCTGTATCAGTGAAAATATACAGAGGTTTTGCTCTGTACATAATTGATTCATGTATTGATTTGATATAGTTTGTTATTAAGCCTCACTCATTTTCTGAGCCGCTTGTCCTGATTAGGGTCAACAAACACACACACATCTCCTGTCCACTTGATGTGGAAACCAGAGCTCCTGGAGGAAACACAAGAAGGAACAACATGTCCACTCCACCCCGAATGGAACCGGTCCGTCCCACCTAGGAATCAAACCCAGAACCTTCTCACTGTGAGATGGCAGGGACGCCCACTGTTTTAAACCATCTCTTATTTGATTAGGAAATGAAAGTGAAAGTGACTGTTCTCGGCATTGTGAGTACACGGCACAGCGAACCACAACGAAATTACACCCCTGCATTTTACCCACGCACAACGTGCAGCTGGGGGCAGCTATTGAGAGCACCCGTGGAACAGTGACAGGGACGGTACCTTGCTCAAGGGTATCTCAGGGAAACCTACTGGTCTGGGATTTGAACCCATGTCCTTCTGATCCTGGTGCCAACTCTCGAACCACTAGGCCACCGCTGTGAATACTTGTGCATGCTGATTGTAATTTATTCCTCTGGAATGATGATGCTGCAATCCATGCTTGGAAGAAAACTAAAGGAAGATCCTGGTCACCCAGCAGATCTGAAGGCAGCATCATTGTTCAAAAGTGATTAAGACCAGTTTGTCTTCTTTTACTGTCACTACACCACTCTAGCACCTTGCTAGGACCAGGATGGACACGCTTTTGCCTTCAGAAGAGCCATGATTTCATCAAATGAACGATGAAACAGCAACAACCAGTTCAGTTCTCATTGCACAAAAATGCAATGATATTTTTCATATCAACATTTATAAAGTATAAAAATTTGAATTGAACGTACCTGCGTCCACTATACTGGTTATTTGCATAAATTTGAATAAACAATGAATAGAATGCAGATATTTGAAGATATTCTAGGCTCAATTCTAGCGCTGTTTTTATGCCAATACTGATGCAGTTCTGATGTCTTCCCCATCAGTGCGTAACCATATTATTTCTCAACCCAAGCTTTGGGTGGGTCATTAAGGCTGAAACACATCTGCTGGAGCTTTCGATCTATATTGTTCTAATATGAATCAGCACTTTTCCTTTAAGCTTATACACCTGCAACATTACAAAGGAGCAAATTCAGAGGTCAAACCCCATCCTTGGGCAAGCGTCAAAGAGAGCAAATGGTGCAGGCTGGAAAGGATGGACCTTACATTTCACCCATGACATTGGTTATGACTTCCACAGTTGACGTAAATGAATCATATTGGATGAAAATAATTTTAAAAAATGACTAACAGAGCTTTTCCACTGGCACCAGGAACTGAGCTTTACCCAAGCTGGTATGCAAAAAACACCCCAGTTTGAGTCTGCTTCCTTTATTCATTCGTCAGGGTCAATTAGAGGGTTTTGCAGTGAAGATGACTTGAAGTCAAAGAGACGATTTTATTTCTCTTTAATGATGGTCATCATGGAGGCTGCGGTGATGGCTGTTAATGTGTAATTACCCCCAGGAACTGCACAGCGCACCCAAACTGCAAACCCAAAAAAATTAAATAGCACGATACTGATTATCCTGCTTTTGGTTGGAGACTTCACACTTTCGGCTACTGCCAGTGACGTTCCGGATCGGGAATGGTTTGCTTCATTTACAACAGAAAAGTGTTTCTTCCCAGTATGGCTCTTTTCCTGGTCCCAGTGGAAAAGCCCCGTATTTCAGCATGAACTGCCCTTTGTTTGGGGGTAATTCTGTATATAGTGACCCTGAGTGGGAAAGTGTGGAATGCTTATTTGAGAAAACTTTAATGTAGGTTTACATCTTTATATTTCTTTATTTGTACATATTACAGTGTAGTGTTTCTGAGTTCAAGACATGGGTATATATGCACATCCCCCACACCCACATAGAGAAAATGTATTGGCAGATAAAAACAGTAATTATACAGTCATTAAACAAGAATTCGAAGCTTTATCTGTGATTCGAGGAATTTGTAGAATAACTGGTCTTGTATGAGAAATTCTTTGCACCATGGCAACCATATTCCATAGCAACACCAGTCACATCTTAAGCAGTCTCCCTTCCAAAGGGACATTTCTTTAACAACTGTTCCTTTTTTCTGTCATCAGCCTTCTTGACTGATTTTACTGAATCCCTTAGATGTTTCTAAGAACATTTACAGAACTGCTTTGATCTGCAGCAGGGAATATACTTTAACCATGCTTTAGAACAATGTTCAGGTCGTTTTATGTTCATGGCATTATTCTTACTGGACCAGGAAAACATGATCTACGTATAAATCACTCAAGTGATTTTTGAATGTCTTGTTGAGGGACAGTTGTCCAGATCTTCCTGAAGGACAGTGTTGTTGTCTCTCATGTTCAGTCCAGTCTCTGTACCTGAGCAGTTTGATAGTTCTGTGTTGGTTAATCCACACAGTGATCTACGTCTGAACCTTCAAGCAAAACAAAGTGTTTAACTTAAAACCTGAAGCAGTGAAGAAACAGTGCAGATAATTGCAGATGATCAGCTGATTCATTTACTGCTGATGCCGAACATTGAGTGTAACCCCGTTATCTAGAACCTTGTATCTCTGCAGCCTGGAGCACTAAAACGTTTCTTCAAAAAAAAAAAAGAATTTTTGCACCAACAAGAATATTTCCATATTAAAATATAAAAAGATTAGGTGGACTTTTTCACAGTGTGTATATGAAAGCAACTTGAAAAGATCTTTAGATGTGATTGTTTGTCTGGTGACACGTTTCAGAAGGTCCAGGCTGTGGCTTTGCCTGGGGTTGTCTGTAGATGTGAATGCTGGACCATTAAAAGTGAGACAGTAAAAATATTGACGCCTTGAAATATCGATGCATTTGAGGGACTTTGGAGAGCTTGGACAACAAACAAATAGATCATTGACAAGATGAAGCTTCAGCATCCACTCAAAAGCAAGATTAAGATGGATGGAGATGATCGGAGACAAAAACAACAAACCAGTAAGGAGCCACTCTTAAAAAAAACTTTGCATATGGTCACCAGGAGTTAAATCAGCTCACCCAGTGTTCTTCATTTACTGCTCCATGAACATAGACATCCAGGCAGGTTGGTTTTTTTGAATCTCTAGCCAGTATACTGGCTGAAAGTTGGCCAGGCATTAACTTTGGTTGGTTGAGCACCTTCTAATATAGTCTTATATCTCAGATCCAACTGAAGAATCAGAAATAACATCTCTTATCAAAATGGCCTAAATTATTGTTTATTTGGTTGTCAGTGGTACAGACATGTAGAACCTCAGGTCTGAGAGCATGAAGGGTTTGACCACCTCCTTATTGAGCTTCCTCACTACTTGACAATGAGCAAGGAGAATGTCACTGTGATGGAGACCAAGACAGTCAGTCACTCTGGCACTGAGAAGTTGGATGTTGACTGCTGTGAGGACATTTCGAAGGCTACCTGCAGTAGAAAAGCACATACTAGCGGTAACTTTCTGATCTTCTAAGACAAATCTGCAAAAAAAAATGGCCTTGAAGATGCAGGAGGAGTTCCTTGACAGTTGCCATGGCAGGAGAATCACTGAGAAAATGATGAAACTCTCAAGTGCCGGTGATCTTCTGCATCCCTAAAAGAGACCATTCTCTTCCAGCAAGGAACTCTCAATTTCTCCAACAGCTTTGAGGCTGTCGTTGTAACACAGAGAGAAATGACTGGGTTTCAGTGTACGGGCAGGACAGTCCCTTCTGTGTGGAGTGGACAAGTTCTTCCCGTGTCTGTGTGTTTCCTCCAGGAGCTCCTGCTTCCTCCCACCATCCGAATACCTGTGATCAGGTGGATTAGTGATGCGAGTGTGTTTGTGTGTGTACCTGCCCCACGGTGGACTGGTGACCTGTCCCAGGTGTGCCAGGGCCAGTTTCCAGCCCCAGATTAAGCCTAATAGTATTGGAAGTAACTTCTAATTGTGATTGAGTGTAGCATTTTCCTTTCATGCCTTTATGTTTAGAACTTGAGCTATTCTTACAAAAACAACCATCATGTGTATCGAGGCTTTCAACCTTCCATAAAACTCAACTGGAACACTTCTGCTAGATTTACCACATCTAGAGGGACCAGTAAGTCTTCCTGCAAACCATTTCTAAACGGAGCATGACGGAGACATCTGTTATGACCGACATACTTTTGTTTAAGGCTAAATTATTGCTCTCAAAGAATAGATCTCCATCAACAGAATGTCTTTAAGCGCATGAGCTCCATATCGTCTACTTTATATGAAGTATTATAAGACCAAAGGCTTAAACTGACAAATTCTGGGACATGTCTGGGGAAAGGCCAGACATGAATCCAAAGCTCCCAGGGGACCTAATAATGAAGTCTCAGGTGTCTCCAAACGAGGGAGGAGCTCCGTTCTCAGGGTTTGCAAATTTCAGCTGTAAAATCTGTCCAGAGATTGAGAACCAAATATCTGGTTACCATTGTTTGAGCATCTTTTTTTTCAGCATATCAATCCTGTCACCAAGACTCTTTAGTGAGATAGCTTGGTTGTCTTTGGTGGAGCAGCAGAGCTAATATTAGAGGCTGAATCATCTCCGGGTGGCATACTGTTGCAGCGGGAGGCACTGTTGCCATACATAGAGCAGGTCCTGGGTTGGGTTCCCAAACTGGATGATTTGGTTTCTTTTCTGTGTGGAGTGGACATGTTCTTCCCGTGTCTGTTTCCTTTGAGAGCCCCAGTTTCCTTCCACCATTCAAAGGCTTGCATGTCAGGTGGACTGGAGATGCTAAATGGTCCCCTATGTGTGAGTATGCTTGTGTGTCTGCCCTGTGATGAACTGGCAACCTGCCCAGGGTGTTTGAAGCAAAATGAAGGGCTAACAGGCAATCAGAGACGGCAGAAAAAAGGACATTCTGGACAATCAGAGTCCAAAAAAACCAAAGAATATCAATACAGTGATTACAATGCAAATAGCTCAGTGATTTGGCAATAGTGAAAGTGAAGTGAGAGTGACTACATGTCATTGTAAACGTTACAAACAGTCAACTCCCACGAAATGCTTCCTCTGCATTAATCCACACAAACCGTGCAGCATTGGGGAGCCACATCCAGCACCCGGGGAGCAGCGATAGGTAAGGTACCTTACTCAAAGGTACCTCAAAATAACCTACTGAGACTCGAACCCACAACCTTCCAACTATCGCTCTTGCCCCTAAACACTAGGCCACCACTGGATCCAAATAGCTGCCCTTGGACAATGTATTGGACAATCTCTGAGTTGATGGTATTTATCACAGTTCATAATTTGGTCCACCTGGAGTATAAAATCAGGTAAGTGGGCGTGTTCAAAGCCGGAGCACCAGCGAGCACCGGCGATTCTGACTGGTCCCACTGCAGATGCAGTAGACTGTTACAGCAGCAAAATAGCAGACTTGGTAGTTCCCCATTGGCCAAAAAATTCTCAAAATACAAGGCAGGACCTGTCAGGGTGAAGGGTTTTGCTTACAGCTGGCCGGCAGTGTGGTGTTGAGGAGTTGCAGATCAATGTCCTTAGAAGCACAAAATGTTGGTGATATCATCAGACTGGAGGCATTGGGTCCCTGCAAAGTATTAAATACACACACATGCACACACACACACACACACACACACACACAGTGATCAGGTTTCATTCCTGCGTTGCATGCTAAATGAGATTATCTGAGAGGCTTGTGTTTGCAAAGGTAAAACAATACATCACACCAGCACTCAGGCTACGTCACAGTGCTAAAGTGCTAAAGCTGGTCGCAGATCATCCATGAATCCTCCCACGTGAAGGAACTCATTCACAGATTAATATCTCTATACCTTCAACTTAACATCTCAGGAATTCTGCGCACAGCACAGTGTAAAGGTCTAAGGACACAATCCAGTCTAAACACAAAGAGAGTTTCATTCTAACCAGCTTTAAAGTCAGTATTTACCACCACCGCCATTATTCTTCAGCCTCAGTTCTCTTAGACCAGTTCCTTTCTTTAAGTCGTCTTTAGCAACATTTCTCAAGGCTTCTTGAAGGATGTCCCGAAGCTCTTCTTTGAAGGTTGCGGCCATTTGTTTTTCATGATTCCACACTGCTTCTGAAACCGCTCAGGTACAGAGACTGGACTGAAAATGAGAGACGACAACACTGTCCTTCAGGAAGATCTGGAGAACTGCTCAGGTACAGAGACTGGACTGAAAATGAGAGACAACAACACTGTCCTTCAGGAAGATCTGGAGAACTGTTCCTGAAGGGGTGGGGGCTCCGGTGTAATCCAGCCTTTAGATGCTGAGCGTAATTTGAATTATCATCTGAAAATATGAACACTGCCAGGTTAGCTGCATTTGCATGAAATGTTCTTCTTATGTGGAGCAGGTGTTGTCCCCGTGTTTCTTTGGGGTTTTCCTCCAGGAGCGCCAGTTTCTGTTGAAACACACGTCAGGTGAACTGGATGATAAACTACCCCACTGGTGTGAGTGTGTGTTACTGCAATGCAATGGACGGGCCATGTGTCCAGGGGGTTCCTTTGTCTTCAGAGAAAGAAAATTATCAGCTCACATGGATGAATTGATGGATGAATGGATAGATGGATGGATGGTTGCTTATATAATATGGTATAGAGTTGAAATACTTGGGTTCAACAGTTCAGAGTAACGGCGAGTGTGGAAGAGAGGAGAAGAAGAGAGTGCAGGCAGGTTGGAATGGGTGGAGAAGAGTTGCTTGAGTGATTTGTGACAGACGGGGACCAGCGAGAGGGAAGTTTTACAGGACAGTAGTGAGACCAGCTATGTTGTACGGGTTGGAGACGGTGGCACTGATGAAAAGACAGAAGGCGGAGCTGGAGGTGTCAGAGTTAAAGATGCTGAGATGTTTGTTGGGTGTGACGAGGATGGACAGGATTAGAAATGAGTATATTAGAGGGACAGATCAGGTTGGACGTCTTGGAGACAAAGTTAGAGAAGCAAGGTTGCGTTGGTTTGGACGTGTCCAGAGGAGAGACGAGGATTATATCAGGAGGAGGATGATGAAGATGGAGCTGCCAGGAAAGAGGAGAAGAGGAAGACCAAAGAGGAGGTTTATGGACGTGGTGAGAGAGGACATGCAGATGGTTGGTTTGAAGCAGGAAGATACAGAGGACCGGAAGAAATGAAAACTGATGATCCGGGAGCAGCCGAAAGAAGAAGTAGATTTATATCTGATTGTGTGTGTGTGTGTGTGTGTGTGTGTGTATGTGTTTAAATATAAAACTTAATGTAAAGACATAACACCAACATAATTCTTATTATTTACAGAACTCAAACTAAACTTCTGAAACATTATTACGTTTTTGATGTTTAATTCATCATCACTGCTATAGGATCGTTTGTAACTCCACATTTCCCAAACTACGGCATGAGACACTTAACAGCTGTTCCTACTCCCTCCCACCTCTTCACCATAAAACTCCCACAATTCCTAGCAGCCCGGGCTGTAAAAGACACCAGTGTGTTAATTAATTAATGGCCCTTCACCAGGGGGCCGGACTTGCCGCTGGGACGCTGCGTAGGAAGAACATCTTTTAGGCTTAATCTGGAGGTGAGGAGGGGAGAAAGAGTGAGAAGAGAAGAGAAGAGAAGAGAAGAGAAGAGGCAGCTTGGCACCTTTGGCCTGTCCGGCTGTTAATCAGCTCTGATCACAGTGGTCCTGCCCAGTGGAGAGAGACGGAGGGAGGGGCGAGAGAGGACTGAGAGAGAGAGGGAGAGAGAGAGGGAATGGCGTCTGAGCGGCCTACTCATCCTCCCCCGGCGCTGGTCCCGCTGCTGGTCAGCGGCGGGGCAGTTCTGGTGTTTCAGTATTTCTTCAACGCTGCGGCGCAGGTTCCTGACCCGGCGGTAAGACAAAGCTCCTTCTGCACCTGCTCACCCTTCAGCCTCGTCTTCACACCACCAGCATGGCAGGGGTAGGGGGTAGGGACGGTGCTTACGGCCGTATATCACGGTAATAAAAGAGTGCTGGGACAGGACGGCAATGAAAAAGGTGCAGTGATGGCAGCCGCTGGGTTCTTCCGAATCATTCCTAACAGCATTAAAACAGTTACCTCATATGCAAGCCTCGGCGATGCCACACTAAAATATAAGACAGGTACAGAAACGCTGCCCTGAGGATGCTGGACAATAGCCTGTAAGCAGGATGGTAGAACAGCTGTGGGTTGTAGAATGGATGAGAACCTCTCGAAGAGCAGAACATACCTTCTTCATTACAACCTTCTTGGTCCTTATCTGTGCGACCCTGACAAAATATTACATTTTGGGGCAGGTTATGGATGATTTTCCATGTGGGTCTCGTTCAGGTTTATTTCTCGTAAGTTTTATGCAGTTGATTTCACACCATCCCACTCCAGCACTTGCTCGCTCTCTGTTTTCTTTCTTTAGCGTTAGCAGTGTTGGGAAAGGTGTTTTAGAGCGGGTGAACGAGGCCCTCAATGAACCTACAGTTGATCCGAAGGTTGTGGGCTTGAAGCCTGAGCCAGTAGGTTGCCCTGAGGTACCCTTGAGCAAGATATTGTCCCCTTCACTGCTCCCCGGGTGCTGGATGTGGTCAGGTCTGATCAGGAGCTCCATAACAGCACACAGAGTTAGTTCCTGTAGAAAACACCAGTTTATCCATCCTTTGCTGACCTTCAGCTCAAGTTCTAACTGAATCAGATTTCTTCTTCTTCCGGCTGCTCCTGTTTAGGGGTCACTACAGCAGAACAGCTGTCTCTATTTCTTCCTGTCCTCTGCATCTTCCTCCTTCAAACCAACTTCCTGCATGTCCTCTCTCACCACGTCCAAAAACCTCCTCTTTCTCCTTCTTCTTCTCCTCTTTCCTGGCAGCTCCATCTTCAACATCCTTCTTCTGATATTCTCCTTGTCTCTCCAAACCAGCAGAGTCTCACTTCTCCAAATTTGTCTCATCTGCCTGTTTTTTTTTTTTGAGCAGGATTTTGAGCTTTCTAGAAGGTTTTAGAATTCTAGAACTCTTTAGAGCATTCCACATGAGTTAATAATGTTCTAGAAGAGATCTGACTGTTCTAGCATGGTTTAGGGTGTACCAGGATTGTTTAGAGTGTTCTAGAATGAACCAGAATGTTCCAGATGGGTTAAGAGCATTGAACTGGTTTGGTGTTCCTCACGGTTTTGGAGTCACACTGCTCTAAAATCTCTTAAAAGACATAAACTTTTAAAAATGCAAGAAAGCCCGGCACCTTGGAAGCGGAATATAAAGAAATGAATACTTTTGCACAACATGTATTTCTGTTTCTGCAAATTCAGTTGCTTCTTTCTGAATAAGAGCACTGGTACTGGTACTGGTATAAGATAAAAGAACGAGAACGATCTGACAATAATGTGTAGCTGCCACAGTATAGCCGTTATGAGCACTAATGCTGAAGCGGGTGATGTAAATCTGAACCGAATGCCTTTAGTTGGCTGATTTTTTTTCTTCTTCCAGCTTAATTGATTTGCCTCATTTGCTCGAGATAAACAAATAAGTGAATTAGGTCAGCTGCAGACCCGAAGCAGTCGCTTTCTAAAAATAATTTTTAATTCCTCTGACTGGAATGATGGATTTAGTTAAAGGAAAGGAATATACGGGCGCTCTGGGTGGTCCAAAGATTGACACTTGAGACCCCCTGAGAGCCTTAATAGCAAATATTTGCTCATTTCTTTAAAGAGGCTTATAAAATGGCTACTTATCACTAAAAATGACATTAATCTTTAAAGACTTTAGTCCACTGCTTACAATTAAAACAGCAAAACGTGGTGCAAAATGCACGTGTGAAGCAAAAGCATCAGTAGAACTGGTAGGACTGGTAGATTAACTGCAGCAAAAGTTGCACAAAAGTACTTACCATCTGTAGGTAAGAAACGCTCAGGTAGAAAAGCTGGAGAAAGCTGGAGAAAGCCGATCAGCTTCAGAAAGAGTTTGGATGAGGTGAGTGTGTGTTGTGGTTTGTGTGTAGTTGTGTGTGTTAATGATTTTGGTGATGTGTGTGCGTTTGAAGCTTCACTGCCTTGACTTTTGATTCTCTGAGTAGGAAGGTTGCTTGAATCCCAGACCAGTAGGTTACCTTGAGCAAGGTACCGTCCCCATCACTGCTCTCTGGGTGCTGGATATAGCTGCTCCCTGCTGTGTGTTAAATACAGAGGATGTATTTGGTTGTGATTCAGTGTGTGCTACTGTGACCTTCACAGCCTAGTCGCTAAACACAGTGCAGAGCATTGCAGGACTAGGACGGGTGGATCTGGCAACCCTCAAGGTGGTGGTGTTTCTCCTGTGTTGTAGCCACTTTTCTTCTTGTCCTTCCTGAATATTTTGAATCCCCCTGGTTTTGACCTTTCATCTAGACGTTTTGAGAAACCCTAATGTAAAGTTCTAGTCGTCCACGGAGAGTCATATCCAAAGACCATAATAATGTTCTTGTGCTTCAGAGTAGGAAATAGTGATCATAGACCATTCTGTTCCTTATAATTAGTGTTCTAAGGTTCCAATGTTGGAAATGTTAACTAGGGACCATGTCTGTTCCCTATATTGTTTTTCTAGTGCTCTTATGTGATCAGGAACCATTTCTGTGCCCTATAATAGTGTTCTAAGGTTCCAGTGTAAGGAATGGTGATTATGGACCTTCTCTGAATAAAAATGTTCTAGTGAATAGGATTCATTGCTGTTTTCTATAATAGTGTTCTAAAGTAGGAAACAGTAATAAGGGCATCTCCTTTAGAATAGTGTTGTTCCACTTTTCCAGAGCAGACAACACTTATTTGGCACCATTTCCAATCCCTATAATAGTTTTTGGCACAGAAATTAGCCTCACACACTCTTTCCGGGTCTGTTTTTACCATCTTCCCCAAGAGTGCTGCTAATTTTGGAGTGTGCTTTGGGAGGGAGGCTCCGTTGGGGTTTAGGCGCTTCCTGATTGATGATGATAACAGGTGTTACCTGGTTTCCTGCAGGAGCAGGTGTGATAAATTGGCTCAGCCTGAGTCTCCAGCCTTGCATCTCAGCATTAATCAGGGGAGGAACATGGTGAGGAACCTGTTCATTTCACCTGAAGACTGTCCTACCAGCACTTTTACCATTAGGAGGTATGGTTTGCTCCAGGTAGGAGGTGTGTGAGCATTTTTGGGTCGTGATGTCCAATATGAATCCAAACCCAGCTGAAGCTGCAGGTTAGAGGATGATCAGTTCGAGCTGTGTGGTTTAGATGAACAGCATGCACATGCGCAACGATGCCACTAATTACCAACAGGAGTGTCGACTGAAGTGTTTACATGCACAGCAATGAAGCAGTGATATGGAACCTCTGTCTGATGAGGGTTCCTGTCTTCAATCTGATGAAAAATTGGTCTTGGGTGCAGCTGAAGTGCTGGATTATCTGCTCTGATGATCTGCTCTGAGGACTGCTCCTTTGTCAGGTGGTTGCAACACAATACAATCCTGAGAGAAGATAGAATCATAACTCCTGAGAGGGAGACCACCCAGCTTTATACGCAGCGAAAACATGAATGACTGAATTACTGTTTCTGTTTATTTGTTTATTATTATTATTTATTAACATTCTGTCATTGTGATGTGTTTATCCAGTCATTGGCTACATGAGCCACTTAGGCCAGCTGCAGTTGCAAGAGCTTATTTATTCTAAATAATCACAATAATAATAATACCAATAGCAGCAACAACAACAACAACAATAATAATAATAATAATAAGAACAGCAATAAGAATAACAATAACAACAACAATAATAATATGAATGATGATGATAATAATAATAATAATAATAATAATAATAACATAGTGTATAAATATAATTTAGATATGGAATAAAACTATATGTACACATGACTATAATAATTAATTTTAAAGAAAGCGGAAAAATATATAAATGTTAAAAAAAAAAATCATCCATCCATCATCCATCAAAACATCTGGATTAGTCATTTCAGTTTAAAAATGAAATAAGAAACCTTATTTCTAAAGGACCTTTCATACCCCTGAATGTAGTTCCAATAAAATGAAAACAAATCAAACAAATTGACTGTTTTCATTTTTTGTTTTGTCTTTTTTTTCCTGCAAACTCATTTGCCTTTTTACACTTGGACGAGGGTTTGTTCTAGAAATTTAAATGACAGTCAATCCAGATTTTTCTTAGTCTGGTTGATCTGGAAAACAGACAGTTAATCTGTCCTGTGTATGCTTTTGCAATTGCAATTACATTCCTGGCATTTTGGAGACGCTCTTATCCAGAGAGACGTATCTCAGTGAAAGTGAAAGTGACAACCCTTGTCATTGCGAGGTCACAGCACTGCACACCATGAACCACAACGAAATTGAACCTCTGCTTTTAACCCATGCACACAAACACAGTGCAGCAGTGGGCAGCTATTGAAAGCCCCCGGGGAGCAGTGACAGGGACGGTACCTTGCTCAGGGGTACCTCAGGGCAACCTATTTCTTAGGGAATCGAACCCCCAATCTTCCGATGCGGGGCCAACTCCCTAACCACTAGGCCACCGCGCTTTCTTGTCCACTTTTGTTTGTGCTATGAAGGAATAAAACATCTGGGTGAACACCACTGTTTAGAGACTTGAAGGTACAGAAGGTCCTGGGTTCAAATCCCAGACCTGTAGGTTGCCCTGAGGCTTCCTTGATCAAGGCACCGTCCCAATCACTGCTCCCTGGGTGCTGGATATGTCTGCCCCCTGCTGGGAAGACAGAGGGTGTGTTCACAATCAGTACTAGTCACTTTCACTGTAAGGGTTAAAATTTCATCACTGGGTTTTATTATGGAATCCGATGAACAGGATTTATGAAAAGTGGTTTTTCCACATATTTGAGCCTGGGAATATTCCTTTCCTCTCTTTTTTTCTGTCTCTCAGGTTTATCGTTTCCATATTGAACCAGTGAATACTGGGAGTGTTTGTTCATATTAGATCGTTACCTCCTGCAGATGAATGGGTCCAGTACAGAAGATAGTCCTGGGTCAAAATGATCATCTCCCTTAAAGAAAATAACCAAACGCTTCATTACAAACTTCATTTCGGCCTCCCTCCCCGTGCGCCTGCCAGTGCTGTCAGTAAAGGTCAGGGAGATACGCTGTCTCAGAAAAACATCACACCCATCGACACACTGGGAAAAAAACAACCAATGAAACCGGTTTCTGTTTGAATCTCATCTCACGGTGAAGAGCTCCTAGAGGAGCTGCTCTGGCCTCACAAATGAGCTTCTCAGAGGACACTCACTCTGCAATTTAGAAACCGTGATTGGTGTGTATGTCGGCTGAATGCTGACAACATGATTCACGCGCTGCAAAGTGGGGATTCTGGGTTGGTTTTTTTCCCGCTCTCATTTGCTTTCATACTCCTTGACACAAGTATCACAAGCAAGAAAAAAAGCCAAGACATGTGATTAGCAACTAGGTCCCATTATCGGAAGGTTGTGGGTTTAAATCTCAGACCGGTAGGTTGCCATGAGTTTCAGGGAAATTTCCCCATCACTGCTCCCCGGGTGTTGGATATGTCTGCCCCCGCTGGATGGTGTACGTGGGTTCAATACAGAGGATGCGTTTGGTTGTGGTTCACTGTGTGCTGTGCTCATGGTAGTCATTTTCACTTTCACTTTGGGATGGCACTGTTTACACAGTTCTGAGGAGACAAATAAAATATCACAGTGTTAACTTTCACTTCCTAAATGGTAGAGGTAGAAAATAACTATAAATACCAGGCAAAAGGAGAAGAGACCCGTCTCAGACTAAATGGACACAAACACAGAAGAGACGTCCCTCTGTGTGTCCATCGGTGCAGGACAGAGTGAAGGAGAGTGAGAGAGAGGACAGGGAGAGTGGATGGTGGAGTTCAGGGTGTGTGGAGTGTGTGTCCGTGATGGAGAACTAGTAGAGACGGTGATGAAAGTGAAGCGGTGAAGTTCATGTGGATTATTTTCAGTAGATTGTTTTTATTGGAGTTGAAGTTCGAGGCTTTAATAGTCTTTAATTCTATTAATATGGAGTGAGATTCAGTTCACTTTCACACAGACAGACGCTCCAGACGTCCTTCAGAGGAGACACGTCTCACTCTACACTCTCAGTACACTCCTGTACTTTTACTTTACACTCTCAGTGCATTCCTGTACTTTTTACTTTACACTCTCAGTACATTCCTGTACTTTTACTTTACACTCTCAGTACATTCCTGTACTTTTTACTTTACACTCTCAGTACATTCCTGTACTTTTACTTTACACTCTCAGTACATTCCTGTACTTTTTACTTTTATACGCTCAGTACATTCCTGTACTTTTACTTTACACTCTCACTACATTCCTGTACTTTTACTTTATACTCGCAGTACATTCCTGTACTTTTACTTTATACTCTCAGTACATTCCTCTACTTTTTACTTTCTTCTCTTAGTTCATTTTTGTACTTTCTACTTTTATACTCTGAGAAAATACCTGTATTTTTTCACTTGTACTGAGTTGTTGACTTTGCTCTCACCTAGAAGAACAAAAAGGTTCTGAGGTTCAGACCTTGATCAGCACTGGATCAATAACTGTTTTGGTTTTCTGGTAATAAAGGTTCTGGCTGGTGGGGTGAAGGTAAAACGCCCAGAGTGTTTCACCTGCTGATCTGTGAACACAGGCAGAAACATGAGGGAGGCAGGAGGAAGAGAGATGGAGGAGTGAGGGGAATAACAAGGATGCAGTGGCAGAAAGTGGATGTGTGTGTGGGAGAGTGTGATGTGCAGTGGCCTTTCCCTCCTCAGCAGGATCGAGCTGAGAGCCAAATCCCTCCGAGACCATCGTAAAGACGGGATTTAACCAAGTCCTTTATTAAGTCTCAAGCTGTCCTGTTCTATGCCCTTGATATGATTTATAATAGCACTTACTATCATTTCTGTCTTGTTTGCTTGTATTTTTATTTTTTTTTAGCCTTAGACATTATTTTGCTGCCAAAAGATGGAGAACACTGCAGCAGGGATCCAGATATTTGAGTTCAAACACAACACACTGTGACATTTTCACTGATATTCATAGAACTTTGGAACTTTTAATTCTGTGATTGAAAAAAGTTGAAAGAAGTTACCTGTAAAAAAAGTTTATTTGATATACTCTGGGTTTATGGCCAATCCACTGTCAGTAGATGTTCACATGTTCCCAAGGAGCAGTGATGGGGACGGTACCTTGCTCATTAGTACTTCAAGGCAACCTACTGGTCCTGGGTTTAATCCCACAACCTTCAGATCCTGGGGCTTCGTCTTCCAAAACACTAGACCACCGCTGCCCCAGGTATATTTTGCAGGTATACTGGCCTCGTCCCAACTCCAGGCTTTTCATTTAACTGTTCAACTTTAAAACATTTGTTTATTAAAAGGTACAAATATGTCCCCATTTCTCCTGGACAAACTGAAAAAACAAAACTGGACCTCAAGGACAACGTTGTACCTTTGAGTGAACGTTTACACTGTTTGTATGTTAAGGATCCAACATTGTACCTGCCCCTGAATAGCATTTTACAGGCTTCAAACATTCATTGGTGTAGAAAAGTTTCTTGCTTTTGAATACTTCAAAAAAGTGTTTGTTATTAAAATCACACTAAAATAAAACAATCATTTAACCATTTCTTTCTAAAGGGAATTCAAAATAATGTAGAGGGCAACAGTATATGAAAAGCTGCATGTTCACCACATGATGCTGTAGAAGCAATGATTGTAGTCCCTCATTCCCATGTAACTCTGAATAAATCCAAATCAATATCACAAAATCATGATTTTAGTTAATAGTTGCAGCAATCAGTGTCCTCCTCTGATCTCCTGGACTTTACGTCTCCCTCATCAGACCCTAGTAGCACTGGGATAAAAATATTGCTGTACTTACTTACAAACTTGAATCAAACTCTTACTGAGTTATACAAACTTTTATTGTACAATCTGCACTGAACAACACTTTTATTTCTCAGCATCTCTACCCTTAAAGCTTCAGTGGCTGCATGAGAATCAGTGCAAGTTTTGGATTTTGTGGAAGGAGCATAGTTTTCTTCATCTATCACAGATCTATCACTATTATTTATTTATTTTCAGATTTTACAATAAAGTAACTCACTGTCATTTAAAGGCCTTTGCAGATGAAACACGAGCAGTTTAGGCTAAAAATGACAACTTATGAATAATAAATATAGATTGAATGCAGCAAATACACTTCATTTTACAAATTATTGCACCTTTTACACTTTATTAAACAGTGGCATGGCTGAGAAGAGCCTGAGATGGCTTCATTTTCATGGAAAGTGATTGATCACCACCTTCTTGGACCCCAGAGCTGGTTGATGGATCATGTTGTCAACGTTAGATAATTAAGTAGCATCCATCACTTTTGAATAATTAGATATTGTCTGTTGCAGTTTCTATCAACTGATCAGCATGTCAATGTCAGGTTGATAAGAAATTTGGAAACCTGTGACAAAAAAAAGCATTTTTAGGCAAACCCCCCCCCCGAAAAAAACAGGCTATTAATATGCATTGGTTTGAGAAGGTATGGTGCTGATTGCAGGGGATTTCAAACCAATTTTTCATATATTCTGAATGTAATATGTATTCTACAACATGCACTTTATTCTTTTTACTGCAACTGCAAGATCTAGATAAATAAAATGTAACGGAACAGCAAGGCCAAACTCACAGTGTTTGAATTTGAGATCAACAAATAAACATGAGATGAGAGATCAGATTTTTGCTTTTTATTTCTTGGCTTTACGTCTAGATTTGTTCAATCACACTGAACAAGGTACCTTGCGTATCAGACCATGTAGTTCTTCAAGTGAGCAAAAGTAAAAGAACAGACCGTTCATTAAAATAAGGACACTCAGTACTGGGTTGCATATTCCTTACTTGCAATACCTGCATAAAGCATGTGACCCTAAGTTTGGCCAAATCGGTTTCTTATTAGGTTTGGAGATCTTGAAGATTGCTTTCTCTTTAACGTTTAATTAGGTTAAGATCAAGTGATTAACTTGTTCTGTTTAAAATGTTCCACATTTTCCCCCTGATGAAGTCCTTTATCAGGTTGGAAGCAAGCAAAGTTGCTCTTCCGTTTTTCAAAAATTAGCAGGTGAAATCCAAACCTGGGAATGGGTATGAAAGTGAAAGTGACTATTTGTCAATTAAAAGCAACTGCATTTCTGCTTATAACTCACATACACCGACCAGCAGTGGGCAGCCATACCCAGCACCTGGGGAGCAGTGCTGGGGATGGTACTTCGCTCAAGGGTACTTCTGGGTGACCTATTGATCTGGCACTCGAACCCACGACCTATCGATTATACAGACAGACCATCATTTACATTTACGGCATTTAGCAGACGCTCTTATCCAGAGCGACTTACATGTCCTAATTACAGGGACAGTCCCCCTGGAGCAATTCTTAAAAAGTTAAGGGTCTTGCTCAGGGACCCAGTGGTGGTAGTGCCAGAGGTGGGACTCGAACCGGGGACCTCTTGATCCAGAGGTCCGTAGGCAAGTACCCTACCACTAGACCACAGCCACCCAATCAAATACCTGTCAGCCCATCATGTTCCAATATGTTTGCTCACTTGAAAAACTAGGTGGTCATATACACAAGGTGTACAGGTTCCTTGCAATTTAACACAGAAGTTAACATCAGGTAATTAAAGCTAAAAAATCTGGTCCATTTACTTGGATCTAAGCCGTGGTTGAAGGGTTCACCACCACAACACTGTTGAAGTGTATAGCCTTTTTGGTGGAGCAGGATAAATCTGAGGAAAAGGATTGCAGGCTTTTCTGCCTCTGTTTGCTGAGAATGAGATGCCAACGTCAATATTAATCTGCTTGCACTCCAAGGGGGGACTATGTATGACCCCTGGACAGGGGACACCATCCCATTCCTGACAAGCAGCTACGATCAATCAGCCAAGCTTGGGATGAGGCATCCAGAGAGTGAGGCAAATGGAAGTAGCACACTTTTTCTACCCTGACCTTTCTGGAAGTTGGACAGCAAGGTTTTGCTTTCTACTGCCAATGGGAGATCGCTAATGTATCTGCACTGATATTTCTAGAATAGCTTACAGTAATTAAATGAGTGGCAATGGAGAATACATGTCAGATACCATTACAATGGAGAGCATTGGTAACCAATCAATACAATGCAATGGGAGAACCTTCTGAATCATAAGAAGACCTACCAGGCTAGAAAACATATCTCAGTTTAGCTCCATTTCTCTGGTCAGCTTGTCTTTGAGTCAATTTGGTGTTGAATAAAGATAGAAAACCATTTTCTTTATGGTTTGCTTGGTGGATATCTCTGGAGTTAGACCATCAGAGGAATGGAGCTGATGATGCTAGATGTGAAATCATATAAGGCTATCAGACTTAAATGCAGGATGACACATTGGAGGACATGAAATCAGACTGGTTGGATGCCATAGATGTCCCTGGGATCTCATTCCAAATGCATGTGGTTCACACAGATACACTCGTCTTCAAAGTGCCATCTCTGCATGCAGCATGCCCCATGTACCCTCTTTTGCGAGAAGGTTCTACATCTTCACATAAAAGCTTAGTGTAATCCTGGAATTAGATTTACAGGTGACTTGCTGAGGCTGTATAGTTGTGCTAATGTTTGGCAGATTTGGTTCTTCTTCATTTGTTTTGCTCTTGGGTGGTACTTCATAGTGCCCTTCTCTTCTTACTTTTCTTGGTTTGTTTGAACATGCCAGGCCTGGTGCCTTAAATAAATTGTGAGCACAGCAGCTCAAAACCATGTGTTGTTGGGGGTTTGACATGTTTCCTATTTGCAGAAGATAGCATAAGTGTACGGTAACTATGCAGATCTTTGCGTAGATACACAAACATTTCATATGTGGTGGTGTTTCGGTGGACTGCTGTAGATTGATGTTTGGCAGTTGAAATTTCATGTGCTTTCTCATATCCATGATGACAGCAAAGCTAAGAACCCACCATTAGCCTGACAAAATTCTGTCTAAACTCAAATGTAACAAAATAATTTCTGCCTGAACTGACAGCAGCGCCAAAATTCTCTGTGAACCTGACGAGGGCCCAGAAACATCCTGAATTAACTTCACACGGTGAACCACGATGAAACATCTTCTGTATTTAACCCACACACACTGTCCAGCAGAGTGGCAGACATTTCCAGCACCTGGGGGAGCAGTAACCTTGATCAAGGGTACCTCAGGGTAACCTTCTGATCTGAGATTCGAACCCATGACCTTCTGATCCTGGAGCCTCATTCCAGAAAGTCATGGTTTTGAATCTTCGAAGCAGTAGCGAACAAACACACACCAGGAGCAGTGGACTGCAATGACTGTGTCCAGGGAGCAGTGAGGGGAAAGTACCATGCTCACATGTACCTCAGGGTGACCTACTGGTCTCCGATCATGAGGGCAAGTACCAGACTACTAGGCCATCACTGCCCCAACAATTACCATTACCCCCAACTGTACCAACTGTTGCCAACAAAATTCTGAGTGAACAATCTTGAGTCCCATACCAGTAGAGGTACCCTTGATCAAGGTACTGTCTCCATCGCTGCTCCTCTTCTATCTAGTTTTCTACCTAGTAATCTAGTTTGGGCTGAATCTGAAACAGAAACAGAAATTGAAATGGTACACTCTGCTGATTGGTTGTATGAAGGAAAAATTGGCATGTGACAAAACTAAATCCCACTCTAGTTCACATTAGGAGAACTTGTTTAAAAGGTTCTTCAAAGCAGTGGTTCTGCCAGAGAAAGTGGGGAAAAGAAAGTGAAAGTGACTATTCTTGTCACTGTGAGAAAACACAGCACACCATTTCACTTGCAAAGATTTCAATGTTCTGTAGGTTCTATAAATTATACAGAATGAAGAACGTCAGAACATGTGCTGTGGTTAGAAAACCTCTTGATCTTCTTGTGATCGATGGAGACAAGTCTTACAAGGGGAATGTTATATTTAGTTTTTTTCCTATTAAATCGGACGGGGCTTCTGGATGTAGTTCAGTGATGAATATCTTGCCACAGCGAGGATCTCTTATCTGTAGATCTTCCTCAGCAAACAACTGAGAAATGGTGTACAAACCCCAGCAAAAGCTGGCATGAACATTCAGTCCCCATCTGATTCGCACAAATAATTCAGGCGCTTGTCGGGTTCTGTCTCGCTCTTTATGGTCCGGGCGGCTTTATCTTTTCACAGGTCTGACGATGTTTAACCATTGGCTTTGTTTAATCAAAAGAGTGAAATCTCTGCCCTGATGCCTCCAGCAGTTTCTCCAGGTTTCTCCAGGTTTCTCCAGGTTTCTCCAGGTTTCTCCAGCTCTTTGTAACGAAGTGGCCTCTCTGCGTCTCTCCATCAGACTTCATAACCTTCAGATAAGCCTCAGATGATATACAGTCTTACAGCAGTCCTTACACACACACTGTCTCTCTCTCTTTCTCTCTAACTCTCAACCCCTCTCTCTCTTTCTCGCTCTCTATCCTTCTCTCTCTTTCTCACGTCTCTTCTTTTCATATAAGAAAGTCTTTTTCATATATTTTTTTCTCTCTCTCTCTTTCTCTCTCTCTGTCTCTCTCGCTCTGTCCTTTTTGGCCCCTCTTTCTTCTCTTCTCTTTTTTTTCTTTTGACTCTCTCTCACTCTCAGATGAAGACAGGATTTGGAAATGTCAGCTCTTTGCTGTGCTGACAATATGAAGCAGATTTCTTTGTGACTTTGAGACGCGTCAGAGATTCATGATGAGACACGACAGAAGCCACAGTTTTGACAGTTCTGACATTAAACTGCTTTTCTAATAAACCAACAGTCAATCCCAGGGACGGCTGCAGTAAATGGACTAAACCCTGCCTGGCCTTCCCTTTCATAGATCTAAAGACAAAGGACAAAGTCCTTTTCCTGCAATCGAGACTAAGTGCTGTGGGTCAAGTTAGCCTGACTAAAGATCCAAGAGAGACAGAGAAGGTAGATCAAATTAAAGAGACTAAGGGCTTTTAAAGCTGTCAATAAATCAGTGTTATGAAAGGATAATACTGCATTAGGGTGTGTAGATCAGGGGGACAAGTCCTTTTTAAAGGCCTATCATGGAAATGTCCCCATTTTTAACTGTCCATTTGACAGATAGATCTGGTAGCCAATGGCAAAGCCAAAAGTCTTGTTTTTCCTATGTCCAATAGAGGGCGATGTTTGCTGTGGCTGCTTAATATCACTATTTTACTAATAATCACTTGTTTGCCTAGTTTAAGAGAAAACTGCTGAAATGAACGAGTGAATCCACAACATCAGCCTAAAGCCAGGAGGGAACCCAGGGTTTTACTCAGGGGTTATGGGAGTCAGGAATCATATGACCAGGTGATAGTAGCAGTTCTGTAGCTATAAAGTTTGCTTGGACGTGGCTCCAACAACAAACATTAAGTATCATCAAGGGTAAAGTATATTTAATGTCCAGTCTGATCGAGTTGGACAAGGTGCTATTGAAGAGATGAACAGAACAGTTCAGGTGCTTTAGTGTTAGTCATATAAAGGAGGTCACTTTTTGGATGTATAGCTTTAACAAAGCAAAAGTAAAGGATGTAAAAAAAAAAAAAAGACCCTGACATATGTAACGGTGGTGGGGTGCGAGAGGGATGCCAACGCTGAGCCAGGAGTTCAGATTATAAGTTTATTAACTATATTTATAAAACAAGAACCAAGGACTGCAGTTCTAACTCAAACTAAGGAACTGCAGCCTAAACCAAGTGATACCAAGATTACCAAAGTTCAAAACCACCATTGCACGTAGGCGGAGCCTAAAGAATGAGCCATGCTCTGTTCTGACTCATCGGGGCTTAAATAGTCAGCCCCAATGATGCACACCTGTGCCTTCATTAGCTCAGGTTAGAACAGAGCGCCCTCTATCGTGCCCAAAACACACCTCATCCGTGACAACATAATGCAGGAACGCCCTTGAAATTATGGATTCTTGGATAAAACCAATGATATTTTGAACTTTGATCATTTTAAGAGACTCTATAATAGAAAAATTCAACTCCATGTAGACCTTTGAACTTAGGTTCTATATAGCACCAAAAGGATCACACTATTAAAGTCAAACCCTTTTTGCTAAGAATGGGGAGAATAATAAAAACTGTCTCTTTATGTCAACCTCCACAGCTCATGCCTACAGATCCCCCACCGAAGCCAGATCCCATCACCTCCGAGACGGTGGTTTTCTGGGGCCTCCGGCTATGGCAGGTTGTTGGCATCTTCTCCATGTTTGTCCTGGCAATTAGTAAGTCTATTTTGATGTTTTTATTAAAGGGATAATCTGGTAGTCTTGTTTCTTCTTTTGTGTGTTTTAAAGCCTTCACATTTCTTCAAGTGAATGTAGTTTAGAGTGGGCTTGGTGTGAAATGCTTCATCACAGGAAACCTCAACCAACTTTGATTTCTTTACGGTGGTGATAAATGTAACCAGTAAGGTTCTAGATAAAGGGGTTCCAACCACACAGCATTCAGCATCAGCAGTAAGCAATTCACCTGATCATCTGGAATCATCTGCACCTGTTTCTTCACTGCTTCATGTCTTAAGTTAGATGTTTTGTTCTGCTTGAATGTTCATATGTTCATATGCTCAGGTACAGAGACTGTACTGAAAATGAGAGACAACAACACTGTCCTTCAGGAAGATCTGGAGAACTGCTCAGGTAGCGAAACTGTACTGAACATGAGAGACAAAAACCTTGTCCTTCAGGAAGATCTGGAGAACTGTTCCTCAACAATGTGTTAAAACAATCCCAAAAGGTCTTTTACATATTTTGCTTTGGAAGTCAAATAAATGATACATGGATCAAGACTTTTGTACAGGACTGTAAAGTTGTAATCTTAGGGATTGTTTTGCTTCACAATGCCCTGCAGGTTCCCCTCCAACATGAATGGATTAGTTAGTGTTTTTTAGCAGTTTTACAGAATCCTTAGTTAGCAAGCTGAAGAGGACAGAGATTAAACTCCCTACAAGTGAAGAAAGAAACCGTGGGTGGAACCAAAACAACCTCTTCTGGTGGACAACATATAACAAGAACGAAAGAACATCATTATGGAGAGAACTAACAGTGTAACAGGAGACCAAATTAGCAATTAGCAGCAGCAGCTTCAGATGGAGTCTGCATGAAGAGTAGTAGTTTTGATCATGGGGTGGGTCAAACGGGGGTCAAACAAGACTGTTGAGTTAGAGATTACAGTGATGTTTGATCTGGTCCAACAGGCAGGTGAGCAGGAAACCCTGAAAATAGTCAATAAAACACTTAGCAGAACACACCACTGGACCATCATCATAAAATCTTTGAAAATAGGAGATATGATTACGTCGTGCTCACAGGCTTTGTTGTGGGAGCAAAGTGAAAAAATGGTGAAAAGAAATAAAAGAAGTAAATTCAGCTGCACACACATTGTAACCTTAATTTTAAACAAGCTAGCTGAGTCTATGCATTTGGCATGACCAGAATAGATAATGACACTTAAAAAAGAAGTGCATATACATTAAAAGTGCACCATTACAGAACCTCATCTGCGCCATACCGAAAGGTTAAAGGTCACTCCAACTCAGGAGGTCAGGGATTAAAATTATCTCTGAGTGGAAATTGTGACTCGAAGGGATGCTCATGAGCAATTTATAAGTTTGCCGACTCGTATTTATCATACTCCAAACAAAACATGACGGCAGCGCTAGTTTACATTTACGGCATTTAGCAGCTAGTTGTGTTTTATTTTGCACAGGATGCAAAATAAAAATGTAACGAGTGCTAAAAGTGACTCCAACCAAAGCCTCGAATGCCTTGATTTTTAACAAAATGTAATATTTAAGAAACATTTGGTGTATAAAGTTTCCTTTTTTTATCTCCAGTATTATAACCATCGCTAAGATGCTAATGGCGCTAACAAAAACTTAGAAACTTCTTAATGGGTGTAAGGTTTGCTAGCAGTTCTGCTCAAGTTAACCGTTACCAGTAATAGTTGCTAACAGTGGTAAATTGCGATATAAACACTGTTGCATCTTATTTATGGATAAAAGGCAGAAAGAACTGATCTAATAAGACATAAGATAGAAATGCTAAGAAACAGTATTTACCACTGTTGGAGCAGCCATTTTGAAATTTGAGGTCAGGGTTGATGAGGTTCTTCTGATTTTTTTGTGGGAAATCCAGCTTATTTATTGCTGGGAACCTGGGAATTCTGAACTCCCAGTTCAGTTGGACTGCACCATTAGACCCAACCAGTTAGCATGACGCTAAGCAGTTAGCATGATGCTAAATGCTAGCCTAAATAATCACACACTCAGGTGTCCACTCGTATGTGCTTTCTGACTCTGTATGACATATTATTCCCAGTAAACATGGACTAAATGAGGAAAGAATGCCAGCGTAGCTAGAAAATAAAAATGTTGTCCGTATCTTTGGCCACTTTATCATATACGATGACTAGCATTTTGAGCATCTATCGAATGCTAAGTTACAGGCTTTGCATTTTGCACCGCAAGTGAGATGTAGTATCACCAGCGTATTGAAGCCTACAGTAATGAAACAAAATGTCTTTCTCAAGATATCGTGCCTTGAAAGGAGCGTCTGTAGAGGACGTTCTAAGGCCTGTGTCTTTGTTGTCCCCTCTTGCTGCTGATAACGCCGAGGTCACGGGTTTGATCCCCGTACGGACCATCAATATTTATTGGGCCGAGTGTTTAGGGAGTTGGCCCCAGGATCGGAAGGTCATGCGTTCGAATCCCAAACCTGTAGGTTCCCCTGAGGTACCCTTGAGCATGATACTGTCCCCATCATTGCTCCCTGGGTGCTTTAATTAGCTGCCCCTGGCTGCATGGTGTGTATGGGTTAAAGGCAGATGCTGCATTTCTTTGTGGTTCACTGTGTGATGTGCTGTGTCTCACAATTGTCTCTTTTACATTTTTTTTTTACGTTTCTACAGTCATTACACTTTGCTGTATCTTCAAATGTCGAATTCCCCGGACGAAGAAGGAGATCGAGGCCCGGCACGCTCAGAGACTGGCGGCCAAAACTTATGCGAACACTTTGGAGACGGTTCCTCCGCTCAACGAGCTCACCGAAATACCAGGAGGTAATAAAAACACTAATCCATCAATATTCAACGAAGGTTTGGACACTTTATCCATTTCCACCGACACACCTGATGGGTTCATCTTAAAGGTCTGCAGGCTGAATAGCGTTCTACTATTATAGAAGAATTTGATTTAAATAGAAAATATTCTGCTTTAGTGCTAAAGAGAGTAATTTTGAGAGTAATTTCATGCATGAGAATGAGATATGAACAAAGTCATCCAGAATGGATTTGGTGTCACTCATATCTTTGGACAGTGGAGTTGAACAAAACCAGTCCTCTCAAATCTGTGCATTTTACTGCTCCATGTCTTTGTGTAGGAGTGCTTATATAGGAAGATTGCATTAACTAAACTAGTGTCTCACTGCATGTCCCTGCACCATGAACAGGTTCAGCTTTAGTCCAAATCCTCTCCAAACTTTGGTAAAACAGTGTCTCAGACATCAGGCTGCGTCTGCACCATCATTTTACATTCAGACGTCTGGTTCCATTCACCAACACTGGGAACGGTTCTGACTCGGGATGTTTCTCTAGAATGGGGATTTTTTTTTGGTGTAAAATTTCACTTTGAATGAATGTAACTTACATTTTAGCACAAAAAATCATCACTTTTAGCTTTATTGTCAGGCATCCTATTCATCCCTTCACCAGCATTCTGTAAAAAATTGGATCCAAAACCAAATCAAATGTAAACACATTTTAAAATATTCCATTTATTCCTCCTTCAGATTCCTTCACGTCTGTATTTTTTTCCTTCTGCGTAGCCTTGCTCTTTCTCCACCTGCTGACTCTGATGCTCTTGCCCCTTTCCTGAATTCTGTGTGTGTGTGTGTGTGTGTGTGTGTGTGTGTCTGTGTGTGTGTGTGTGTGTGGGGCCTCCAGCTGATTCCTCGGCGGTACAGACCGTCTCGGAGCAGGTTCAGAGCCAAGAGGCTGGTCAGCTGGCATCCGTGCATGAGGAGGACGAGCTGACCAATCACCTGGGCCAGCCCGAGAGCGGATAACTAATCTACATCTCTTCAGCTTCCTCTCTTTCCTCTAAATGCCTCTCTTTTACTTTTCTCTCTCTCCCCTTTCTGACCCTTCTTCGCTTGCATCACTTTGTCGATGAGAGGTTCTCTGTTCCTTCTGAAGGCGACAAGATGAACAAGAACAACACATCTTCTCAGCACAACATTTTAATGTTAATATTTATGACCATATCAAATTTGGAGTTTTCCACTCTTTTTTAAATGCGTTTCATGTTCTGTGTAAACGTTTTTATCCATTTTTTTAAAAGTGAGCTGCCAGGAACCAATTTTTACATATGCTTATGACCACCTATCCAGTATTACATTATTCAGTTAAGCTCCGCCCCATCAGCCAAAAGTAATTTATCCCATTCAGTCCACAGTTTAAATTCACCTATTCGACCCACATTGGTTTAGACCCGCCCCTTTTGCTAATGGTTGCTTTGCCCTGTCCATTCAGTATAAAGAAGTTCATTAACCTTGAGCATTTTAGCTCTTCCAATTATGAAGAGCTTATGAAGAGCTATAATTAGGTCTTAAAATGATGTGATGCAGGGTGTTGTTCCTGCTGAATGTGTATTGTAATGATATTGAGGTGGAAGGTTAAATGTTCAAGGCACTCAAGGGCATGTGATATGGTGATTTCCATGGTTAAGGGGTGTAAAGAGGAAAACTCACCATTACATTTGCCCTTACATTATTAAATACTCAGTAAGTCATGTAATGGGTTTAAACAGCAGATGTTTATAATGTAGTTTACCCAGAATTCATTGCCGTACGACATGTGCATATCTAATCCTTTTAGCCAACTGAAGCCTCAGAACTGGATCTGCTTTGTGATAAATGTTAAATAACATCTTGAGTTATAGGCTGTGATGACTGATGATTGGTCCACGGTCTCTGCTTTAAACATTATGTGGAATGGGCTCCAGCACCCCCGCCACTCATGGATCTCATTTAAAGGTCCTTGGTGGAGAGCCCATGGGATGTAAAGTTTACGTAAAGCAGTTCTGGTCAGGTTAGTCTTTACCAATAACGGTTGCTAACGATGATATATTGCGATATAACCACTGTTGCATCTTATCCATGGGTAGCCAGACAGAACTGAGTGTCTGACTGATTTAATGAGGCAGAAGTTATAATTAATCGTACTGTTGGAACGACCATTTTGGAACTTGAGGCTGGTGACTAAGGTCAGGGCTGATGAGTGGAAAATCCAACTTACTGGGAACTCGCAAAATCAGAATACCCCAATTAGCTGGAATGCACCTTTAGACCCTACCAGTTAGCATGATGCTAACCAGTTAGCATAGTGCCGACTGCAGGCCTAAATCATCACACACTCAGGTGTCCAATCGTATGTGGTTTCTGATTCTGCATGACACACTAGGTTTAGCCACTCTACCATATACCATAACTAGTATTCCGATTGATCTAATGCTAATTTAATAATGATCTAATAGAGTTGTGTGTTTATCTGTCCTCCTCTCTAAAAGTCATCCTATTGTCTTCCTGTGCAATGATCCAATAAGTCTACCACTGCTCAATATTAATGTAAACACATTCAACAGACACTGGGACCAAGAGGAAGTCCTAGAAGTATCTAGACGTCGGATCACTTAGATTTGTTTGTAGAAACCATTTAGATTGGTGAATTGATCCTTCTATACAGTGTTTTCATTTCTTCGTGGTGTATCTGTCTAAAGCCCTGGTATTATTAGTGCAAAGAAAGTATCTACTGTTCCCTTCTCTGGTTCTCTTGCCCTGTCTGAAACCCTAAAATAGATGGATTCGTTTTATTAAAATAGGCCCTTCAGGTTACATGGTTACTGATAAATCAAACAATTTGGTCAATTATGATATTTAAGTAGCATCACAGCATGAAAATCAGACATTTCAGATCAAGCCATGATTGTCAAAAGTAACATTTATAATGATAAATATATACAATTTTCACCGGCCACCTTCTATGTGTTGAAGTAAGTCGACGCAAATGTAAAATTGCTACACGTGAATGCTTGTTAGGCAATATTAGAATTTGCATTCTTCAGTTTTACAGCAAGTCTTTCACTAAAAGGTCCTGGAATAGGGCTGTTCTCCATTTCTGACCCCTGACTGAAACCTGTGTGCATCAGAACTCTACAGTGGAAGGTCTTCAGTCCAGCTCCTGAAGGCCGAACCAATGTAGGAGCTCGCTTGACCACATCTACCTGCATACTACGGGAACAAATTCCGCATTTTCAAATTTTCATCACAGTAAAGTTCATAAAGTGGAAATATTGATGCTGCCCAATATTCTAACATTTTCTATCCTGCCAAAACAAACAAAACCTCGACTGATGGTTTGAAAACAGTCATTTAGACCCCCGAGACTCCGTTCCTTCTTACTGAACATTTAACATTTCTGGGACATTTAGACGTGCAAATGCTTTCTTACTATATTTCAGGTGTTCAGGTATCTGTACTTCTTCTTTTCCTCTCTAAAATTCCCCCATATATCTGTCCTTTCTCCTCCTTCCATTTCTAGAACACATTCGAGTTGAGTTCTCCATTATTTTTATCTTCCATCACCTTCCCAACATCCAGACCAGTTTTAGCCAAAATGAACAAAAACACACAGAAGAGACGTCCCTCTGAGTGTCCATCGGTGCAGGACAGAGTGAAGGAGAGTGAGAGAGAGGACAGGGAGAGTGGACGGTGGAGTTCAGGGTGTGTGGAGTGTGTGTCCGTGATGGAGAACTAGTAGAGACGGTGATGAAAGTGAAGCGGTGAAGTTCATGTGGATTATTTTCAGTAGATTGTTTTTATTGGAGTTGAAGTTCGAGGCTTTAATAGTCTTTAATTCTATTAATATGGAGTGAGATTCAGTTCACTTTCAGCACAGACAGACGCTCCAGACGTCCTTCAGAGGAGACACGTCTTATTTTTATACTATGACTGCAGTTCAGGGCATTTTCTTTTTACTAATACATGATTTGACTGAGGCAGAACCTGGAGGGTTTGGGCCATGAGACACGATGACCCTAGAAAGTCCACGTCTGTGGGACAAATGGACAAGTGTTGCCTTGAGCTACAATAGTGCAGTCAAGCTGCTCAGTGATGCGATGAAAAGATACTTCCCATCAAACCACAAGCTTAAAAATACACCTTACCAATCGTAACAATGTGACCTTTCACACTCATAGTGTTGCACCCTTCCCCAGAAACAAAGCTGAGTGTTCAAAAGTCTCACAAGGGTTTAATGAGGTTTTTTTCCTGCCTTCTGTAAAAAAAGCATCATTGGAGATGAGCATGGACAAGTCAATTACACTGCAGTGCATCCTGTTGGAAAACCAGTCCAGCCCCGACAGGACGTGCAACTCCTTAACTTTCTCTCCACGTGCTCCTTTTTCTGCTGTCTCTTGTCTCTGTATTCCAAATCCAATAAAAAACATCTTTATCTTACCCTCTTATTCTGTTCTCCTTTCTGCTCAGGTTCCTCACAGTCAGACAAGTTGATTAAATTGAATGAACGATGGATATTCTAGTCTTAAGTGTCTTCAGGACCTCTAGGTCAGGAAGTGGAAGAACAGAGGCATGACTGTCCCGAGAATAGGAGTATAGTAACATGATGCTTAATATTTCGTTGCATATCTTTCACTTGCAAGAGTGAAAAGGAAAGGTTTACAAAATGGTTGTAAGACCAGCTACATTATATGGGTGCTGACGAAAGGACGGGAAGTGAAGCCGGAGATGTCAGAATTAAAGATGGTGAGATTTGTGTTA
Source organism: Hepsetus odoe (assembly GCA_017165825.1). NCBI lineage: Eukaryota > Metazoa > Chordata > Actinopteri > Characiformes > Hepsetidae > Hepsetus > Hepsetus odoe. The sequence continues at coordinate 5,330,661 of CM029388.1, forward strand.
GGACTGGCTATATTGGAAGAAACGAGTGTATTAGAGGGACGGCTCAGGTCTGAAGAAAACATCAGAGAAGCGAGACATTTGGACCAGAAGAGAGACGAGGAGCATATCGGGAGGAGGATTTTGAGGATGGAGCTGCCAGGAAAGAGGAAAAGAGGAAGGACAAAGAGGAGGTTTATGGATGTGGTGAGAGAGGACATGCAGGTGGACAGTGTGAAAGAGGAAGATGCAGAAGACATGAAGACATGGAGATGGATGATCCGCTATGATGGGGATCCCTGATGGGGCGAAGAAGAAGAAGTGCAATCGCTGCATAAAATGACATTAGTGTTTTTACTGCAGCATCGTTCAGTTGTTTGTCCTGGGGGGTTTCTCTTTTCAGTTTCCTCTTTAGGAAATGTTTTGTTCTGATCATTTCTGGTGATTAACAGTCTCCAGCTTTCCACTTTTTCCCCCTGATGAGGCTCTTGTTAACATGGCAGTGTGTTTTTGATCCCTTTTTTGGTGTCATGATTTACAACCTCTTTATTAGTTTGGATGCATTTCTTTGTAACTGGTTTCTAGACTTTAGAATTCCCTCCGCATGAGTTACATTATTGTGCCTGTTCCAGAAGCAGCCATGTGAGCCCGGTGCATTCTTGTTGCTCCAGCGTGAGAGGAAGATTTTGGTTGTGATTAATTAGGACAGAAACAGGACACTGAGGGCAGTTATACACTGCCTGGTGTGACGCCATGTTGATGCTGTTCTGGGATACGCACTGTGGGCGGCGATGTGGAAAATATCCCAGCCACGCTGTTCTACACGCTTACTTTCTCGTTTCCGTCAGATTGTTTTTTACTGTCCCTTTGGGTTGTGTGATAGTGAGAACTTTGTTGTTTCTATAGGAGGTGTTTTGCCTTGTTTGTCAATGTGGATTCAGAGCAGCATCTGGATTAAATTTTTGAGGAAAACCTGCAAATCGCCTAGAGTGGTTGTCCAAAGAGGGCAGATCATTCTCACCTCTGATTGCAGATTACATCATTTAAAAGGTTCTTTTTGAAGGAAGTTCAAATCATGGCGAGAAGGTCCAGGGTTCAGTTCCCAGATGGGACGGTCTGGGTCGTTTCTGTGGACGTGTTCTCCCCGTGTCTGTTTGTGTTTCCTCCAGGAGCTCTGGTTTCCTTCCACCGTCCAAAGACCTGCAGGTGGTTTGAAGATGCTAAATTGTCCAGTGTGTCCCCAGCTTTCATCCTGTGAGAGCTGGGATGGACTCCAGCACCACCCGTGACCCTAATCAGGACAAGCGGCTCAGAAAAGGAGTGTGAGGAAAGTGCTGAAAAACCTTTTCTGTAGTGATGTTCCTGTAATCTCTTTTTCTAAATGTTGGTTCCTCTCAAGGTTTTGTCCTCCTACTTTAAAGAGCGCTCTTGCATGCTTAGGCTCAGACTTTACCTTCCACCATGATACCATGATATAACAACTTTTTTTCCTAATTTCTGTGCAGTAAAGTGAATATAAGCACAGCCTTTCAGAATGGACTTGGTGTGGAACTCCAGTGTGTGTAAATGGAATCAGATGTCTGAATTTCCCTCACAGACACGAAACAGTGGTGAAGATGCTTCGTGAAGATGATTAGGTTAAAAAACTAAAAGAGTATTCCTCAAAGTGAGGATGTCCTTTTGCAGAAAATAGAAGACCATCCCCCTCTATTAATCCTTAAAGTGCTGGTGCTGGGATTGCTGTGAAGACCGACTCCTGGTTACATACCAGTGATAAACCACTATGGTCTGGAGCCGCTAACACCTCCGAGGGCTATAAAACCCACATTTTGAACATTTATCATGGCCTGTCTGTGAACTAAAGCTGGACCTGAGGTCACTGGGCTGCTGCTTCAGCGCATTCTGACAATAGTGGTTTGCTCACAAGCTCAAATCTGTAGATTCATCTGAAAAGTGAACACTAGGCAGCAACATGACCTGTTTAATGACCTATAAAGGAGGACAATGACCTTCAGAGACAGTTTTAACCCCTAGAAGCTAACTGTTGATATCTTTCATTATTGGTATTGATGTAGAGTTGAAGAATACAGCAGTTTACACTTTAAAAAGGCCTGTGTTTATTTGCAATTTATTTCATTTTGAAATAAAACTCCTAGGCTTTCTAGAGAACTTGTCCTCTGAAACACACCAGTGCACACACACCAGGAACAGTGGGGTGCAATACCTGAATCTGGGGGCAGTTATAGAGTTAAGTACCTTGCCCAAGGGTATGTGAATGAGGTGGGGAATATCATCACTCACCCCCACTGTCCACATTTTGAATGATCTGGCAACCCTTTTTTATCTGCTAATTTGGAACATTTGGTCAGTAATGGCAGGATACACACTTGTGGACCAGAGTTGCAGGTTTGAATCCCACCTCCAGCACCCCCACTGGATTCCTGAGCAAAAACCCTAATCATTTTTATGCGATTTCCAGCCTGTCTGATCACTTTTCCATTACTGTCTCTTTGTGTCAATGTACCTTCAAGACCGTTGCATTCAAATGAGGTCTGTTCTGATTGGTCCCCATTGTGCCTCATTCGAGGCACCGCTTAACGGTCTGGGAATGCATTGTTTTTGTGACGCTGCAGAAAATGACTGCATTTCTTGCCAGACTGGGACATCAGGGGCCCTTAAGGGGTTAATGAGCACATGCTCTGCATTGGTGCAGTTTTGGAGGAGAGACCCTGTCCAAGAACAACAGCCCCAGTATGAGGTAAACAGGCTGGGGGAACCCGTGACACGATTATCCCCATAATTAGGCCTAAAGACGTCCTAATGGGGGTTTCTAGGCACTCCGCCGGGGCAGCTCGGGGCAGGAAATGACTGCTCCTGGGTGCCTTATGCTGCTCGGGTGACCGTGGCCCAGGCCTGAACTCTTTCCTCTCACTCCTATGCCAACAACGTCAGCGGCTTTCCGTGCCTGGATTAATTAGATTGGCAAAGGACGGGGGGTTTTAAATATCGGCTTTGGACAAAAGAACTAACGGCCACATTTAAGGGTCCGGTCTGAGGACACGCACTGAATCCATGTTCTGTTGCAGCTTCATATGAAAGATATGAAATAGGAGGGAGGCAGGTTCATTATTTGGAGTGATTGGCTGTAAAAGGACGCCTGTAAATGGGTGGCACCTTGGGTCACGTTAGATCTGGAGAGATTAGAAAACGCAGCCTCCCCATGTGAAATATGTTCTCGATGACTATTCATTATTCATTTGAGGAGGAAAAGAAAGCAAGGCCCTGAATAGAAATGAACTCATGCTATGTTCTTCACTGCGTTTCATATCTGAAACCCGGGGACCATGCAGGTCACATACCAGCACAGCATATAATCACTCTAACTGCAGTATAATTATGTATTTATTTCTGGAGGAGGTGGCTCTCATGTGTAAAAGCAGAAATGCTTTTTTAACCCTTTAATGTTCAATACTGTGCCACTCATTTCTTTATTTTTTGTAGTATAAAGTATACAAATATGCAGTATACAACTCTCTTAGATCAGCTCCTTTCTTTAAGTCGTCTTCCAGAACACATCTCCAGTCCACTACAGGACAGTAGTGAGACCAGCTATGTTGTATGGGCTGGAGATGGTGGCACTGATGAAAACACCAGAGCTGGAGCTGAAGATGGTGAGATTTTTCTTGGGTGTGAAGAGGATGGACAGGATTGGGAATGAGGACATTAGATGGGCAGCTCAGGTTAGAGGTTTTGGGGACAAAGTTAGAGAGACAAGGTTGCGTTGGTTTTGGACATGTCCAGAGGAGAGACGAGGATCATATTGAGAGGATTTTAAAGATGGAGCTGCAAGGAAAGAGGAGAAGAGGAGGACCAAAGAGGAGGTTTATGGACGTGGTGAAAGAGGACATGCAGGTGGTTGGTTTGAAGGAGGAGGAAATGGAGACGGATGATCCGCTGTGGCGACCCCTAAACGGGAGCAGCCGAAAGAAGAAGAAGAAGAAGAAGAAGAAGAAGAAGACATATGTCAAACTGTATCACCTTCTTTGGCACAGGCATCAAAACCACTAGAGGGTACTACAAAACAGATTAGTGATCTGAAGGGTTAAGGTTAGGGTTAGGTTAGGGTTAACCCGTGTGGATCACGTGGAAATTATAGAGCTTTTTATAAACCACAGCGCCTCCTACCATACATAATTATACTGCAGCTCACGTTGAGAAGCTAAACAGATTGGGCTCTGTCAGTAAACCCTTTTGATTTCGGTAAAGACCAAATCAATCTTTCATCCGGTTTGAAGGAGGAAGATGCAGAGGACAGGAAGAAATGGATGATCTGCTGTGGTGAGCCCTAAATGGGAGCAGCCAGAAGAAGAAGGAGAAGGAGAAGAAGAAGAAGAAGAAGAAGGAGAAGGAGAAGTAGAAGGAGAAGGAGAAGAAGGAGAAGGAGAAGTAGAAGAAGGAGAAGGAGAAGGAGAAGAAGGAGAAGGAGGAGGAGAAGGAGAAGAAGAAGGAGAAGGTGAAGGAGAAGAAGAAGAAGAAGAAGAAGAAGAAGAAGAAGGAGAAGGAGGAGAAGGAGAAGGAGAAGAAGAAGAAGGAGGATGAGGAGAAGGAGAAGGAGAAGGAGAAGGAGAAGGAGAAGAAGGAGAAGGAGGAGAAGGAGAATGAGAAGAAGAAGGAGGAGGAGAAGGAGAAGAAGAAGAAGAAGGAGAAGGAGAAGGAGAAGAAGGAGAAGAAGGAGAAGGAGAAGGAGAAGAAGAAGAAGAAGAAGAAGAAGAAGAAGAAGAAGAAGAAGAAGAAGAAGAAGATTCTCCAAAATGCTGACTTAATGGAAGATGTTAAGAAATTGTCCAAAACATGAAAAAAGCTTCAATGTTTTGGAAGTTTTTCAGTGAAAGCAGCTGCTTTAGATCAGAGCAGTTTTCATCCATCATTATAGCCGACGTTTAGATTTTAAAAAATTGAAGGAAACTATATTTTGTTTCGAAATATTGTATGTCAGTTACACAGTCATGCAGTTGGTTCCACCTTTCTGCAGCTGACTGGGGCGTCAGGTTTGATTGCTGTCTCCATGTCTTCCTGTCCTCTGCATCTTCCTCTCACACCTGCATGCCCTCTTTCACCACATCCACCTCCTCTTTGTCCTTCCTCTTCTCCTCTTTCATGCCAGCTCCATCTTCAACATCCTTCTGCTGATATACTCCTCGTATTCCTCTGGACCAGTCCAGATCAGCAGTTTCTCTTCTCTCACTTTGTCTCCAAATGGTCCAACCTGAGCTGTCCTTCTAATGTCCTCATTCCCAATCCTGTCCATGCTTGTCCCTCCTTTTGCAAATCTCAGCATCTTTAGCTGTGAAACCTCCAGCTCCGCCTGCCTGTCCTTTCATCCCCATCTCCAACCCATATTACATAGCTGGTCTCACTACCAAAAATGGTATTCTGCTGTTTGATAAAGAGGAGGATTTGAACATGTGTGTGTGTGGAAGTGATGCTGTGTTCAGGTCACGGTTTCTTGTCTGAAAGCTGTTTGTGGGCTGGTTAATCAGCGTGATCACACTAAAGTGACACGGGAGCAAAACCAATCTGATGAAATGGTTTTGTGTTGTATGGAATGAATGAACGGTGCAGAGAACCCATCCAGTGATGGATCATTTGGCACGTGAGTGAATTAATGACCAAATAGGAAAATGCTGTTGGAATATTGATTGGAAAACCACCTTCAAGTTTGATTAATTTGATTAATTCTTGATTATCATCCTACAATAGAGTACGATGAGCTTGGCAGGTTTGTCTGACTGAAAATAGGAGCTACAGTACCGTGCAAAAGTTTTAGGCAGGTGTGAAAAAATGCTGTAAACAGAACGCTTTCAGAAATGGAAGTGTTGATCATTTATTTTCATCAATCATCAAATTGCAGTGAATGAACAAAAGAGAATCTAATCACATCAATATTTGGTTTGACCACCCTTTGCCTTCAAAACAGCATCAGTTCTTCTAGGTACACTTGCACACGGTTTTTGAAGGTTGTTCCAAACATCTTGGAGAACTGACCACAGATCTTCTGTGGATGTAGCTTCCTCACATCCTTCTGTCTCTTCATGTGATCCAGACACACTGGATGATGTTGGAGATCAAGAATCTGTGGGGCCAGAGAACTGATGTTACTATACAGAGGCAAAAGGTAGAAACACCAAATATTGATCTGATTTAGATTTTTGTTTTATTATTTAATTGATCAAAATAAACAATCATTACCGGGATTGGATGTTTGTTGGTTCGAATCCCGGACCAAGAAGCTACCATGATGTACCCTTGAGCAAGGTAGCGTCCCCATCACTGGTCCCCAGGTGCTGAATATGCCTGCCCCTGCTGGACAGGGTGTGTGTTAAATACAGAGGATGTGTTTGGTTGTGGTTCACTGTGTTCACAATAGTCACCTTCTCTCCACTTTCACCTCAGTAAGTAATAAATAGGGAAATTTAAGTGCACATTCGCTAACTTTCATAAATGTGATGTAACTTTTATATAAATGTATGCCCCCGGATGTGCAATAATTATTGTGTGTGGCTTGTCCATGTGTAAAATCACATTTTATTAGTAGCTCTGTGAATTAATCGCTGACACCTCCCTTTTACAAATTTAAATACTTGATGTTAATTTTAAAAGACAGAACAGTTTCAGTTCACACTCTCAAAGTGAAAGTGAAAGGGACTAACTACCATTGTGAACACAGCACACAGTGAAACATAACCAAATGCATCCTCTGTATTTAACCCACACACCATCCAGCAGGGTGCAGGCATATCCAGCAGTGATGAATGGGACCTTGCTCCAAGGAACGCCTGGAGTGACCTACTGCTCTTGGACTCAAACCCAGGACCTTCTGATCCTGGGGTCTAGTCCCTAAACACTTGCACAGGCTTGGCTTTGCCGTTCAATGGCACCACTTTTGTTTAATAGAAAAGTGGGCAAAGATATGAAACCCATCTCAAAGTACCCATCTCAAAGTGCCCAAATCAAAGTGCCCATCTCATAGTGCCCATCTCAAAGTACCCATCTCATAGTGCCCATCTCCCCCATAGTACCCATCTCTGAGTGCCCATCTCATAGTGCCCATCTCAAAGTGCCCATCTCAAAGTGCCCATCTCATAGTGCCCATATCAAAGTGCCCATCTCATTGTGCCCATCTCAAAGTGCCCATCTCATAGTGCCCATATCAAAGTGCCCATCTCATTGTGCCCATCTCAAAGTGCCCATCTCATAGTGCCCATATCATAGTGTCCATCTCATTGTGCCCATATCAAAGTGCCCATCTCATAGTGCCCATCTCATAGTGCCCTGCTCTGTCGGATCCTGTCAGGTTTATGCAGGTATGTCAACCTGCAGTGTGTTTTAGTGCAACTCGATGGACATCACGCCTCCATGAACTTTTCCCACAGAGTGTACAAACGTCCACACTTGTGTATATGGACAACTCCTTGAGCTTTCTTTCTGTGAAACAGCACATTAGACCAAGACTGTCAGGGAATCCTGGGTGTTTTCACACGGTTAGTGATGAAGAAATTTACAGTCCAACCTGATCACATCTGATCCATTTTATCAGCTTCACTCCCATAAAGCTTTAGACCTTTTCTCCTGATCAGGTTATAGGATTCTATTCAGATGGAATTATTTAGCTAGGGATTATTGATGTGTGTGTCAGAAACTGACCCCTGATGAAGGACTAATGGACGACCGACACAAAGTGAGACAAACCATCATCAGTTTCAAGGTGAAACAACATGGTGGACAGTGAGTGCTAATAAAGCTACATGATGTCCACTTAAGCCTTTTATGACAGCTGGTATTAAGCTGTAAATCTCCTAAACTCTTCATTTCTTCATATTCTGTATCAAAAAGATCCAGACCTTCTTGTATGTTTAATGTATTATTGAGGAGCAGTTCTCCAGATCTTCCTGAAGGACAGTGTTGTTGTCTCTCATGTTCAGTCCAGTCTCTGTACCTGAGCAGTTCTCCAGATCTTCCTGAAGGACAGTGTTGATGTCTCTCTCATGTTCAGTCCAGTCTCTGTACCTGAGCAGTTCTCCAGATCTTCCTGAAGGACAGTGTTGTTGTCTCTCATTTTCAGTCCCGTCTCTGTACCTGAGCAGTTCTCCAGATCTTCCTGAAGGACAGTGTTGTTGTCTCTCATTTTCAGTCCCGTCTCTGTACCTGAACAGTTCTCCAGATATTCCTGAAGGACAGTGTGGTTGTCTCTCATTTTCAGTCCAGTCTCTGTACCTGATAGTTTTGTGTTGGTTAATCCACACAGTGATCTACGTCTGCACCTTCAAGCAGAATAAAGTGTCTCATTTAAGACACAAAGCAGTGAAGAAACAGATGCAGATGATTCCAGATGGTTGGAAGCCTTTATCTTGATTCTAGAACCTTTAGGCACTTTGAAGCCTGCCACACTGAACAAACATATATCACTGAAGAGCTGGGTTCCCGTTGAATGTAATAGAAGATCTGAGATCCATTTTACAATTAAGTCAAGTCGAACCAGAACTCATCACTTCCTGCAGCTTCATTCCCGACAACATTCCTGACACGTTTTCCTGAAGGAGCTTCTAACGCAGTGCTCGGAGCCGAAGTTTTGATGATTTACCACAAAATGACCTGCAGACATTTTCATACTGTAGATGTTTCCTTGATTAAACAATAACTATTAATACAGCTGGCTGAGCTCCTCATTTATTTTCTGTAGCGTCTTCCCAACAACATAAATGTTTGTGTTAACATCATCCAAACCAATGGATTTGCATATTTCATTATAAATATGCAAATGCATGCAAGTCAGTAGGTAACAGTTCTGTTTATTTATTCCAGAACAAAATACATGCACAGTTGGAAATTGGTTTAGGTCAAGAAAGTAAAACCATCTCATGATATTTGCCCCCACCAGGCAGTGAGAGCCAAACCTGGGGTGGATTTTTACTCTGGACACAATCACCAGTTTCTGCATGTAAGCTTTTCTGTTTAATAATTTTATCCTCGTCTGTGGATTCTGTTCTGAAACTAACTTTAACAAATCGCTCACGAGCCTCGTGCAGAACGTGCTGGTGGATCATTCGGGACAAAAGTTAGAATAAAATAAAGGGATGAAACTTTAACGTTTGGACCAAAACCACCCAAAACTAAACTTTCTATTTAGACAGACAGACAGACAGACAGACAGGCATGGACGGATAAATAGACAGACATATATATATATATATATATAGATAGATATATAGAAAGAAGATAGATAGATAGATAGATAGACAGATAGATAGGAAGACAGACAGACACACAGATAGATAGATAGATAGATAGATAGACAGACAGACAGACAGACAGACAGACAGACAGACAGATAGATAGATAGATAGATAGACAGAGACAGATAGATAGATAGACAGAGACAGATAGATAGATAGACAGATAGATAGATAGATAGATAGACAGACAGATAGATAGATAGTAGATAGATAGACAGAGACAGATAGATAGATAGACAGAGACAGACAGACAGATAGATAGATAGACAGATAGATAGATAGATGAAAGACAGAGACAGACAGACAGACAGATAGATAAATAGATAGACAGACGGACGGACGGACAGAGGGAAAAGGAGGGAAGGCTGTAATTTTCATGTTTGGTAGTGAAGCGATAGTTACGTTCATGTCCAGTTCAGATGGTGATCCTGATGCTTTTTGTCTTTTCATCTCCTTTTTTTTTCTCAGCTGCAAAACCTGGTGAAAAGAAAGAGGAAGTGGCCACAGTCTCTGGAAAAGTGGATGGAGAAAAGAAGAAAGACAAAGAAGGCAAAAAGGAGGGGAAAGGAGCGAAGGAAGGTAAAGGAGAAGAGAAGGGCGATGCAAACAAGAAGAAAGGAGAAAAAGGGGAAAAGGGAGAGAAAGGTGAGAAGGGAGAAAAGGGGGCAGCGAAGAAAGGTGAATCAGAAGGAGGAAAGAGTAAAAAAGGAGGAGAGAAAGGGGGCGGGGAAGAAAAGGGTGGAGCCAAAGGAGGAGCCAAGAAATCTGTGAAGAAATGATGGCCTAGCAGATCCCGATTGCTAGAAAACTTTTACTGAGGACATTATATTTTTATTATTTTATTAACTCATTTATTTATTTTGATAAAGGATTGTTTAAATGTTTATAATTTGTAAGAAATGCATTTGTATTTTATTTTGCAATTTAAAGAAAATAAAAAGTGCCTGAAACTGATGTTGCCTTTGAATCCACAGAGCTGAGAATTAAAGCAATTCAGTGGATAAATTCAATTAAATAAATATAATTTATTACATTAAATATACATTTAAATAGAATTATTACTATATCATTAAATATAACACACACACAGATGCACACACACACATGGCAGCAGGAGGAAACCGGATCTCCTGCAGAACTTACACGGGGAGAACATGTCCACTCCACACAGATAGAACCCAGACTGAGAATCGAACCCACAACGCTTCACACTGTGAGTGACAACACCAAACATTGTGTTTGTAGATTAATATATGAACTGATTCTCCTCCTCCAAAACCTTTTAATGAACAACTACAGACTCTACTATCAGCAAGCACTTTTAATGATCACTTCTGAACTCTATCAGCTTCAAACCTTTTTAATGATCAACTACAGACTCTACTATCAGCTTCAAACCTTTGTGAACAACTACAGACTCTACTATCAACTTCAAACCTTTTAATGAACAACTACAGACTCTACTATCAGCTTCAAACCTTTTAATGAACAACTAGACTCTACTATCAGCTTCAAACCTTTTAATGATCAACTACAGACTCTACTATCAGCAAACCTTTTAATGAACAACTACAGACTCTACTATCAGCTTAAAACCTTCTAATGAACAACTACAGACTCTACTATCAGCTTCAAACCTTTTAATGGACAACTACAGACTCTACTATCAGCTTCAAACCTTTTAATGATCAACTACAGACTCTACTATCAGCTTCAAACCTTTTAATGAACAACTACAGACTCTATCAGCTTCAAACCTTTTAATGAACAACACAAGACTCTACTATCCTTCAAACCTTTTAATGATCAACTACAGACTCTACTATCCCAACCCCAAACCTTTTAATGACCAACTACAGACTCTACACTCCAACTTCAAACATATAGCCAGACTGCTTCAAGACTCTACTATCAACTTCAAACCTTTTAATGATCAACTACAGACTCTACTATCAGCTTAAACCTTTTAATGACCAACTACAGACTCTACTATCAGCTTCAAACCTTTAATGAACTCCAACCACAGACTCTACTATCAGCTTCAAACCTTTTAATGAACAAATACAGACTCTACTATCAGCTTCAAACCTTTTAATGATCAACTACAGACTCTACTATCAGCTTAAACCTTTTAATGATCAACTACAGACTCTACTATCAGCTTAAACCTTTTAATGATCAACTACAGACTCTACTATCAGCTTCAGCCTTTTAATGAACTCCAACTACAGACTCTACTATCAGCTTCAAACCTTTTAATGATCAACTACAGACTCTACTATAACCCCAAACCTTTTAATGACCAACTACAGACTCTACTATCAGCTGGCTTTTAATGACCAACCACAGACTCTACTATCAACTTCAAACCTTTTAATGAACTCCAACTACAGACTCTACTATCAGCTTCAAACCTTTTAATGATCAACTACAGACTCTACTATCGCTTCAAACCTTTTTTAATGACCAACTACAGACTCTACTATCAACCAAACCTTTTGTGACCAACTACAGACTCTACCTCAACTAGAGCACTTTAAACTGAACCAACTACAGACTCTACTATCAGCTTTAAACCTTTTAATGAACAACTACAGACTCTACTCAACACAAACTGTTTTTAATGACCAACACAGACTCTACTATAGCTTCAAACCTTTTAATGAACAACTACAGACTCTACTATCAGCTTCCAAACCTTTTAATGATCAACTACAGACTCTACTATCAACTTCAAACCTTTTAATGATCAACTGAGCTCTACTACTCAGCTTCATGCAATGAACAACTACAGACTCTACCTCAAACTTCAAACCTTGCAATGATCAACTACAGACTCTACTATCCTTCAAACACTTTATTAGACTCCAACTACAGACTCTACTATCAGCTTCAAACCTTTTAATGATCAACTACAGACTCTGCCTCAACTTCAAACCTTTTAATGATCAGCTACAGACTCTACTATCAGCTTCAAACCTTTTAATGATCAACTAGACTCTACTATCAACTTCAAACCTTTTAATGATCAACTACAGACTCTACTATCAGCTTCAAACCTTTTAATGATCAACTACAGACTCTACTATCAGCTTCAAACCTTTTGTAGACAACTACAGACTCTACTTTCCAGCTTAGCTTCTTTTAATGAACACTCCAGCTACAGACTCTACTATCCTTCAAACCTTTTAATGAACTCCAACTACAGACTCTATCAACCAAACCTTTTAATGAACAACTACAGACTCTACTATCAGCTTCCAAACCTTTTAATGAACTCCAACTACAGACTCTATCAACTGAAACCTTTTAATAGTGCTTTACAGACTCTACTATCGCTTCAAACCTTTAATGACCAACTACAGACTCTACTATCAACTTCAAACCTTTAATGACCAACTTCTAGACTCTACTATCAGCTTCAAACCTTTTAATGAACAACTACAGACTCTACTATCAGCTTCAAACCTTTTAATGAACTACAGACTCTACTATCAGCTTCAAACCTTTTAATGATCAACTACAGACTCTACTATCAGCTTCAAACCTTTTAATGAACTCCAACTTCACAGACTCTATCAGCTTCAAACCTTCTAATGAACAGCTACAGACTCTATCAGCTTCAAACCTTTTAATGAACAACTACAGACTCTACTATCAACTGACCTTTTAATGAACTCCAACTACAGACTCTACTATCAGCTTCAAACCTTTTAATGAACAACTACAGACTCTATCAGCCAAACCTTTTTTAATGATCAACTACAGACTCTACTATCAGCTTTAAACCTTTTAATGAACTCCAACTACAGACTCTACTATCAGCTTTAAACCTTTTAATGATCAACTACAGACTCTACTATCAACTGGGCTTTTAATGATCAACCACAGACTTGCTGGCAATCAGTGCTAAAATCTAAAAAACATAAAAATGTCTTCTTGATGATCTGGAGTGAAACAAAGAAGGATGATTTCTGAATCTTCATTCCTCCCAAGGTTCTGTCACCAGTTTTAAGGAGTTTGTCACTCACTAGAGGTTCGGAGCAGATTCTGTAAAGCTGCTTTGTGATGATGACGACTGTAAAAAGAGCTTTAGAAATAAAACCATCTTGCTTTACAGAATGAAAATCTTCTCCATATCGTTATGTCAGAGACTTTAGACTCACTTCATCCAAAATTAATATCGGAACTACCATCACGATCTCCCGAGTCTATTGGAATTTCACGCCTCATATTTTCCCAGCTCATACCTAGAACGTAAGACTCTGTAAAAGAAGGTATTTCCCACAATTCATGGCTAAATGGACAGTTACTGTCGGGCCACATTCCAGTGTTCAATAATCCAGTCGTCTCACTGTATAAACTTCCATTTATTTCATATTCACAATACACTGTTCATCACTAAATACAATACTGACTTCCTTATAAACCCAAGTTTACACGTTTACAGGTATATCAATGCTTCAGCAACAGCTGATGGTTTAGAAACAGAACCCACCATGATGATGCCCATGGTTTTAACCCCTTTTAACACCTCCAACATGACCCCTAATGGAAAGAAACTCAGTTTGGCCTGCAGTCGTGAAAATGTGTGTAAAACAAAAACTCAAAATTTTATTCCCTGAATATTCTCTGGGCCTGGGTTTGTCTGAGGGGCTAAATAGTGGTAAAATTGTAATTTATTTGAATTTTTTTTAGGTGTCCCTGCAATTCGGATGCATTATTTTAGCACAAATTAAATAAAAAACATGTAAAATATATATTTTAATGGTTTATTTTCAATTTAAACATTTCATTCCTGCAGCAATACTTTTATAGTGCATCGTGCAACTTATTGAATTTTTTTAAAACTTAAATAAAGAGAATAAAATATTTTCAGATTTCTCCCACAGCTACAATGAGACCATCTTTTATCTAAAATCAATACAAAGCAACAAATTGCAGCCTTGCATTTGTGGAAAGTACCATAAGGTGCTATAGTTAAAGTAAAAGTAGCATTTTAAATAAAAAAAATGTAAAAAAAAAATTTAAAGGGCCAAAATTGTTCACCTTATGTAATAAAATGGGGAAATGAAAGAAAGAGATTATTTTTAATGCCGTTCAGAATCAAAGATTTTCAAAAAAATATCGAACCAAACATTCACACCCTGATATTTAAAATCCTGTAAAGTGTTTTTCCTGCAAAAATTAACCATAAAAGTGAAAATCAAAGCTATGATCCTTCAGCAGCTTCAATTTGAGAGTTTATTTGGGATATTCGCAAACATCACTTCTTATTTCTTGGATGGATTTATGTCATGTGATGCCGCACTGGCTTTTCAAAATAAAAGCCCTCTGCAGAGTCATGCAACTGCGACCTAATGACATTGGACAGGGTTACCAAGTGTTTTACATTGAACCTCCCTACTAAAACAAAGTCGACATTTCTTTCTGATTTTTATCCCTGAAAGTGGCGGAAAAAGCTGTAGCTTTAGCATCACTGTCCCACCAAAGCGTCCCTTTAGTAGAAATAAAAAATGGAACGCTGTTTTGCGCAGCAGACGGCTTTTAGTGATGGACTAGCAGGAATCACGGCTCTAATGCAGTTAAAATCAATTTTAGCATGTAATCTCAACGACTGCTGTTCTTTTAGCTCATAGACATGAACTCTGTAAACACTGTGACCGATAGGCATTCACCATCAGGCTAAAGCTTCCAAGTGAAAGTGAAAGTGACAACGTGTCACTGTGAGCACAGCACAGTGAAGCACAACCAAACACATCCTCTGTATTTAAGCCACACACCCTCCAGCAGGGGGCAGACATAGCCAGCACCCGGGGAGCAGTGATGGGGACAATGTCTTGATCAAGGGTACCTCAGGGCAACCTACTGGTCTGGGAATCGAACCCACAACCTTCCGATTCCAGGGCCTCGTCCCTAGACAATAGGGCCACCACTGCCCTGGACCAAAAGCAGTAGAAACAGAACAGAGCTTGCTAATAATACAGACACTGTTTAAAAAAAACAACTATTTTTAAAAACCAATAAAGTACCTTATAATTTCAAAGGTTTGACCACACCAACCTGAAAATATATTCATTCATTCTACGATTAAACTCATCTCATATTTAAAATTCATTTAACAATTCTTAAATAAAATATGATTGTATTTTTAAATCCTAATCATTTTGTTGTGCTTCTGTTAATTTTAATATTTAAATTTTAGATAAATAATAATAATTATAACTAACAATAGTTATTAATCCAATAATTGATTTTGGATTAAACGGATTCAATTTAGAATCCGTTATTAATTAATTTAAAAGTTAAATCAAATTTTTATTTTAATTAAGAAACAAATGTAAGTAAAACATGAAAAGAAATGGGGGCTCAGGACTTTTTTTTCTATTATTATTAAGAAAATAATTTATTTAAATAAAAATATAAAGCAATCATGATTATTATTATTTTTAGGCTGTTTTATTTTATTCAACTAAAAATTCTAACTTTTTTTGAACCAATTCATTTGACTGCTCGTTTAATTGAACAGATAATAATAATAAAAAAGAAACACATTTCTTAAACAAGATAACATTACTTAAAATTAGAAACAAAAACGGAAAAACAGAAAAACAGAAATCAGCCAATCTTCTGAAATTCCTATTACAGTCTAAAAATAAGAATTGTACTAGAATTTGCTAAAAAATCACCAACGGTGTGCAGAACTGCCTTTAGGAAAACCACAGCTACTTTTTAAAAGAATGTAAATATAATATAAGTAGGTGTGACCAAACTATTGAGCGGTACCTCTTAATAAACATCCTATTATTATTATTATTATTATTATTTTTCTTTTTTAATTATTTAAAGCGGGAAAAATTGTTTTTAAGACTTTTATAGCTAAAAAAAATTTAAATAGGAAAGGATAAAAAGCATTCACTGTGTTCTTACAAATGAAGGCATGAAGACAACCTGAAGCTATAACAAGATCTTTCTACTGAGTGGAGATTCTTTCGAGAACCATCCACAGAACGTGGTATCACCACTTTTTTGCCACTTTTACTGGTTGGAGCATAAAGATCAGAATCAGACTAAAGGACAAATTAAAGCGCTACTTAGCAACCATACATTTGGTCCAGGGATTCCTGAAAGGACACCATGGGTGTCTGGGCCCAGTGAACAAAGTAAAAAAAAAACAAAAAAACTCATACTTTCATGGGAAGAACAGTCTGAACGTAGCCTTGGTGTGGTTTGTTCTGGGGGCTGAATTAGTCGGCTTTCCTACTAGAGAAGCCCAGGAGTGCTCTACATCTGCTCACAATGAACGTTAAAGCGAAACTAGGGCAACATATGTCACAGACACTAATGTCCCCAAGATGTGGTCAATCAGCCAAGACATGTATGGTGTCTGAAGTTTGCCTGAGGCTGGAAAATGACCAATCAGCTTCATCAATCAGCTTCAATAAAGAACAGGAGCTGGATGACGACGATTCAGCTCATTCCAAAGTGCTTCAGACTTTGACGAGGTGTCAGTAAAGCTGGATACCGTAGGCTATGCATGGTACTTCATGGTACTTCAGATCCCAGAGCAGTAGGTTACACTGAGGTACCCTTGAGCAAGGTACCGCCCCAACACTGCTCCCCAGGTGCAGCTGTTGCAATCCACTGCTCCTTGTGTTTCTTATCACTACTTGTGTGTTTAGATGGGGTAAAATGCAGTGGACACATTCACTGCTCCCTGTTCATTGATTGATTGATTGATTGATTGATTGATTCAATTCCACAAGAAGAAGTGCACATTTGTGATTGAAACCCAGAACAGCACGCAG
This sequence comes from Hepsetus odoe, assembly GCA_017165825.1. Lineage (NCBI taxonomy): Eukaryota > Metazoa > Chordata > Actinopteri > Characiformes > Hepsetidae > Hepsetus > Hepsetus odoe. The sequence continues at coordinate 5,347,738 of CM029388.1, forward strand.
TGAACCCCAATGAAATGCTTCTTATGTATTAAACCAACACACACCATGCAGACGTCCAGCACCTGGGGTGCAGTTATGGTGATGGTACCTTGCTCAAGGTTATCTCAGGGCAACCTTCTGGTCTGGCACCTCCTAGTTCCTAACCACCAGGCCACCACTGCCCCATTATAGAAGTTTCCTTATGCGATCGAGGGTATTGACTGAAGAAGTTTGCTGTACTGCAGTCTCTAATCTAGAGCTCAATTGTTCCACTGCTTAGCAGCCAAATGTAGATTTTCTTCATCCCCCTGTGGTCGATGCTTGGCTTTGGGCCTGGTGGCTTTTGGCTCCCAGGTGGCTGTTCTGGAGCATCTCTTTCTATTTGTAAATGCTTTTGTAAAGGAGATTATGCAACCTGTGCCTTGGCCAAACAAGCACCCGTGCCAGAAATGGGTGAACTTTAATATTTTGAAGCATTTATCAGATGCTGTTATACAGTGAGGTGTTGCCTAATGAAAGGGAGGTTCTCCCTGGAGCTCCATGGGGTTAAAGGTAAATTGAACAAAGCCAGGCTCAAACCCACAACTTCTTGGTCTTCTCCACAGTGACCTGGATTCATGTTTCCAAGCTTGGAATCTGCATTGCTGTTACAAGGGTGCTTGTACACTAGGTCTCAAAATGATTACAAAGCGCTAATCAGTTTATTACTGTTCTACCAAATAAAGCTACTGACATGCAGTATGTTGCTATAAATGCCACGATTTTAGCCCCTCATTAAAGAACAGCCATTATGAGCCCTGTGGATGTTGAGGTTAAACAATTTAGATGTTTCTTTAGGTTTAAGTTTCCGTTTCTCTGCTCTCATTGATTTTATTAAGGTATTCCGAAACATTTGGTGGATTTGATCTCTTGCCCTGAACGCAAAGGAAACCAAGCTGAAAGCAGAAGCCGGGGCCACGCCCTGTAGCTCCCAGTTTAAGAGTCCGTCTCAACAAATACTAGCCACACTGGGATAACTATAACTGTTATTGATATTTACTCTCATGGCAACCTCATCGTAAATGTTTCACTGGTTTCTTCACGGTCTGATCATTTACCAAGCGCTCTGTGCAACCTGAGTTGTCTCTTCTCATTTTAAGATGCTCTTAATTCACTTGCTTTTAGCAAAAATAAAATGTTTACAAGATACAATCACTTTATATATATATATATATATATATATATATATATATATATATATATATATATATATATAAACGCTTAAAAGAATCATTTTTACATGTTTTGCCCCCAATTTGATTAAAAAACAAAAATTATATATATATGTAATCAAATTGGGGGCAAAACATGTAAAAATGATTCTTTTAAGTGTTCATTTTAGCAATGTGAGGTCTGTGGGTGTAGATGGCTGAACAGAACTACAATATATAACACATATCTATACATTTTTCTAGATAAATCTTTTTTACATTTACGACACAGTAACAAACATGGCCTTTTTTGGTGAAGCGTACTGTCACATTTAGCAAAATGGGAAAATAGACACCACTGAATAAGGAATCGAAAAACAACATATTGAATTGTTCAAAATAATCGAGACGCCCCTTCTGAACACAACCATTGAAGGACTTTTTTGAACACTTTTGGATGTACGTTTTTTCCCCAAAGTGGGAGATGCGCCCCCTAGGGGCAGCTCAGAGCTACAAAAACCTCATAAACCCTCCTGCTCAACAGATTTATGTCACTAAAGCTGCATCTGTGCCTTTAACTGGCCTCGTATAAATGATGCTGGGGGCAGGAGAACATCTAGAGGAACTGTTGGGAACTGTTTTAGACCATTTCAACACCATCATCATGAATGTTCACACAGTGTGCAGGAAATGCTTTTTGTTGAAGTTAACAAACAAAATCAGTCTGAATCATTTTTAATTCTTTGAGGCACGACTCAAGTGAGATTTGGCTCAGGTACCTTTGTCAACCATGCTTTCTAAGGCACCGACTGACGAAACAGCATGAGGCAGCTGCCTTCAGTTTGGGCCACTTTAGTGGAGCTTTAGTGGAGATTAGCCTCAGCAAGGACACGTCTTTGCTGATTGACCACAACTGGAGAAAATGGATCCAACTCTAAATTAGAAAAACCATCAATCTACCACTCACACACACACCCACGCCCTCGTTTAGATGAAGCCTGTGAATACCTTCTTCACTGGAGATGAGATGAACCTGAAAGTTTACCTGCTTTTCCTAGTGTTTTCCTTCAAATTGTCCCACATGTTTAAAAATACATGTACAATATATTACATAGCAGCGTTTAGCTGCGACGTATGTTCTGAAACAAAAGTTTTTTGTCCTCAAAACGCTGCTGGTGCAGTTGACCTGGTGTCCAGTGTTCCTCGATGTCCCCTTGATGAAGAAAAGGGCTCATTCTGAAAGACAACCATCCTGTTAGGCCAGTAAACATTAGCAACTCCAGCTCTGAGAGGACGTCCTGAGGAATGAAGGCTCTTCCACGTCTCTTTATCTATGCTGAAGCTCCTGGAAGGACCTCTGAAGGTCCTGAAGTCACATGACCTCACCGGAAGCTTCCAGGATCACAAGACTTCAGTTCTGGGACTCTCATGCAGAGTTTGCTGAAGTTCTTGGCATGACCTCTGTTGAAGCTACCTGAGCCACATGGCTGCCAAACAAAGTCCTGGCATCAGCCCTGCTTAAGCTCCTGTGGTCACATGACCGTCTCCCTCTCCTCCTCCACCAGCGGTGTGGGTTTGGTGTCCTCCTGGATGCTTTTGGAATGCTCCTCCTCCTGGATGTGGAGATCCTGGCCGGAGGACGGAATGGACTGTTCTGAAACCGAGCCATTCTTCACGTAGCCCGGAAGGTTTCTGTGGCCGTTGGTGACCGGCCCCAGCCGGGTGGTCAGGTGAAGGGCCAGGGGCCCTCGGGCCGTCACGTTGGTTACGCTGGTGTGAGAAACCATTGGTCCATAACTGTAAGTGTTACTTCCACTGCGGGCTTTTCTCTTAAAGTCCAGCGCCAAGGTCCTCCTGCTCCACGACTTCTTAATCTCCGCTTGGACCTGAAGAACAGCCACGGAAGAACTTAATCTCAATTAAACCTCATCAGGCCGGTTCAGCAGCTTCACTAAGCATCACTAAAGGCCTCCAACATGTTAGATTCTCATCACAGAGTCCACTGTGTTTATCAGCCTCTTAACCTTCATAAACCTTAAACAAATTCAAAATAATGGTCCATAAAACTGTGAGGCTGTGAAATAAATGTGTTTTACAAAATACATTATTAATTTATTGTTGTAAATTATTATTGTTATGAGCTATTAAGTAACTAATATGATTTATTAAGTATCTGTTATAAATGATTATAACTACTATAGATTGTTCAGTAATAACTATCATTTTTAGTTTATATTAAAATGATAAATGATAATTTGGTAATTGCTATAAATATAATACAATCATAAAAAGGATTCAATATATATTATATATTATTCAGTAACTTTGATAAATTATTCAGTGATATCTAAAAAACACTACGTATATATTAAACAATATTAAAATTATTTGGTAACAACTATGCCTTATTTAATAAATAATATAAATCATTAAGTAATAACTATAAAATTATTCATTACCTTCAATTTCCAAAATCCAAACTGAATTATTCAATAAATACAATTAAAATTATTCAGTAACTTCTATAAATGTTTCAGTAAAATTCTAAAAACTATGAAGTATTTGGTTACTATTGTTATTATTATTAAAAATGATTTGGTATCATTATAAAGTATTTATAAGTATAAAGTATAAAGTAGTAAAGTATATTTAAAGTATTATTTACAGCAACATTACATAACATACATGCAGTATCTAAAACAAACACACACAAAAAAATCAGCACCGTTATTCAGTATTATAAATTATTTAATTACTACTATTAAGTTAAATAATTTAATGGTTAGGAAAGTTTAGATACAAAGAAAAAAAAATCTGTAAATATTTTTTGATTAATTTCTCTCAAAATTGAAGAAGCTCCATTAATCCCCCAAAATGGCAATTTGACTTAAAAGTGAAGTGAAAGCGACTACCATTGTCATTGTGAAATGCTGCACAGCACAACAAAACTCAACCTCTGTGTTTCACCCACGCACACACGTGGCAGCTATTGAAAGCGCCCGGGGAGCAGTGACGGGGACAGTACCTTGCTCAAGGGTACCTCAGGTCAACCTACTGGTGAGGGATTCAAACCCACAATCTTCCGATCTGGGGCGACTCCCTCACCACTAGACCACCGCTGCCCCTTAATTAATTAATTAATCAATTACCAACATTTTAACAGATAATTAAAGGAAAGTGAGTTCTAATATTAATTGAAAGGTTTTTCAAAAGACGTATAAAGTTGGAAAAAGCTTTGAGGATTAAGATCGGGGATGAAGAAGAAGAGCTTCTTTATGCAGATTTCATTCTTCACAACTTGCCGATGTGGTTGATCTTACCTCTCCGTTGCAGAAGCAGTAGATAATAGCAACAAAGAAACCCTGCAGGAGATCAAAGGAGACTTCAATGAGAAGACAGATGAACATTAAAGGGAAGCTTCACGATATTTTCTCAAATGAAAGCTCGAAGTTCTCAGAGAAGCAAATGGTTTTCAGCCGTACCTGGAAGGAGTTGAAGAGCATTTCGTAATGCATCTGGATCTGCCAGGGGACGCCTGAGACCTCTGTGTACGGCATGGCCATGAACACGATGTAGTGGACGCCAAACAGCGGCATGAGGACTAACGTGGACTTTAACAGTTTCCTGACAAAAATGACAAAGAAAAAAATATTCGTTATTCATAACGACCGCATTATCCTTCAGAATTCTGATCATTTATTCATTTTCTTTATACAGAGTCGTCAAAAACGGACTAGACCTGCAACTGACCCAAATTTAACGAACCAATAATCACATTCAATTAAATCTGGAGCTGCTGATTTTGGTCAGGAAAGGAACTATTGGTCATTGTTCTTGCAAATGTTTCAAATAAAGTTTCACATTTCGGAATATTTTATAACATAAGAGAAAGAAACTATTAAAAAGTTACTTTGAAATGGGACGATACATTTATCTGTCAGCATTTAATATATACATTTTAATTCATTTATTTATTTTTTAATTAATGAAACACACAAGTAATTTGTTTTTTATATTTTTAACATTTAGCAAAAATCACTGCTGTTTAAAATCAATAGTAATTAAGAATTTTTATAGATTATCTCAGAGTCTCTCTACAGGCGCTATATATGTGAAATTTGTAATACAGAGCACTAGAAAGTGAAAGTGAAAGTGACAACCACCATCATTGTGAAACGCAGCACAACAAAATGAAATTCAACCTCTGCGTTTCACCCACACACACACAGCAGGGGGCAGCTATTGAAAGCGCCCAGGGAGCGGTGACGGGGACGGTTCCTCGCTCAAGGTTACCTCAGGGCAACCTACTGGTGAGGGATTCAAACCCACAAAGTTCCGATCTTCCGGCTTTAATATATTTTATGTGACCAGTTTTATATCCTCTACATTTCTGAGGGGCATCAGAACAAAGCGTAACACTAACCGAGAAAAGGAAACATTTCCAGAAACGTATCTTTGTTTCCTTCATTCTTCTTCCTCACCTGTACTGCTGCCGGCTGTCACATCTTCCTGCGTTGCTTTCTCTGAGTTTCGTTGCCAGAACTCGGATTATGTTCAAGAACAACAGGAAGTTGACCTTCAAAAAGTCAAACAGACAAAAACGAAAGAAATGACTGCATGGAAGATGGGTATAAAGTGAAAGTGAAAGTGAATATCTGCGAGCACGCAGCACTTGGTGAACAACAACAACAACAACAAAAATACATCCTGTGTTTAACCCACACACAACGTCCAGCAGGGGGAGACATATCCAGCACCCGGGGAGCAGTGATGGGGATGGTACATTGATCAAGGGTACCTCAGGGCAACCTACTGGTCTGGGATTCAAACCTACAACCTTACGATCCTGGGACATAAACACTGGGCCATATAAATATAGCATTTGTAATTTAAATTTTACTGATTTATTTCTTACTGGTTGAGTGTTTATTTTTAAATTAGGAATAAAGGCAATCTCTGAGCCCTTGCTGAGGTGTCTCCAACCTTCCTGCATTCAAAAAAGGAGGTGAAAATAAGCTGCCAGTCCAAGTTTTCTCACTTTTCTGAATGCAAACAGTGAGACATTTCACGTTTTAAAAGAAGACAATGTGTCCCGGCAGTCTGGACGAGCAGTGGAGCAACACTGAGAGCTTGAAGGTGAATTAAAGTTTCCACAAATCATTCACGCTCCAAATGAAAGATTCATGAACAGAAGTATGGACTCACCACGATCGCGGTCAGAATGGGGATCTGCACGATCCACTTCAGGTTCCCTGCACTAAGGTCCCAACACCTGTTTTTTAAAGCACACACACACACACACACACACACACACACACACACACACCCATATGTTATATTAATACGTTCAGGATGCTTTATTTATCAGATGCTCAGGTTAACCCACACACTTCTGCGTTATACGGGTTCTCTCATTGTGAACCACAGCACACAGGGAACCACAACCAAACATCCTCTGTATTTAACCCACACACATCATCTAGCAGGAGGCAGACATATCCAGCACCTGGGGAGCAGTGATGGGGACAGTACCTTGATCAAGGGTACCTCAGGGCAGCCTACCTGTCTGGCCAAGACCTCTTCATCATGAGGCCTAGTCACTAAACCCTAGACCACTGCTGCCCCTGTGGTGAAGTTCTCTAGTTGTATAGTTTTCGTTCATCAAACAGTGCAAATGTACATTCAAAGGTGAAAGTGAAAGTGACTATTGTTGTCATTGTGAAACGCAGCACAGCACAACATAATGGAATTCAACCTGTTCACCCATACACACACGTTCAGCATGAGGCAGCTACTGAAAGTGGCCGGGAACAGTGACGGGGACGGTACCTTGCTCAAGGGTACCTCGGGGCAACCTACATGAGGGAATCGAACCCACAATCTTCCGATCCGGGGCGACTCCCTCAGCACTAGGACACTGCTGCCCCAAAGGCACGACACCGGTCCAGTTTTGCACCTTAAATATGTTTGCTCCAGGAGAAAAGGGAACAGAACCGTGGAATAGAAAGCAAGGAGTGAAGGTGTATGGAGTCAGTCCACCTTAAAAACATACCTTCAGTGGAATACAGTGGAGTTATGTTCCCTGAAGGTACTGAAGATACTTGTCTACATGTCTGTATAATGTTCTTATGGAGGAACCTAATGGACTAGTTTGTCCCACAGACACTGGATGGAATTGAGTAGGACATGTTGAGGAACGCTCTTGGTCCCTCAAAGTCTACATGATGGAAAAGAGAATCTGATCCATCAGACCAGCCCACCTTCTCCCATCGTGTCTGTTGTAGATGCTTTCGATGATGAACAGGGGTTAACATGGACAGTCCGACTGGTCTTCACGATCTCTTCTACAGAGTCCTGTTTTTGGGACTCAGATGGGACTTTTTGGTCCCATTTTCTCTCTTTGATCTTTCTGTAGTCCAACGCACACACCTGCAGCGCTCTCCTCCCACATATGAAAACACATACTCGCAATTTAATCTCGCACTGAGGATCGACCCCTGCGCTTATGGAAACACATCGATGCACGCTGATAGATAGCCGCTGTCATTAAGGTGACAAGGTCATTTTGGTGTGAGTGTTTGAGGGAGTTTCCACGGCAACACTCACTCTGTGTCGGCAAGAGTTGCTCGGACGCTGGCCCAGACGGTCACGAACATGGCTGGGACACCTGCAGCACACACACACACACACACACACACACAAGACAGCGAAACATCACTTTAATGTACAGCATGCAGGTGCTTGGCGGAGGAGACTCGCCCAGCAGGCTGGAGGTATAAAAGGAAGTGAAAGTGACTATTTGTCACTGTGAAGCACAGCACACCGTGAACCACAGCCAAACTCATCTTCTGTATTTAACTCACACACACCGTGCAGCAGGACAAACGCAGCAGACATATCCTGCACCCGGGGAGCAGTGATGGGGACGGTAACTTGCTTAAGGAAACCTCAGGGTAAACCACTGATCTGGGATTTGAACCCACAACCTTTCGATCCTATCCTCTAGGCCACTGCTGCCCCAGGATGGGGACGGTACCTTGCTCAAGGGTACCTCAGGGTAGCCTTCTGATCTGGGATTCAAACCCACGACCTTCCGATCCTGAAACCCAGTCCCTAAACTCTAGGCCGCAGCAGTCAGGGAGGGGTTTCTGATAAAGTGGCCAGGGACCGTATATGGTACGTGTAATTAAAACAGGTGCTTTGTCGGGTCGGTACGGTTCGTCTGGTGTGAAGTGAACTGGCTCCACTGCATCCACATTGTATGCGCTGTGCACACACACTTCGCACAGTGTGTACAATGCAGGTACCGTGGGGGGCCACCCAATTTCCAGAGCCGCCTCCTCAATCGAATTAGCTTTACTGACAATGAAGCCTTTGAAGCCTCCTATGCATCAGGCGGATAATTATCGGCCATAGTCTTGCGAAATTGAGGTGAATCCAACAAAAAAAGCTCCCTGACAAAGATACCTGCGATCTTCCCTGAAGCCCTGAAGTAATTACAATAATCGGAGCAATTTGGTTTCTTAGAACCTTTCTCATGTAAGGTTTAAGCCTCTTCATGCATTTTCTATGCGTCAAGGTGTGTCTCCTGCCTCCGGAAGGTGTGGATGAAGAGCCGCCGTGACGAAAGCGACGAGATCAGAGCGTTCGTTAGCTTTGAAGCCTGAAGAAACTGCTCTAAAAAGCTTCATCTGACTTCAAACGCTGTTTCAAAGCACGTGAAAGATCAACGTCAGAAACGTCTGCAAACAAAAGGAATTATTTGGTGGAAAGCTCAACTTTTACACGAAATGTAAACAATTAGTAAAGAATTAGTTCAGTTTTAGCAAAGGCATGGAAGTTTGCACCCCATCCTAATCGGGCCTTCTCATTTCAAACCATTTTGACTCACTCGTCCCAAACGAGCATCTAAATGAACGTAACTGTGAAGAAATGGGGTTCCAGTTAAGCTGATCAGAAAGGAACCTGGAGCAGAAACCAATCAGCAAGAAATTTGGTTGCATGCAGATTTAACTCTGATGAATTTAGATTTTTGAATTTTTATTCGCCCAAAAGAAATGACTTTTTCCAACTTTTATCGAAATGTTCTTTTTTTTAAAGACAGTGAAACACTGTGTACCCTCATTTTTAAGGGAGTTTTTTTTTTTTTTTTTTTTTTTTAAGCCAAATCAAGGATACAATACAACTTAACGTTTTAAACCAACTGTTTTTAAAACTGTTTGAAATCAATGTTATTGGCACTGGCAATAAAACAGCCTCCAAACTATTTACGTTCATATAAAATAATCGTCCTTATTTTAAGGATGTAGAAATCATCATATTTCGGTCCTCGTTGCTGCAGAAAAATATTTTTTAACAGTGAACGACTCCCACCATTGCATAACACCAACAACAGGAGGGTGAGGGCCATCGTGTGCTTTTCTATACCACGTGAAGCTTTTTTAATATTTCATTTGGATTCTTGACAGCTGGAGGAGAACACCAGCCACATTTTTACATCATGCTAGATGATGGGGAAGGGGGAGGGCCGCTCTCTTGGACTCTCAACCACCGATGGCTGCATCTCAGGAATCGAACTCAGAATGATAACGCCAGTGTTTGTTCCACAGAGCCCCAGTAGTACACCAGTACTTTCATTTCTCATTTGAAAATCTTTTTGATTTCATGGAGACAAAAAGTCCCAGGAGTGTCCTGAAGCAGACGCTCTTATCCCGAACTCAATGTCCTGGTTATAAGGACAGTCTTCCTTGAGAAACTTGGGGTTGAGGGACTCAGGAACCCTGTGGTGGTAGAGCTGGAGGTAGGATAGGAACTTGCATCCTATTGGTCCAAAGGATCTTAGCACTAGATCACCAACAGTCCACTAGCAGCTGTAGAGCCTCATCTTCTAATTTGTGGCACTTTGAATTCATGAGACATCATTTAAGGGCTGCATTAAAGGATGTTACTGGTAAATACCCAGATTTTTTCATGTCAAAGGGTCTTCTGTTATCTATAAATATGCTAAAGCTTTGCTTACAGCAGTGTAGCATGGAATTAGTCCTTCCTTTGCCAGTTTGGTAGAAAATAAATTTAGCTTTTTGCAAATGCACTCCTTAAAAAGGCTTAGGTTCCACCTTCACTTACCCCAGCCAATCAGAGTGAAGCCCCAGAGGTACTTCCGGTCTGAGAAGAAGGTCATGAAGATGAGACTGTGCAGGTACAGGCCCTCCACCAGGATCCAGTAGTAGTTTGTGGCCAGGAAGTACAGGAAGAGCGTTACAGCAATCTTACAGCCAATCTTCAAAAGAATGAGAGACGTTAGATTAGAACAGCCTCACCAACAGGGAGCCAATCACAGTGCAGTTTTTAAAAAATGAGAGGAGTCCTGGACTTGAGAGAGGCTTCAGATAATAAAAATGTCAGTAAAAGTCTGTAGAGTACATCATTTTTGCATCCGGGAGAGCTGATGATGAGCTCGGTGAACGGCCACCAATCAAGCGTCTTCAGGAATTTGTATTAGTGCACGGTCAGCGATGAAGAGTAGTGGACCAGATTTCTCTTCATTTGAAAGATAAACTCAGGCTTATTTTCCTTTTTATGGTTCAGCAACAGCCCGGAATACAAGATTCATTTGGTTTATTTCCACTTCCTGGCTGTGTTTGTTTGGTCGATCAAAACCCTCCCGGGTCTCCAATTAAGACGTCTCTTACATTTCATTTACTCGAGCTAATTTTATTTTTCCCCTTTATTTTATATTTCGCTTCTGTTCTGAACAAGTGCTCAGTGATGTGATCTGAGAAATGGCCCCGAGCAAAACAAACCAATGGCATGGCAATTAGCGATGTGCTAAAGCGTGCTAACTGACTGCGGTCGCAGCTCTTGGAGTTGAAGAGCTTCCACAAGGGATTAGGGTCTTCAGAGGTGCAAATAAACAGCAGATTAGGGCTGATTTGCAAAAACAATGAGTTCCTCATCAGTGAAGTGGCCTGTGGACAGGAAATGGATGGTTGATCGTGAGCTGCTTCCATCTTAAGTTTAAAATAATATTTGTGGGAATGTTGAGCTCACAACAGCAGAGGAGGCCACTACAGAAGCTTTGTCTGCCAGAGCACTGGAAGCTTTCTCCTGGTGCTGCTGTTCCTCTGCTGACCTTCTGAAGTTTGCATTCCCAATATCTTCTCAGCCAACTCTTCAGACACCCTCTTCCCAGTATCTTGCTCAGCCATGTTCCCAGACAGCAAGACTTCCCAGTATCCTGCTCTGCCATCTTCCCAAACACCTACTTCCTCCTTCCCAATACCCTTTTCAACCATCTTCCCAGTCAACACCTTCACAGTATCTTGCTCTGCTAACTTCCCAGACACCAAAGCTTCCCAGTATCTTTCTCGGTCAACTTCTCAGACACCCTCTTCTCAGTATCTTGCTCAGCATGCCTCCCAGACATCTTCTTCCCAATGTCTTGCTCATTGGGAGAAGACAATAACAATATCCAAAACACCTGCCTCGCAGGATCTTGCTCAGTTGACTTTCCAGACCCTAAATCTTTACAGGATGTGGCTCAGCCCACCTCCATCACAACTGCTTCCCAATGTCTCGCACAAGAAACTTCCCAGCTCCCAGCTCTCCGTAATCTGAGCATGCTTCTCATGTGTTTGGTATCATGATAATATCTTCAGAGTTCAGAGTGGATCTCATCAGTAATGAATGTGTGAAACAGTGACTGGAAGAGTGGACTTACAAACTGAGCCTTGTTGGCAGGTGGTGCCTCCGTAATAGACTTAAGATCCTCCACGGTGACCCTTTCCGCCTCTTCCAGCACCGCTCCAGAATACAAAACCACATCCTTCACAAAGATACTGATGGCCCGCAGCATGAAGGACACAAACAAGTGCATGTGGATGTAGTTCCTGGTGCAGTGCAACCGCCTAGAGAGAGAGAGAGAGAGAGGGAGAGAGAGAGAGAGAGAGAGAGAGAGAGAGAGAGGGAGAGAGAGAGTGTTATAAACAAATGTCATTACATGAAAACAGCTTTAAGAACTGCATGAACATGCCTTTCATGGGCACAATATTCAATCAAACTTCTAAAAGTCACTCTGGCCGGTAGATTAGAGGACAGAAAATGTTTATAAAAAACTGATGGATGGATGGATAAATATATGGAAGGATGGTGGGATGGACAGACAGACAGATGGAACTGAGTTCTTGAGACCATATACGCATTGTTTCTCCATAACATCATGTCTTCTGTTTGAGCTTTAATTATAACCCTAAGTGTCTCTACAGATGGACGGATGGATGGATGGAAAGGTGGATGGATGGACGGATGGACAGATGGATGGATGGTTAGATGGAACTGAGCTCTTAAGGCCATATAGACAGTGTTCCTCCATAACATCCTATCTTCAGATTGAGCTTTCATTATATCCCTGAGTGTCTCCACTCCTCCTGTGGCTCGTCAGCCTCTTGTTCTTTAACCTTCAAACCTAAACTGAATATTGAGAACATAATACATTAAATACTCAAAAGAAAAAGCCAAAGAAAGGGAATGTTTATTTTTTTCATTGCTGAAGCCTTTTCTTCATACTGAGCTGAAGTCCCATTTTTTTCACTGTATTTTTGAAGGGCTTCCTCCTGATGTTCTGCTATAACCATGCCTTATCATCTGCACATCCAAGGTTCCTCATCAGCTGGAGTCCTATTCCTGTGGTCCTGATTCCTTTATTATATAATCAGCACACAGGACGAGTAAGAACGGGGAGAGTGGGCGCCCTTGTCTAACTGCTGATCCAGTGAAGAACCAATCGGTCAGCGTTCTGTCTCGGTGGTTGATCGGAATACAGAGTCTTCATTAGAATAATGACATGCACCCATTTCTCTGAGGAGCTTCCATAAATCTACCCGCCTGCCACTGTCGAAGACTTCGCTGTAGTTCAGGAAATACATGCCGAGTTTAATTCTCGGCTTGTTTAATTATTCCTGCACACATCAGAATTGATGAGTCTTCTTCCTCCGTCATCCCACACACACAGTAATGGATTACATGCAATTATGGGATTACATAATCAGATTACGGAAAATAAGGAACAATAATACACCCAGATTGCACTTGGAAAATGTATCTTTTGATTCTGGATTATTGTTAAGGATTATGTTTTTGATTATGGCAGGTTTAAGATGAAATGAAATAAAATGTTTTTTCATTACTTTAATCCCCTGAACTCATTAATGCAAGTCTCGCAGGGTTTCGTGAGCAAGCGCTGCACTCTGCGGACTGGAGAACAGTGCCGAGCGAGTGTAGAAGGTTAAAGGAGAAGCACTTCCTGCATCTGTCCCTTCTGTCTCAGCCAATGAGAACACAAGGCTGTAGGGAAGCTGGGAGGGAGAGGACAGGAGGACGTTTGGAAGGTGTCTGGCGGGAACGGCAACTTCATAACTTTTTGTAAAAGATGGAAAACGTTCAGCAGTTCTGTTAATAGACACCGTCCTTAGATTTGTATTAGTTTTAAGTTAGACAGTCCTGGGTTTGATTTCCAGGGGGCAGTCTGGGTCCCTTCTGTGTAGAGTGGACATGTTGTCCCTGAGTCTGTGTGTGTTTCCTCCAGGAGCTTCGGTTTCCTCCCACCATCCAAAGACCTGCACATCAGGTGGACTGGAGATGCTAAATTGTCCCCCTCGGTGTGAGTGTTTGTCTGTGTATCTGCCCTGGGATGGACTGATGACCTGTCCATGGTGTGTCCCTGCGTTCGCCCTGTGTCCCTGCGTTCGCCCCCAGCACTGTCTGTGACCCCAATCTGGACAAGTGGCTCAGAAAATGAGTGAGTGAGTGCAGATATATGGATAAGACATTTTATTTGTGCTGTTTTGAGATGTTGGAGTTCAAAGGGTTTTGTTCTTAGTTGCCAAAACATGTCGTTTAAATTCACTGATTACACAATGACACATCTGGAGGCTGATCTTCAGGTTTTAACCATCTTTTGCATAATTGTCCTCCTATGTGACATAACGAGGGATGTTTAGGTCTCCTTTCTTTGGTACTGAAATAGAAATTGCCCGTTTCTAGTTTGCCAAGAATTAAACAAAATCTTCTTCAGAGCCTTAAAACATCTCTATTATCCATTCATGCGGCTTATTTTCAGACAAACATCAAACCGCTGAAGATGCAGTTTTACGTCTTGGTTCTTGGTATCAAATGAGATCATTATTGATTTAGGATTATAAACATCAGCAATACAGGTTCTTTAAAATGCTCGGGTCAATAATTACGTCTGAAAACTCCTGTTTAGAAAATCCTCATCACATCCCACTGTGATCATTCGATTGGCATTTTAGACAAAGACTAATGGACGACAGGCTATCGAAGACAAGGCCAATTAAAGTCCTTAGCCTGCTAAAGGAGAGCAAGGTTTCGGTGAAAAAACATTGTGGAGAAGAATTACTAACACCTCATTCCTCTACGCCTGAAAGAACAATCTCTTAATTAGAGCCAGATGAAGCCGCCGCTCAGCATTACACATTCTTCAGCTTTAGAGGGTTTGAAAAAGCACAAACACTGAAGAAAGCGAGCTGTAAAAACAACATTGTGAGCATGTGGATCTCACATTAGCTCCACTCTGGCTGGTCTCCTCCCAGCAAAGAGAAAAATCAAACTTCTGACTCTCCAGCAGCCAGAAGAGCAGATAGATCATGGACTTCAAAGGAATACTGTCAGCTACTTCCTGTACCTTTATATACATACATACCCTGCTGAAATAATCCAGGAGAGCAAAGGCAACTTCCTGAAGCAAAATCTGCTGCAGGTTTCAAGCATCAAGTCAGGTGAAGCCCTTTCACACATGTAGAAGGAGATTTCCCACATGGGACATGTTCTCACCTGCTGGAAATACTCCTTGTGGTTAAGGTGAGGAGTGGCACCTGGGTTGAGCTTACAGGAGATGGGACTAGGGGTTGTGGTGGTCTAGTGCTAGGGTACCTACGTCTGGACCTACAGACCAAGAGGTCATAGGTACGAATCCCACCTCCAGCACTGCCACTACTGGGTTCCTGAGCAAAACCCTGAACCCTGAGTTGCTCCAGGGGGACTGTCCCTGTAATCAGGAACTGGAAGTCACTCTGGATACGAGCATCTGCTGAATGGACGTGATGCGCCCGTGTAGCCGCTTCCTGATTTTCCTGGATTTGTCCGCCAAATTCACAGTCAGGATTTCCGTTTCTCCAATTAGACTTCTTTGGTGAAGTCTTTTAGGTTGATGGTCTTCTTTATCCTCAGATTTTTATTTTCACCTCAGTCAGATGATAACATCGTCATGCTCTTTCTGGAAAATGACCTGCTCTTTACACTCAGATTTTGGATTCTGTCCTGGGAGGCTGGAAGGGTAAAGTCTGGTCCTACAAGTTGGGATCTTTGCGTTCTCTCATGAAACTCCTCCGGGTGAAGCTCAGGGTATGAAAGTGGCTACATAATGACATTTCTGTTTATCTGTGGGAGCTTGGAAGGCCAATCAGCATCACACAAACATTATTCCTACATAGAATCCATCAAGCGCCTCTTCAGAAATATTGGAACAGCCCCTTCATTTGTTTATGCACTGAAGACATTTGGGTTTGAGTTCAGCAAATGAACATTTTGCTGATTTTCAGCTTTTATTTCCTGGATTTTACATCGAGATATGTGAGATTAAACAGAACGAAGCACCGTTTGGCAGCGGGGTTCTAGTGGTGAGGGAGTTGCCCCTGCATTGGAAGATTGTGGGTTTGATTCCCTCACAAGTAGGTTGCCCTGAGGTACCACTGAGCAAGGTACCGTCCCCATCACTGCTCCCCGGGCGCTGTCAATAGCTGCCCACTGCTGCACGGTGTTTGCATGGGTTAAATGCAGAGGTCCAATTTTGTCGTGGTTCACTTGTGCTGTGCTGTGACCTCGCAATGACAAGGGTTGTCACTTTCACTTTCACTTCACCGTCTGAATCGGACCAACCAGTTAGAAGTGATCAAAAACAAAGTTTTAAGTTGATGTGTAATATTTCATATCATATCTCTTGCTTGCAATGAGGACATTTGGTCTGCAGCAAGTTTCACCAAACTTCACCAAACATGCTCCAAATCAGGAGCCTCCAGCAGATGTTCGTAGAACCTTTTTTTGCAGCATCAGTCTAGTCTTGTGTGTCTTTAGTAACAATACAACCAAACAATGCAGCCCAAAAAAGGCCCTCAGACACAGCAGATCACTGTTGCCGTCTAAACTAGTTTTCACTTCGGTACCAACAGACGATAACAGACCATAAGCAGTGATTCACCAGACGCTCTAAAGCTGTGAGGACCCAGCGTCCTGTTTCTGTCCTAATTAATCAACTCCGAGCGTCGGCACGTTTGAGCCCATTTTTAAAGGGAAACTGCAAAACACTCAGTTTAGCTTTTTAATTCATGCCTACAGCTGAAAAACCAAACACACGGCTGATCATTTGGATTTTGTTTTCAGACACCGTCTCCAGCAGGAGAGTGTGTGACGGGACATTAAATCCTTTCCCCAGCATCATTATGCTGGCAGCATCTGGCCCAGTGTGTACCTGGGGACTATTGATCGAAACGGTTATGTAGTGTGAGCTGCAGTAGAGATCTGTGCTGAAAATAATAAAAAAAAAATATATATATATTATATTTATTCTGCTTTACTGTCACCCCCAAAAAGGACTATTAGCAGTGGGATAAATATCACTGTCCTTAAATATAAAAAAAAAAACCAGTAAAAATAATAAAATTAATGAATAAGAGAAAACTTTCTTGTGATTTGGTGACTTAAAGCTCTTTGGCATTATTAATACAAGTATTACATGTATTAAGTGTTGTTTCTTTTTATTTTATATAATTTGTAATATATATATATATACTTTGATGAAAAAATAATATTACTGTAAATTATTAAGGCCAATATTATGATATTAAAACATATAGTTTACTCAAGTCAACTCTTAATGCTTAAGCAGAAAATTTCCCTTAAAACGAACACTTTTTTTTGGTAAATTTGTAAAAAGCTTCGTTTTGATTGGCTGCCCTTAAGAGCCAATTGAAGCGACTCCAGCGTGAAAGAGTGGGATCAGACTGTGATGTGCAAAAACAATCTTTTAAGCCTATTTTTTTAAACGATGAATTAAAAATGGCTTTTTCTGTTAATGGACGGTATGGACGCAGACCTTAACTTAAGCACTTTTTACAGAAAAGCGAGGAACACTTGTATTTTTCCAAGATACAGACCCTTTAAAATACCTTCCCCAAAGTTTTTTCTTCTCATTTCGGCAGCGTGCTCCTCAAACACAGCCGTTAATGTGCTGGAGTCCACCTTCTTGCCCGTTTGGACTCTGAACGAGGCTAAATGACCCTGGAGGACTGACCCACGTCTGGCTTGGGCCCAGCCGTGTCCCTGCCCAGCACTGCTGTCCACGCCGGTGCTGACAGAGCTGGACCGGGTCCAGGTGGGCTCTGGCTGTCAGCAGCTCCGTCCTGCACGCTCCTGGGCTTTCATTCGGGACACGCCAGCCGGAAAAATACCGGCGGCGCTCGCTGGCCGCATTAATTAGCCGTGTAAATGGAGCCACTGAGCACAAAGAGCGCCTCAATCGCACGTATCGGCCCCAGAGATCGTACGGTTTGTGAAGCGGCTGAGAAAAGACATTCATTCGGTTCCGCCCGATCCAGGGGCCGATCCTGAAAAGTCAACACATGACACGGAGACGGAGGCCCTTAACCCTCAGAGGTCGCAGCAAAGACACGCTGGGCTTTCATGTGCTTCACTTCTGACTCGCAGCTCGCTGGAAAAAGTGCTAAACCTTCTCGTGGAACCATGTTAGCACCTGAAATGGAAGAAATTCGATTTTTTTTGTCTCCACTCGTGCGTTTTAGTCCTTTTTTATGAGAAACTCTGATTGAAACTCTTTCCACAAACTAACCTGAATGTCAGAGTCCCTCAGCACACCTGAATCTAACTGCACGGGTTTGGTCAGATTCACGCAGAGGATTCGACACCGCAGCTGCTCTGAATAGCTTTTCAGCAGCGTCAAATACTCATATCTTATAAATACTTGAAATTCTTACATCTTATTCAAAATTTGCTCCCCAAAATAATAACAATATGATCCGACTCTTGCATGATTTTTAACATTTTCATTGCTGCAGTTTAAAATATTTCCTGTAAGAGGGATTTATTATCGGCTGATCTGAGGCTCTGAGCTTTTGGTTTAAAACCTCCTATCTCCAAACTGCATAGGAAAAGGGAAAAAAAGAGGAATCTGTTTTCAACATTCCCTCATATTTAACTGGTTTGGATTTGGCTTCGAGTAATTTAAGATATTTTTATACAGACTATTTCTGCCTGGACAAAACCAAAATCTCTTTTACCAGGAAATGGTTGCTTAGTCCTCTCACTCATTTTCTGAGCCGCTTGTGCTGATAAGGGGCAATGGGCGGTGCTGGAGCCTTTCCCAGCCCTCACATGGACAGCCAGGGACACCCTGGACAGGTCTCCAGTCCATCAGGGCAGACACACACCTTCGGGACAATTTAGCGTCTCCAAAGTACCTGACTTTGGACGGTGGCAGGAGACAGACACGGGGAGAACAAACTCCACGCAGAAAGGACCCGGACCGTCCCACCTGGGGATCAAACACAGGACCTTCTCGCCGTGAGGAGACAGTGCTACACACTGCGCCACCGTGTCGTCCTGTCAGACCGAGTGAAAGTGGAAGTGACTATGCCATTGTGAACACGATGAAATGCAACCTCAGTATTTAAGCTCCACACACCGTCTAGCAAGGGACGGCCAAATCCAGCACCCGGGGAGCAGTGATAGGGGACGATACCTTGCTCAAAGGGACCTCGGCGCAACTTACTGGTCTTGGACTCAAAGAATGAAATGATTGGTTTCATAATGCGTTATCATTTCTGGTCCTGAGAATTAATGTTATGTCAACAAATATGTAGAAATCTGCATAAAAAAAGTTTAAAATGGACAAATTCAGCTCCATGTCATCCTTGTCTGTCCACCCAAGTCTGTATGTGTTTTTTTTTTTTTATCCCTTCTGTTAGTTTTTATTATTTCATAACGCACATCTCCCCCCTCAAGAGCTTTCTTCCTCTTAGCCTCCCGTCAGGCGACTGTAAACCAAAAACTCTTCTTGGTGTCTCGCCTGTTTAAATAAAGTTTAAAATAAAAAAAAAAGCTGTTTAAGTCTCGGAGGACTTCCAGGATGGATCGGTGCTGCAGTAGCCTGCGGTATGAATCTCCATGGTAACAAAAACAGCGCCTTATATGGACATTCTGTGTCAGGAGCTCAGTCGGGCTGAGCTCTGATTGGTGGTCCTACACTGTAGAATTAATTTTAGCGTTTAGAGTTTATTGAGTCTGAGAAAATATATGATTTTATGAAAACATCTGTGAGGTTGTGTGTGTGCGTCACATCAGTTTAATTAAAATATGAATTTTGATCATTTTGTTTATTGCCTTTTAAATAATTGGTACATTAAAACATTACTCTTTGTAGTGCATTATATGAAAGTGAAAGTGACTATCCTTGTCATCGTGAAACGCAGCACAGCACAATGAAACTCAGCCTCTGCGTTTCACCCACACGGCTATTGAAAGCGACCATGGAGCAGTGATGGGGACGGTACCTTGCTCAAGGGTACCTCAGGGTGACATACTGGTGAGGGAATCGAACCCACAATCTTCTGATCTGGGGCGACTCCCTCACCACCCCTGTCCCATATACATAATAACATACATATACATAATATATACATGATAACACTAAATATACCTTTTATATACTCAATATAAAATACTCAACATGTGATCAGTGTAAAAGTAAAACCTCCTATCTCCAAACAGTATGAGAAAAGGGACAAAAGAGGATTCTGTGTTTTCAGTATTTTGTCAAATTTAATTGGTGGCTTTGCTGTGAAATGTTTCCCGGGTAGAAGCTAGTTGTTGGAGACGTCCGTTGTAAATAAAATGTAAAAAATTGGAAAAATTGTGAAATCTCCACTTAACCTGAACGTTTGTTCTGGTTTGTTTTGTGATCTAATGTTTCCACTTCAAACGGCTGAAAAGACGCATGAAAACCTGAGGAAGCGCCGCAGAAAGACAGCGAGAGAATCTGTTTAATGAAGCAGCGGATCTGTGAAGCGGACGGACTCACCGGAAGTATCCCAAGATGATCACGGCCACCATGAGGGATCCGAGGGAGATGGAGTAGCCGATGGTGTAGATGAGGTAGAGCCTGTCGAACACCTCCTGGATGGGAGAACAACACAGTGGTGAGGACATGAAGACACCAGTTAAAGGGAAACAGAGTCCGTTTGTCCCATAAAAGGGAGTGTGGAGTGTGAGGGGCGATTTATGAGGTTCAGTCAGAATCAGTGTCCACAAAGAGACACAGACCACAAAGAGACACAGACCAAAGGAGACACAGACTACAGAGAGAGACAGACCACAAAGAGACTCAGACCACAAAGAGTCACAGACCACAAAGAGACACAGACCACAAAGAGACACAGACCACAGAGACACAGACCACAGAGACACAGACCACAAAGAGTCACAGACCACAAAGAGACACAGACCACAAAGAGACACAGACCACAGAGACACAGACCACAGAGACACAGACCACAAAGAGACTCAGACCAAAGGAGACACAGACTACAAAGAGAGACAGACCACAAAGAGACTCAGACCACAAAGAGACACAGACCACAAAGAGACACAGTTGACAAAGAGACACAGTCCACAAAGAGACACAGACTACAAAGAGAGACAGTCCACAAAGAGACACAGACCACAAAGAGAGACAGTCCACAAAGAGACACAGTCCACAAAGAGACACAGACCAAAAGAGACACAGACTACAAAGAGAGACAGTCCACAAAGAGACACAGACCACAAAGAGACACAGACTGCAAAGAGAGACAGACCAAAAGAGAGACAGTCCACAAAGAGACACAGACCACAAAGAGACACAGACCAGAAAGAGACACAGACCACAAAGAGTCACAGACCACAAAGAGACACAGACCAAAGGAGACACAGGCTACAAAGAGAGACAGACCCCAAAGAGACTCAGACCACAAAGAGACACAGACCACAAAGAGACACAGACCAAAAGAGACACAGACCACAAAGAGACACAGACCACAAAGAGACACAGACCAAAAGAGACACAGACTACAAAGAGAGACAGTCCACAAAGAGACACAGACCACAAAGAGACACAGACCAAAAGAGACTCAGACTACAAAGAGAGACAGTCCAGAAAGAGAGACAGTCCACAAAGAGACTCAGACCACAGAGACACAGACCAAAAGAGAGACAGACCACAAAGAGACACAGACCACAAAGAGACTCAGACCACAAAGAGACACAGACCACAAAGAGACTCAGACCACAAAGAGAGACAGTCCACAAAGAGACTCAGACCACAAAGAGACACAGACCAACAGAGACACAGACTACAAAGAGAGACAGTCCAGAAAGAGAGACAGACCACAAAGAGACACAGACCACAAAGAGACTCAGACCACAAAGAGACACAGACCAAAAGAGACACAGACCACAAAGAGACACAGACCAAAAGAGACTCAGACTACAAAGAGAGACAGTCCAGAAAGAGAGACAGTCCACAAAGAGACACAGACCAAAAGAGAGACAGACCACAAAGCGACTACTGCAGGTAATTTATATATATATATATATATATATATATGTATGTAATATATATGATAATATATGCAATAATCAATATATTTTGATATATAAAAATATAAATAGATGGATCATGAATAAAATAAATAAATAAATAAATGATCATTATGCTTTTGGATAATGCATAAAAATAAAAGAATATATTTGGATGATGAATACACGTAGAAATAAATGGTAAATAATTATATAGATAATGCAAGTGGTGACAATGAATAAGTAAACAAATAATCAAACAAAACGAACTAAACTAATAAACGATCCCACAGTTTCAGACAGTTTCTTCCTTTTTTATGTTCTGATCTTTGATCTCCGCACTCGTTCGAGCTCCTTCGGTAGTTGTAGATAATCGGACCGTTATCTCTGTTATTATTACACTCGTTCGCTGGTTCCGTCTTTCAGGCCAGGCCTGGTTAATCCGGACTCTGAGTCCTTTTGCTCTCAGGGTTTTAGTGTCACTGAGGAAATGATAAGCTCGGTCTGAGCTGAGAGGCCGTGGACGTTCACGGCTCCTTCGGGGAAAAACCCTCAAGAATTTCTGGTTTGGCCTCCGTTTCCTAAGCGGATCCACTTCCATTAAAGAGCTTTACGCCTCTTTCCAGGCGGGACTCCATCTAGCGGGACGGCGAATCCCTGCCCTCAGCGGCGTTTCCGGGCTGGGGCGGGACGTTTGTTTGGACAGACAGACGACACCCCGGGGGCTGGGGCCGTTAGACTGGAGTGAAAACAGTTTGGGTTTAAGAGCAGGAGCCGGAGAGATCCGGGGGTCGAGGCGAAACAGCGCTTTCAGCTCAGGTTACCGCCGCCGTTCACGGGCCGATCAGCCTCCAGAAATTTCCCCAAACCCTGATGGGACCCCACGGCACACGCTGGGTTCGGGCGGGTTCAGGCAAATAGCTCTCCAATCCAACCAGCGTTCACTTCTTTATTCTCCTTTAACCAATAAACTTTGCAGTTGAACTTTTGAGCCGCTTGAAGAACCAAAAAACAGCCACGTTTCATCTCCACACGCTCATTTCCATCCTGTCTTTATCCCTGAGTTAATCACATTAAAGTGACTTTAAGACTGATAGATGTAAATGAGATCCGCTCTGATTGGCTGCCCTAAAATGCACGTCGGGCTAAATTAAACCTAAGGGTATGCAGAATATATCAAATCACGTTTAAATATGTGTGTATATGAATGCCAGTCATTGGCAGCAATGTAAACGAAACATTGAACGTTTGACCTTTCGCTTTCATTTTCACTTTAAAATATATTTTTCCCACAGAACCTCTCCATGAAGGGTTCCTTATAGAACCTTGAAATCCGCATGGAACCTTTACTTTAGGGCCTTTTAAAAGTGGTTCTTCTGTGAAATCTTTCAAAGCGTGTCTCCAGCATGGAGAAATGGAGCAATGGCTCCAGAAGCAGCTGACTCCTGTTTAAGGTGACAAGATAAGAGGTTTTCCCTTAAAAACAGGGACATGCACTGCTTCAGACAGAGTACAGGTTAAATAACATCATGGTGGGGCAGGGTGTAGCTCTGCATCTTCAGAATGAGAGGGTCCTGGGTTTCATTCGCAGGCGGGACAGTCCAGTCCGGGTCCTTTCTGTGTGGAGTGGACTTGTTGTCCCCCTGTCTGTTCTTCCAGGAGCTCTGGTTTCCTCCCAGCGTCCAAAGAGCTGCACGTCAGGTGGACTGGAGATGCTAAAATCCCCTTAGTGTGATCAGGGCAAGCGGCTCAGAAAATGAGTGAAAGCTATAAGGAGGCTGACCCAGGCAGTTTCCCGAAAACATTTCAATCACACGGCGACTTTTTCATTAAGTGCAGAGAAGGCTTTTGGGAGCAGATCAAGTGCAAACAAGGTGAACAGGGACACACACACACACACACACACACTCCCACTGAGTTCAAATAACCCTCAAATGATTAAAAATGGAAATAAAAGTCACTCCGCGCTGAGCTGGAGCCCCAAATTGAACATCAAGGTCTCGCTTTCCTGCAGAGCGACAGAGAGCAAAACGATGAAACGGAAAGATAAACTTCAAAAACACACATTTTATTATTCACATATCTAAACGAATACTTTTGGGTAATGCAACAAATTAATGAAGGAATTATTGCCCGGATATCCAGAAATGAAATGAAAAATAAGTTGTGTAAGGAAGGAAAATGAACAAATGATCAAACACAAACAAATAAGTAAAGTGATGATGATGATGGTGATGAAGAAATGTGGGAGGAGGTTTGAAGCTTATTCATCTTAACGGCTCTTTTAACACCCGACCGTCCTTCACATGCTGAGCTGTGAAGTGCGCACAGCAAGGCCGATTCACTTGGTTTTAAGATCGAAGGATGAATCTGGGTTCAGGGTCTCAGGGACCCAGTGGTGGTAGTGCTGAAGGTGGGATTCGAACCTGGGACCTCTTGAGCCACAGGTCCATAGACAAGAACCACCACTAGACCACCCCTGCTACACCATTCTACACCATCACTCTGGACTTTACACTGATTCTCAATGAGCTTCAGGTCTGGACTCTGGCTGGGACGCTCCACAACGCTGATGTTGTTTCCTGATAACCAGTTTTTGGCCACATCTTTTGGACCGCTGTGCTGTTGGAAGGTCCGGTGCCACCCAAAGCCAATTTTTCCACGTTGCTTTCTCCAGAATCTTAATGTAGTCCTCTTTCTTCTGGTGCCGTTTACTTTGAGAAGGTCCAGTTGGCTGGAAACGAAGCGTTATGGTGGGCTTGGACCGATCTGCTTGTTTTCGGCCAAACAAAAGGCGCTTGCCTTCATCCAAACAATCCCATTTTTATCTCATTCTCAGATCGAAAGCTTTTCTCTTTGCCTTTGTGAGGGATTATTTCCTTTTTTTTTTAAGCGCCTGTTTTTTGATCCATGTCCAAGGAGACCAGCTTGGAGTGTCTGCCTTGAGATGTCGGTTCCCGAATTGTTCTGCTTCATCAGGATTGCCTCGGTGGTGATCTTTGGATCTCGCGCTGCAGTTCTGGCCAACACAGGTGGCACTTTTTGCTTCCCAACACACGTCTCCAAACTTTTCACAGCTTTTTAACTCTGCACCGCAGCCCCGGGACGTGACGACGTCCGGACACGGCTTTTAGAACCTCTTCCCTTCTCGTGAGCAGTGAGCAACCAGAGCGTCTCAGTAAAGCTCGACCAGCAACCGACTAGAGAAACAATGAATCAGCTTTCAATTTATAGTTAATTACATTGTTCTGAAACTTGATAGAAACCACCAGCACCATTAGGAACCGCACAGAAGCTCGTGTTTCCGCAAAACCATTAAAATAGAAGCATCTCTGTTACTTCTCTACGGTTTCTCTACTAAAAAATGAAGAAAATAGAAGCAACTTTACTACTTCTCTACTATAAAATAGAAAAAAAGTACTTTTACTACTTCTCGACTGTTTCTCCCCTAAAAATGAATAAAACAGAAGTAACTCTACTATTTCTGTTGATCCGTTCATAACTTGTTCATTACGCTCTTATTATAACTCATTGTAACAGCCAATTAATATTCTCAATTTCTTTAAAACAGGAGAAAGAACTGGATTCTGTCTCAAGTATAAGAGCAGGAAGGCCACTGCAGACATTTGGGTTTAAGATCAAAGCTGAATATGAGATTTTTCAGCTTTTATTTCCCAGCATTGACGTCTAGGTTTCCAGGTTAATAAAGGTCTTCCTCTGAGGAAAAGTGGAAAAGTTGTGAACTTGATCTTCTGAAGAGAAACCACCCAAAACAAACGACAGCAAAAAGATAAAAGCTTGGAAAATCTAACCCAAAAGAAGAGACCGGCAGTTTGGGCTGCAGCACCAGTGATTCAAAGATCTTTTGGAGGAAACACATGGACACAGCGAGAACGTCCACTCCACACAGAAATGACCCGGGCCGTCTCACCTGGGACACAAACCCAGGACCTTCTCACTGTGAGAAGACAGTGTGCCGCAAACCATGAACCAGGTAAATTAAATTAAACTAAATAAAAAAGACGAAACCCTTAGAGAGATGATTGATAGTAATAGATGTTCATGATGTTTCAGATGTTCATGAAAGAGGACCTGGAAGCGATGGAGCATTGATAAGTGACTGTTAGTTTCAAGAAACGGTTTGAGGACTTGAAGTGGTGCCCAAACAAATGCACATGCTTTGTGTAAAACTCAGAAAAATAACAAAAGCCGCATCACAATTTGGAGAAATGTGGCCCGAATTTGCTCCATGAAGATCCTGGTGGACGTGCAGTTTGACCAGCGGTGCCCAAAAGCTCAGATCTGACTGTAATTTGTTGTTGCTGCGACCGAGAGCCGATACCGATGTGGAAACATTATCCAGAGCGAGTCTGACGCTGCAGAGACGACGGCCGATTCTGGGTCATTCGTTTTCAGAGTCCATTCAAATCATTGTTCTACCAAATTACACACTGCAGATGGGAAACACAAAAGGAGACGCGGGTTTACGGTTCGATTTCTGCAAAAACAAGCTCCGTCCTAGTCCAAACATGGCCTGTTTGAAAATGAAATTCTTGGGGAAAGATCTCGGGTACTTTCCCTTCCCTGCCCTCTGTTGTGGTTGTTGTTGGGACAGAAACTGACGGAGGGGTGGTTTGCACACATTCCTCATCTGAGCGCTAAAAATTCTTCATCTAAACGCTGAAAAGTCCCACCCGCAGCTTTTTCCCCCCATTTTTTTCTGTTTAACCCGCACCAAAATTAACTTCATACAAAAGGGCAAACCTAAACAGAGTTAAACAAACGGAAAGGGTCTGGAAACGTTTAGGTTCGCATCCATCATGACTGTGGATCTACATCAGAGAACGAAACACCAGAACACACCCAAACCCATCAATAAAGCAAACCAAGAGCCCCTGCGTCCCCGCCATGCAAGCGTGGAGCCCACTCCGCCCTCAGACGACTCTCCGACCCGGACCGGAACGTAAACTCAGCCCAGCGTTACCGACAGCCTGATCAACTTGATCAACAGTGACCCGGTCCAGACCAGAGTCATGTTCCAGTAACGAGCCTTCCATTAAAATGGATGGAGGAGTTGCTGATCCTGAACTTTCTCTTCAGACAACATTAGTGTGTGTGTGTGTGTGTGTGTGTGTGTGTGTGTGTGAGCAGAAGAGGAGATATGAGCTCGATACCTTATTGTTGTCTTTTATTATGCTGCTGTGCTTTCATTATTTTTTGCTATCATAAATAAACAAATAAGCTGTAATGCACAAATACTGAATGTGTGTGTGTGTGTGTGTGTGTGTGTGTGTGTGTGTGTGTGTGTGTGAGTGTGTGTGTGTGCGTACCTTCTCCTGGCTCGTGTTGTAAGAGCTGAGGAACCTTGCACACTCGCTGTAATTGGCCCAGGTTTTGTTGTTACTCGCAGCCAGTTCCCAACTTCCATTGAGGTCACACCTCCTGTAGGCATGGCCTAGAAACACACACACACACACACACACACACACACACACACACACTAGAATATATTAGTATATAAATGAAAACAGGAAGACTTAATATTGCAATATCTTCATATATATAAATATATGTTGCCTTTGAGCAAGGTACTGTCCCCATGACTGCTCCCGGGGTGCTGGATAGGGCTGCCCCCTACTGAAAAGGTCTGTGTGGGTTAAATATAGAGGGTGCATTTGGTTGTGAAATTGAAAATGACTGAAACCTCTGATTTTCGAACACACTGTCCAGCATAGGGCAGCTACTTAAAGCACCCGAGGAGCAGTGATGGGGACGGTACCTCGCTCAAGGGTACCAACCTATTGGTCTGGGTTTCGAACCCAAGACCTTCTGATCCTGGGACCTAGTCTATAAACACTAGACCGCTGCAGTATTTCACTGTGTGCTGTGTTCAAAATGGCATAGTCACTTTCACTTTCACAATGCGCCCATGTGTATTATTTACATGTACGTGTCTATATAGGATGATATAATGGCCCACATCTACCGATATATAAATATATATATATGTGAGCCAATGGTGGTGCTCTCAACCTGCCTACTGAGGTTCTCCAGACTGCACTGCAGAGAAGAAAGTGTCGATTGAAGCCCAGATTTGGGCCAGACAGGGATTTTAACTGGGATGGGACGCAGTGTGGTCCCAGAGCTGAACAAAGTCATTTCTTACACCCCTCTAACACCACGGTGACAGGATTGTGATGGAGGTGAGGAATCCGCTCTGGGCGCTCGGTCCTCTGGGAGATAAATCATGTTACTCTTCTGCTTCACTTCAACTAACATCCTGCACACGCTTTGGTGGGAAATCTCTCACCGAGGGCATCTTTTAAAGAGCCCGCGTCGCTGAGAAGTGAATGAACCTGGACCCCGGTTCAACCCTAGGATCATGGTTGTGATGCCACGTTATAATTTTTCTAATTTGTTTCTAATTCTGCTCCAATCAGAACAGAACTCATTCCCACATTCTTTAAAGGCTTGGAAAGAAAAACAGCGTCTTATATTCGAAGGGATGAAGAGAAGTTGGAAAATGGGCAAGTGGAAATGAATGATGTGAGTTTTTGGGGGGAAAAAAAGATATTTTTTTATGTGACTCTCAAACTCTTTGAGAAAGACACAAGAAAAAAATGGCAGAATACGGGCCTTTGGAGCTTGAAATGACAATAAATGTGTCAGAATCCTTTAAAGGGCCCATAACTCCCCGTATTTTCTCGTCCCCCTGAGGTCCAAACGTGACCTTTTTGTGGTTTTATTTACCAAAAACAGCCATCATTCATTTCTGCAACCCCCCTTTCCAGCTCTTCTTTAACCCTGAAACAACCAGCCTGGTCCTACTGACTGGCTACCCTGTACAGAGCCAATCACAGATCAAAGCTCGGGCCGAAACACTCCTTATTACTTCGGCTGGAGTGGGTGGGGCTGCTGAACAGATGTTTTGTGACATCACAAAAGCAAGAATGGACCTCCAGCTTTGTTTCCAAACATGGACGCTTTTATTGGAGCCCTAGTCTTCTCTCTAGCCTTGCCTACTTCTAGAAACGTCCCTGGGATTGAGACGTTTGGAAAAGCACAGAAAATTCGTGTGGACGAGATGTGAAGGAGAGAGTGCATCTGAGAGTGACAGACGGGTACCAGCGAGAGAGAAAGGAAAAGTTTACGGGACGGTAGTGAGGCCAGCTATGACATACGGGTTGGAGACGGCGATGAAAAGACAGGAGGTGTCAGAGTTGAAGATGCTGAGATTCGTGTCGGGAGGGTGGACGAAGCTGCCTGGAGAGAGGAGAAGAGGAAGGACACAGAGGACGTGCTGGTGTGAAAGAGGAAGACGCAGAAGAAAGACGCCTCATAACTCCAGATGAACAGGCTGCACTTCTCCCGCTGCAAGGCTCTCATCACACAGGTTCATTCTTTCAGGACTCCCCCCCCGAGACTAGGGGAGGAATGTGAGACATCCGCGGAATGTGAGGACGGCGCTGACGGCTCTCCTTTGTCTTCTCCTACAGAGGACGGACGGGAGGGGGAAACGTAGGTGGCACATTTATTCAAGCTAAAGCAACATGGTGAAATTACAGCTCTCCGCGGAGGAGGAGATCACGAAGAGCTGCTTTGACAGAGCTCCACACCTTCAGAGACGCTGTTATTTTTTAATCTCGTCACATTTTCAAAAGAAAAAGTCCCACATCTGCTCTGGGCTGAGAGTTGAGAGACTTCCAGCGAGACACTAACGGATGAGTGGAGCCTTCGTGAGGTTAAAGATGGCATTTGAATAAACAAATGAGATGTTCAGCACTTTATTTGCATATTTTTTTAAAACCAAGCCATAAAATCCAACCCTGCGATGAATGAAACCCTGGATTGGAGATGTTACATTGTCCCCTAGCTCTGAGTGCGATGGACTGGCGATCTGTCCGGGGTGTCCCCGCCTTTTTTGGGCAACAGCACACGCGTCCTTAATGAGGACAAGCTGCTCAGAAAATGAGTGAGTGAGAGTCTCCCTGGAGCAGCTCAGGGTTTTGCTCAGGAACCCAAAGGTGGCCGTGCTGGAGGTGGGATTTGAACCTGGCAGGAATGGTCTAATATTGAGGGACTGGTCGTGAGTTCAAATCCTGGACCCATAGGTCGCCCTGAGGTTCCCTTGAGCAAGGTGCCGTCCCCATCACTGCTCCCTGGATTCTGGATATGTCTGCCCCCTGCTGCACGGTGTGTGGGTTAAACAGCGTCGACGCAGTTCTTTGTGGTTCATTATAACAAATAGTCACTTTCACTTTCTTCTGGTCACCACAGCTTTAAAACGAGGTTCCTGCTAATAGATGTTGTTCTTCACAAGACTAAGGGGACGGTAAGGCCTAAAAGCTTCCCTTCTTTTAACATGAAATCTCCATCAGAGTCTCTTCGGGATGAACCTGAGCTCCAGTATTTCTTTTTTTGTCTTCACACACACATAAACACTCCTGAGGGCCTGTACTCCAGCCAGCTGTGCAGGGGAAGATCAGAATGTGTGCAGATGCATGCTTCTGTGTGTGTTTGTCTGTGTCTGTGTGTGTGTGTGTGTGTGCTCACCACCATGGTTGAAGTCATGGATGTAGGCAGGGCATTCAGTGGACACGGTTCTTCCAGGAGCTCCCTCAGGCCAACAGATGATACCGTCCCACTCGGGCACGCAGAACCCCCCTGAAACAACAGCGGCATTTAAAACACTGGATGGGTTCGTTTGTTTTTCATCTTAAAAATATGGGTATTGGGGACGTTCCGATGCTTTATTAGTCTTAAAACATATTAAAGTGGCGTGAGCTTCAGTTTGGTCACAATAAAAATAACAGAACCATCAAACTGGTGGGTTGGCCCCGCATCGGAAGATTGTGGGTTCGTTTCCCTCACCGGAAGGTTGCCCTGAGGTACCCTTGAGCAAGGTACTGTCCCCGTCACTGCTCCCTGGGCACTTTCAATAGCTGCCCCCTGCTGCACAGTGTTTGCATGGGTTAAATTATATATATTAAATTAAATAATAAAGGTCCAGTTTCGTTGTGGTTCACTGTGTGCTGTGCTGTGACCTCGCAATGACGAGGGTTGTCACTTTCACTTTCACTTTCACTTTCAAAACACTATGAACTGTTCAGTTTTAAATTAAGAAAAAAAACTTTTGTTTTTCCAGGCCTACGAAATCACAGAAATTGGTTTGGGGAGCCAGAAGGATGGGGGGAGGGGTTTCTCCTTGGGTGCCAAAATGGCCAAAAATCTAATTTCATTCATTATAAGCCAAATCTTTCAAAGTGAAAAAAGTGAAAGTGACTATCCTTGTCATTGTGAAATGCAGCACAGCACAACGCAACGAGATTCAACCTCTGCATTTCACCCACACACACACGTGCAGCAGGAGGCAGCTATTAAAAGTGCTCAGGGAGCAATGATGGGGACGGTACCTTGCTCAAGGGTAACTCAGGACAAATTACTGGAGAGGGAATCAAATCCACAATCTTCAATCTGGGGCGACTCCCTCACCACTAGACCACCGCAGTAAAGTAAAGATCTGTGCTGCACACGCAGTGCGTGTGACTCCCTGTAGTTACTAAAAACAACGCCTTATATGGAAATGTCGGGGTTGAGTCGAGTTCAAGGCTTCAGAGACACACTGGGCTATATTTGGCTCTTCTACCCCGTGTAGAAATAAGGTCAGTGCTGAGCTTGAAACCTTTCAGTTTTACCACCTACGGGATTTTAATCGAAGCTTCGCACACAAAAAATTACATTTTCAAAAATATCTGCAAGGTCGGAAAGCGTGTTTAAGCAAAATAACTTTTAAAAAGATGAATGCGGTTGATGAAGGAAGACAAATGAATGATGAAGATGAATGAATCAGTTCAGGAAAATATAATGACAATGTTTTGCTGTTGTACACAAAAAGATCCGGTGCTTTTTTATATTTAAAAATGACTTAAAACACCACAAAAATGACTGTTTCTTTGGGTTTAGACACATTTTTGCTGATTGTTTGTGCCACCGTTCATGTAATAAACCGATCAAAATGTGAAAAATTCCACACGGCATCAAGCCTGCGATCAGTTTAACCTGAAGTCCTTTTGGCAGAAGTCTTTAAAACCTACTGGTCCACAAACAAAAACTTTTATCTTCTAAAAGCTGGAAACCAAAGCACTGGTAATGGATCCAAAATAGGAGGCTAGGATTTGAATGAATCCCTGGTGAATCACGATATATAACGATATATCACATTCATCAATTTAGAGATATATCGATATATATCTCTTAAAGTTTGAAGTTATAAAAAGCAACAGCAAGCCAGAAATAATCCCAGGCTGCTTTTAACCCCCTGTGATTAGTATCATGGATACGAGTGTAGTTTGGGTGGATTTCTGTTATTTTCTATTTCCATCATCTGCTTAAGACAGTCACTGTTGATGGTTTGTTTTTGTAAACTGGTCTAAATTTGACGGATGGCTCGATCACAAGCAACGGCTTGTGAAGTGAAAGTGAAAGTGATTATGTGACCGTGAACGCACAGCGAACCAAACGCATCCTGTATATTTAACACCGTCCAGCAGGGAGCAGCCATATCCAGCACCTGCGGAGCAGTGAAAGGGACAATACCTTGTTCAAGGGCACCTTGGGACAACCTACATGGGTTCCGCCTCGTCGTTAACCACTAGGACACAGCCGTCCCAAAATTCAGTCTCTGTAGAGGCAACAACTGGCAAAGACGCCCATATTTCAACTTGCTGTCTCCCGGTCAGCAACATGGCGGAAAACGAAGAGGAGAGAGGGCAGGGCCGGGCCGTTCCCGTGCTTTCAAAGCCGCAGCGGCAAATATGCGACGGTTGCACATTTATGACAAACACCATGCAATTATCCGGCCATACATCAAGGACAAAGGGCTCGATTGTTGCATTCCGTTCAAACGAGTCGAAACGATTGAGGCAAATGCATTTCGATGCATTTGCACTTTTTGAAACGCTCCTGGATGTTAACGGAGTAGGTTTTGATAATGAGAGAGAATTGCCCCTTTTTCCCACAGCTTCTTGGCCACGTCAGGCCCCCTTGGCTCCGTCCCCATCCACTGTTATTGAAACCAGCTGCCCCCCGACCCGCCGCAAAATAACTGGTTACGGATAAAACAGTGCACCCAGACCCACACCGCGGATCTGCTGCTCTCCCCGCCGCTGCAATCAAAGATCTTTCAAAGGGCCAAATCAAAAGCCGGGGCCAAAGTCTGCTTCATGTGGCCCGGGAGCGACTCCCGTCTCTCGGCACGTGTAATTAAAGGAGCGCCCGGAGACAGAACCGGGCCCGCTTTTGCAGGACGTTGGGTTTCTAAAACAACAATGGCCCCCAGTCCCCCCCAAAGAGACAGCCGGCGAGTAAATACGTGAACCACCAGACCACCTATCGCAGCTCACATTTAGCTCAGCGCACATAATAAGCCCACATATATAATTTCCCCCCGAAATTCCAAGGCCGTGAAGTTTCCCCCTCATATCTGGTGAGCTCGTGGCTATTGATGAGGTCATTTTGGGTTTTCATAAATAATATTTGCCTTGCCTGCCTCCCAAACCCACTGGATCCAGCGGTGGGCGTCCAACGCTGATATAGGTCTAGATATATGAAAGCTCTCTGTTGAGATTCATGGGCGTTAATATATATTTATGGCAGAGCTATTTTAAAGCTCTGAAGGCCACATCTGTTCTCTTCTCCCCAAATTCAAAAGGCAAGACTGGTAATTACTCAGGGCAGTACCTTTCACTTTTGTACTTTTCCAATGGAGTGCTTACTTGTTATCAATTATATGAAATATAAATTTTTTCATCAACGTTCAGTTCCTAACTCTCTTGGTTTGGCTACGCTGCAAACTGTTGGCTTGGTTCTGTTCCTGGACTGCTTTAGTGTTGCTCACACCTCCTGCTTTAGAGTTTATCATTTTATTTTACCACATAAAAGCCTAGACTGGGTTAAACTGAACTTTTCCAATAAGCAATGCTCAGGAATGAAGAAATGAGCATTCGGTAGAAATGATAGTGACAAATCATAAGCGAGCCGAACCTCAAAGCGTGAGAGAAGTGAAGTGCAACCACAAATGCAAGAAAAGAAGCATGATGTAATTCCCAGCATCCAAAATCAGTCGAATAATTCCACTGCATTAAGAGTAATCAGCGGTAAAGAGCACATCAATGATTATTAATGGCCTTCATAGTCACAATTCATCATTACATACGATGTTTGATTACTCAAGTTTATCCATGAGATGATTCAAGTTTGTTTCAGTGCTAAACGACTGCAAGGAGCGATCATCACTGGATCAAACAACCTTCTGTAGCATTCTCCACCACATTGATACTTTGTCCAGCTTTGCAACCATTTACATTTATGGCATTTAGCAGACACTCCCGACATTTCCAGTAACAGGAACAGTCTCCTTGGAGCAATCTGGAGTTAAGGGTTTTGCTCAGGAACCCAATGATGGTAGTGCTGGGACGATCTGAACCTCTTGGTCCAAAAGCAAGCCTCCCTTGGGCAATCTGGAGTTAAGGGTTTTGCTCAGGAACCCAATGATGGTAGTGCTGGGAAGATCTGAACCTCTTGGTCCAAAAGCAATTCTCCCTGGAGCAACCTGGAGTTAAGGGTTTTGCTCAGGAACCCAATGATGGTAGTGCTGGGATGATCTGAACCTCTTGGTCCAAAAGCAAGTCTCCCTGGAGCAACCTGGAGTTAAGGGTTTTGCTCAGGAACCCAATTATAGTAGTGCTGGGATGATCTGAACCTCTTGGTCCAAAAGAGTTTTTTTTTATCAATGAAAAAAAGTGGTTCTGGTTGTTGTAACCATGGTAACTGTTGTGCAGTAGTTACATTGGTGATAAAATTGACTACAGAATTTGTTCCAGAAGCTGAACTATGCTCTATATTTGTACATCCAGGTAGCATGTTCACCTGGTCTTACGTCTCCTGAGTCTCCAACCCTGGGTTCCTTCCTGGCTTCGTGCTGATGTTGTGGAGTCACTTGTTGGCTTCTGCTCCAGTTTTTTAAGAGTTTTTTAAAACTAGGCCACCCGTGCTTAGCAGTTGCTGCTGCCCTTGTGTGTTTATGAGATTAAGTTTATAAAGGGGACATTTCTGGGGACAGTTCCAGCCAGGGACAGGCCACCATTGCCTGCTAACTTCATAACAAACAATATTCGAAGATATGTTTTGCGAAGGTTTTGTAATTTCACTTCCACTTCCACAGTGCTGAAGACCATCTAACGTGTCCATTCGAGTGTAAAATAAAGTCCATGTGGTGTTTAAGCTGTCCAGAGCTGTTAGATGGTCTATATTAGAATATAATTTTATTAGTTTTCTACTCAGAGGCCAGTTTTTCATCCAGAAGGCCTTTTACTGTCC
Organism: Hepsetus odoe; assembly: GCA_017165825.1. Lineage (NCBI taxonomy): Eukaryota > Metazoa > Chordata > Actinopteri > Characiformes > Hepsetidae > Hepsetus > Hepsetus odoe. The sequence goes on from CM029388.1 coordinate 5,382,987, forward strand.
CGTGTGTATGTTCTCCACTGCTATTAGCAAATTATCTTTTGAAGATAATGTTGAAGGACACCACAGTAGGGTTTTTCTGGACGGCTGTAGTCTAGTCCAAACCCCCATGTCCCTCTCAATGCAGTCCTTGTTCCTGCCGAGAAGACTCACCGAAGAGCAAACGTACAGAAACAACAAATATCAGGCCTAGCGCAGCACGGGATAGCCCGCCACCAGGCCCGGCCTTGGCTTGAGGTTTTGCCCGCCGCCTACCAAGCGGGACGAGAATAGCTAAACCGACTCAGCTCGTCGTTCGCTAATTTTGTGCCCCACAGGGCAAACAATCCAAATCACACATCAGCGAGCCGCCACGCTAATAATAGCGGATTTAACGGCCGCCGCAGAGCAGCATGAAAACATGAAGGGTGGTCTGAGACGCGGCTGTAGGGCGAGGCAGCGGAGAGAGAAAGCCAAAGACGCCCGAAAGCTCAATCAAAACTCCATCACTCCTCACTCAGCAGACAGGAGGGCTGCAGCGGGCCAGGATTTCACTTCCCTTCGCAAACCTCGGCTAAAAATGCAGTGGATGTGGCAGAGATATTAATGAAGCATGCAGTCGGAACGGCCTTGGTGATAGCAAGCAGTGACAGGCAGGGGGCGTAATCCGGGGCGAGCAGGTGTCTGCATGGGTTCATCGACTGAATTTTACTGGGCAAAGTCTTCGGCCAGCGCCTCGTTTCTTTCTGCTCTGCATGAAAGTGAGACTTTAGAAACACCTGTAACTCCAGTCTAAACACAAAGAGAGTTTCATTCTAACCCGTTTTAAAGTCAGTATTCACCACCACCACCGTTATTCTTCAGCACAGCCTCAACTCTCTCAGACCAGCTCCTTCCTTTAAGTCAGGAACACTCCTCCAGGCTTCTTGAAGGACGTCCCAAAGCTCTTCTTCGGGCGGCGGCTGCCTTTTGTGATCCCACACTGCTTCTGTCTCTGAAACTGCTCAGAAATGAAAATGAGAGACAAAAACTTTGTCCTTCATGAAGCCTGGAGAAGTTCTCCTCAACAGCGCACTAAAAATGGAAATATTCTCTCTCTCTTTACATATTTTTATAAATTCTTATGGTGGTTTTCACAGTTTTCCCTCAAATATTCAAATTTCCAGCCTCTAAATCACTTGGTTAAACCCTCACTTTGTCCACTTTTTGACAATGTGAGTCCACGGATGAGAACCAGTTCAGTTAACAAAGATTCTGAAAACTCATTAACTCTATGAAATACAGGCTTCCACAGTGCGGAGCTTCATGCTGCTCCCTTGCATTTCAATCAGGAACGGATGCTCAGAAAGCCTAAATTTAACGACACCGTTAAATCACAGCTGAAGAGGAGCGACCCGGGTGAGGCGGAGTGAACGGCAGTGGGAGCCTTTCTCCTCTCAGGTACGTCTGCCTCTGTGTCCTGATGAGAGAGACGTGTGCGTCCTTCCAAACGGGGTCAAAAAACAGCCACCAGAAAAAGGCGAGACATCAGGTAAACAGGTCAGCTCAGAGGAGCAGATGGGGAAAGACGCCCAGAGGGTTCGAGGAAGCGGCAGATTCAACTAAATACGCAGAGACTTACACTGTGTATCTCCGGAAACACAATCTGAGACACACACTGCGAAACAGAGCTCGATCGATATGAAAATTCTGTCTGATACCAGTTTTAAGGAGCTAAAACCAGTAAAATCTGTAAAAACAGCACTGCTAAACAAACTTTACACTAAAAACAGCACTGCTACACAAACCCTACACTAAGAAACAGCACTGCTACACAAACTTTATAATAAAAACAGCACTGCTGCACAAACCTTACACTAAAAACAGCACTGCTACACAAACTGTACACTAAAAACAGCACTGCTACACAAACTTTATAATAAAAACAGCACTGCTACACAAACTGTACACTAAAAACAGCACTGCTACACAAAC
>CM029388.1:5409908-5424908 GCA_017165825.1 Hepsetus odoe
ATATATATATATATATATATATATGTATGCATGAGTATGTTTGTTATTTCATAGAAATAATATAATTTTTACGCTATAAATATTACACTAAAGATAATTCTGTGATGTCTGGAGTCTTGGGGGCATGGTTACCTGGGAGTCTCACAGCTGGAAAAGTAGGACAAAATAGAAGAGAATAAAATGTGTGTGATCCTGCAGCTGCATATTTACTTCCTTCCCGACATAAAAAGAGCTTCAGATCCAAACGCCATAGATCTGCTCTTGGTGGACCATCTGATCTACATCAGGCCGGCAAGGGTCATGTTTATAGATGACGGTGAGTCAAACCGGGTCAGAAACCACATAAGCAAGTCTGTTAGAGACGACTGAAGTGTGATGATTCAGGCCTGCAGCCGCTATCAGGCTAATTAATGGGGTGAAAAGAGGAAAGCAAGAGACGCATGCAGGAAAAATTTAAATTTTGCTAAATCAAAAATAATTTTCTGCCTGAGATGTAAATGTTGTCATCCAGAGTGAATTTGATTGGTTTAGGATCTGAAGGATGTTGGTTTAAATCCTGGACCGGTAGAAGGCCCTGAGGTACCCTTGAGCAAGGTACCGTCCCCATCACCGTTCCCTGGGTGCTGGATATGTCTGCCCCCTGCTGGATGGTGTGTGGGTTAAATGCAGAGTATTTCGTTGTGTTTTGCAATGAAACTTTTTCGTCTCATTTTCTTCTTGTCCTCTGCATCTTCCTCTGTCACTGTCCCCTCGCATGTCCTCTCTCACCACGTCCATAAACCTCCTCTTCATTTGTCCTCTTCTCCTCTCGCCTGGCAGCTCCATCCTCAACATCCTTCTTCCTCGTCTCTCCTCTGGACATGTCCAAACCAAAAGTCTCACTTCTCTCACTTTGTCTCCATATTGCCCAACCTGAGCTGTCCCTCCAATACACTCCTAAACATCTTAACTTCTGACACCTCCAGCTCCACCTCCTGTCTTTTCATCACGTCTTCAACCCGTATATCATAGCTGGTCTCAGTACCTTCCACTCTTGCTGGTCCCCGTCTGTCACAGATCACTCTTTTCCGCCCATTCCCACCTGCCCTCTCTTCCTCACGAAATTTCTATTCTGAAATTGGAGGAAAGCTCATTTCAGGCCTCCGAACAGAACGTCGCAACATGAAAGCGATGAAGGGCGAAGGCGGTTTCCGCCCAAGATCGTCCTTCATCACATGCATCATAAATAATGCAACTTGAATATTTACTCATCTCACCATAGAAGGAGCGTTTTATGGAAAGTGGGGCCCGTGTTTGATTTCTCTACTTGTTTTGGTCGTTTGCCCTTCTTTACACCACTGCCCCTGCATTTCCTTCCTTGTTTTTGGCCACGTTTCAAACTGTGGCCCCTCTTTTTTTCCTTCCCCAGAACGAAAAGAAGGAGCGACCCTATATATTACCCCTGGTGTTTAGAGTGGCGAGTCTACAATCTGGTGGGGAGGAGGAGGAGGAGGAATAAAGTTAGTTTCTGACATAACGCACCACATGAACGTGTTTTTCTTTTTCTCTCTTTTTTTGTTGTTTTTTTTTTGTTTTTTTTCTTCGAGACTAGCAGCATCCTGGCCGCTGTGCAGAGTCTGACTCAATGCCACTCATCCTCAACCGTGCAATTTGCATTTGATGACAAAAAACCACAGACCACAAGACTGGCTGTCCCTTGGAAAAGCTGGAGAAACCACACTCCGACTTAGAGCGCCATTCAGGGCCCTAATTACAGCCTTGCTTTGGCCAGATAGCACTGAAGAACTGCAGTGGAGTCTCATATGGAAACATCTTGCACATTTACACACACACACACACACACACGCTGCACAGCCAGGACTGCCCTATGTTCCTTCTCTATTGAAAAGCATTTTTGATCCCTTATATAAAGCCTTTTAATGTAATATAGTACATGGGATTTATTTTTATTTTTAGTTTTTTTCCCTCAAACCAGAAACCTCATGTCAAACATTTTCATTTTCATTAAAAGAATAGAAAAAAAAAAATGCTTACACAACCCTAAAGAGCAAGCAGGCCGTTCTGTAATATCATAATGGACATTTAAACCACGTCAATTAATGCTTAATTCCCCCGGGCCGGGCAGATAACGCTTGTTCTGCAGCGCACGCTGCTTTAAATGCCACTGCTGCGGATTATTATTTTATTTGAATTTTTTTACGTGCACACGGGTAGCACAACACACCGGGTTTGGGCATATGCTGTTAGCGTATTATCCGATGACCGAAGGATTACGAATCTTTTTGTTTAAGTGCTTTCTATTTTCAGACGCCACACTTTGTTGCATTTGTGACTAAGACGCTAAAAAAGGTCCATTAAAACCACAAGAGGGAGAAATAAGAGTGGAAGCCCGGGTTTATGGAGGCTTATGAAGCTGCTCGGAGGCCGAATATCTGCTTTAACGCTTTGGATCGTTTCCAGACACTTTTAAAATGGGAATTTTTTACAATCACTTTTTAGTTTTGTAAGAAAGCTTTAATTGTTTAATAATAACTATAAGTGGATGCTTAAATTTAGCAAACTGTTGCTTAAAGGAGAGACTGAAAGTCTTTTCTGTGCCTAAAGATGATTCATTTTTTTGGTCATATTCAAATATGGCAGTTTAGTACATTTAGATTTCTATAATAAAGTGAATTTATTTACTTTATGATTTGAAGAAAAATCATAACTTTTAATCTGCAAGGCACTGCACTGCAACTACTTTTGTAATTATTGTTATTATTATTATTATTATTATTATTATTATTAACAATAACAACAGCAACAGCAGTAATAATAATGTATTTACCTTGTTTAATAATGTCAAAAATATTTTTTATTATCTATTATTATTTATTATTATTAATTACAATTTTTCTCTACTGACTGAACTAATCATTCTTTTTTTTTTTTTGCTTTTTTGAGAGTGAAGTTAGATCATTAGACATGAATACGCATGTCAGTCAAACAGTGCGGTCTGAGGTGACCTATAATCCTTCCATCCATCCATCCATCCATCCATCCATCCATCCATCCATCCATCCATCCATTGTCTGAGCCACTTGTCTGATGCTTTAGACTACAGCAGCACAAATAACGTGGAAGGCAGAGAAACAGCATGGGTTGCCAGGTCATGCCGAGCATTACTGGTGATAATAAACACTGTTTTATTGGTCAGTGGCATCTGTTTGGCCAATCAGCTTACTGTGTTCACCAGCCAGAAGAAGGTGAAACACTACATTCATGTGACTGCTGTCAGAATACACATTATTTCAAACACGTTTGTGCATCTTTCAGTGCTGGACTTTTCTTCAGCACAGCCTCAACTCTCTTAGACAAGCTCAAATTCTCCAGGCTTCCTGAAGGATGTTCTAAAGTGCTTCTTTGGACGTCGCTGCCTTTTGTTCTCCATTCTCTGTGGAGATGATCCCACGCTGCTTCTGAAACTGCTCAGTTGCAGAGACTGTACTGGACATGAAAAACGTTGCAAAGAAATGCAGGATGGCTCAAGACTTTTGCACAGCAGTGCACTAGAACTGTACAGTATCCAGATTTTCCAACAACTCCTTTAAGATCATTTTCCAGTGCGCTTGAAGTCTGCAGTTTAGGCGAAGGGGGCTATTTTGGCCCTGGAAAAATTGCATCCATGGCAAACTGTAGTAGCTATGGTCGTCCCGGGGCAGCTGGTGGTTGGGACGGTAGCTAAAATGAGAGAGCCGTGCGTGAGCGTGTAATTAGCTGGCCATAAATAGCGGCAGCTGGTGCTGTGATGCTTCATAGCCACTTAAAAAGACATATAGCAGTGCGTAGAGAACAGCTAGCTGTGGCATTCCGACCCTGAGCCGTGAGCTTTAGGTGGTGAAGATGCTGCTATTTCAAGAAGAACATCAAACACCAGACAACCGGCCATTCCTAGCAATCGAATAAAGAAGTCAACCTGTTCAAACATGAACCACAAATGGCTCCAGCATGTTCTTCTGCTCAAAAGTCCTCAGTGTCTCATGGTTTTAGGAGCCTCTGCCAGCAGAATGAGTAGGACAGTCGTTTATCTGCCTGTTCTATTAGTCTCTGCATCTTTCACCCACTCTAGACATGTGGGACAGGAGAAAAGGTCAGTCCGCAGGATTAGCTGCTCATCAGTTCACTGTAAAACCAGCAAACAGGACTGTGAAACATCTACCAAAAAGCAACCCTTTTACTATCACTCCTTCCATCCAACAGACTCTCAACACATTTGATTTGAATCCTATATTATCTTTATCCTCCATCACCTTCCCAACATCCAGACCGTCTCAGACTAAATGGACACAAACCCACAGAAGAGACGTCCCTCTGTGTGTCCATCGGTGCAGGACAGAGTGGAGGAGAGTGAGAGAGAGGACAGGGAGAGTGGACGGTGGAGTTCAGGGTGTGTGGAGTGTGTGTCCGTGATGGAGAACTAGTAGAGACGGTGATGAAAGTGAAGCGGTGAAGTTCATGTGGATTATTTTCAGTAGATTGTTTTTATTGGAGTTGAAGTTCGATCGCAGGGAGGAGCGGGACGGGGACGGCACCTTGCTCAAGGGTACCTCAGAGGAGCCTGTTGGGAAGGGGTTCGAACCCCCGATCCTCCGATCACAGGGCCAACACCCGCTAGGCCACCGCTGCCCCTCATTAATCATGGCCAGTCCTGCTGCTCAGCATGGAAATTTAATTAAAAAATGCAAATTTTTCCATAAACATGCTTATTGCTTCTTATTCTAATATCACACAACAGAAACAGCACGAGGAAGGACTTTAGGACTTTATGAGGACTTTACTGTAATAATGTTTTATGTATGACCTTATTCCCCACGTTTTAAGCCTGTCGTCCTGAGTGGACACTATTGGCCGAGGACTGAAGGAATATTTAACGTACTTCAGAGGATTTCTAATGGCTCGATTAAAATTTCAAAAGACTCCGGCCCACGGAGCGTCAGAGGAGCTAAAGAGCAGAGAGAAGTTTCTGAAAACTGTCTGATGGGCAGAAGAAGGAGTGTGGGGACAAAAAGCATGAATGATTGCTGAGGTACCACACACACACACACACACACACACACACACACACACACACACACATACTGGGACAGCCATGGCCTACTTTTAAGGAACCATAATATGTCGGTTGTGGGTTCCAATCCCAGATCAGTAGGTTGCCCAGAAGTGCCTTTGAGACAACAGTCATTCCATAAACCCCCTCATTCATTTACAGGCACTGATGTGGTCTAGAACCAGGGTTCTACATGAGCCAAAGTCTGAAATAACAGAATTCAAACAGCAGCTGGAGTTTGTTTTCGCTGCTGATGGTGAGCAGAACAGGAGAGGTCGCTGTGATGTCCTTGTTCTCTCAGCCTCCGGCGACTCAAACGCACCTTCACGCGACGCTGTCTTCACCCTAAACGGACGTGACACGGGTCTGCACGCGTCCGACGCCACCCGGCCGAGTTCTGGCAGCTTGTGTGTCGGAGCGCTGGCCCTCAGGCCCCGGGGACGCAGTCGGAGAGCGAAGATTATTCACGCATGCCAAATGCGGCCTTTCATCAAAAGCTTTTCAGTGTAAAGTGTGGTTTTCAGGGTAGACGTGCTCCGTAACGCGTGCAGCGTAGCAGCCCTGAGCCGCGAGCGTTCGACGGTAAGAACGCTGCCGTTTCGAGAAGAACACCAGACATCGGGCCGTTCCTAGCCATCGAATAGAGTCATCCTGTCCAAGCATGAACCACAAATGTCTCCAGCATGTTCTTCTGTCCGGAAATCCTCAGTGTCTCACACTTTTCCGAGCCAATGGCTCATAGTCACTTTCACTTCACTTTCAAATCCAATCAGTCTGTTATAAACTGAAAGCTGCTGGAAGATGATCAGATGGAGATGATCAGGAACCTGCCTAACACATTCATCTACTGAACCCATTCTGACCACCCACTGCTGTCCATCCATCCATTCTCCTGTCCAGGGTGAGGTAGACTGGAGTCTATCCCAGTATTCAAAGGATGAGACACCCTGGACAGGTTGCCAGTCCATCCCAGGACACACACACGAGAGACGATTTATTATCTCAGTCCACCTGATGTACCTTTGGTTGGAGAAAACCTGAGCTCCCTGAAAGTGAAAGTGAAAGTGACAACCCTTGTCATTGCGAGGTCCCAGCACAGCACATGTGAACCACAACGAAATTGGACCTCTGCATTTAACCCATGCACTCAAACACCGTGCAGCAGGGGGCAGCTATTGAAAGTGCCCGGGGAGCAGTGACGGGGACGGCACCTTGCTCAAGGGTACCTCATGGCAACCTGTTGGGAAAGGGTTTGAACCCCTGATCCTCTCATGTGGCCACGCCCTAACCACTAGGCAACCGCTGCCCCGAGAAGAAACCCAAGAACTGGCAAAGAACTTTCAGAAAGGCTCCAGACTGGGAATCGAACCCACAACCTTCTCACTGTGAGACGACAGAGCCGCACACCTGCTGCAGTATTTATTAGTGATTATCCTAAAGTTGTGAAGTGTTTTATTGATTAAAAACATAGTCACACATTTGTTTTATTTCTTTTAGTTAATAGTTGAATAAATTCACCTTTATATATAAACACACACACACACACACACACACACACACACACACAGACACATTTTTGGTTGATAAACCCAAGAAAGATGCAAGATATTGGCTCTTTCAAGAGTTAACAATAAGCCCATTAAAGAGCAAATATGCAGAAACTAATCAGCAAGAGCATTGCTTTTTTGTGATGTCATGAAAGGAAACTCATTTACAAACATCTGCATATTCGGCTCTTAAGCCCCGCCCATAACACGATGCTCAGGCTGGTGTTGGACGAGGCGTTCTGAGCGGCTGCCAATCAGAGCAGAGCTCACTCACATATGTCACTTCTAACGGGCCGTATAGGGGAGGAAGATGATGAAATAAATTAAAACCGCTCTTGGAGCAGAGTCATCAGTGGACGCGGAAAAGAAATCGAGCAAAATGCAGGGATCGGGATTCCCTTTCCACTCGTTTTCACGGCCGAAGTTTCCCAAGTGAGACTCTGGAGAAAGTTCCACTTTTTCATTAGCACACATTCAAATAAACCACAGTCCAATCCACAACCTGTCGCCAAGCAGCAAACCAGTCTTCGCCAAGACCCGAAGCGAAAGAATTACACGCCTTTTGTTTCACCTTCTAGCTCAATCATTTTAAAAGAAAGCAAAGAGGGATGAATTGTTCGCCTGATGGAGGAAACTCTGAGGAGCATTTTCTGAAGATGAAGGTGAGTTTGAAATGCCTGCCATGACGTCCCCAAATCCTTAAAAAGGCCTATAGCATATCTACCTGTTATATAAATAAATAAATATATATATACTATATTAGCATTCTTCTTCTTTTTCTTCTTCTTCATCTTCTTTTAGCTTCTCCCGTTTAGGGGTCACCACAGTGGAGCTTCCATTTCCATTTCTTCCGGTCCCCTGCATCTTCCTGCTTCAAACCGACCCCCTGCATGTCCTCTCTCTCCACGTCCATAAACCTCCTCTTTGGTCTTCCTCTTCTCCTCTTTCCTGGCAGCTCCATCTTCAACATCCTCCTCCTGATATACTCCTCATCTCTCCTCTGGACACGTCCAAACCAACACAGCCTTGCTTCTCTAACTTTGTCTCCACAACGTCCAACCTGATCTGTCCCTCTAATATACTCATTTCTAATCCTGTCCATCCTCGTCACACCCAACGAACATCTCAGCATCTTTATCTCTGACACCTCCAGCTCCGCCTCCCGCCTTTTCATCATCGTCTCCAACCTGTACAAATATATTTCTGTATATTCTTGCATTTAAATACATTTACATCTGTCCCTGCAGAATAAATTTGATCATTTTTACATATTTTAACCACTTTTGTAGATTCAGCGTAGTGTGTATTGAATGTTATTGTCAGATTTATGTCATTTAATATTGTTTTTTGTCTTTTTTTCTCTAGAATATGAGAATTAGAATAATTTCAGAGTCTCGCATTTCGGGCAAAAAGTGCAAAAGTGTAAATAAACGTCCCGAATCTTCCTAAATCTTGCCCAATACTGTATGTCGAAGAGTCCAGACCAATGAGCCAGTTCTGCTGCTCCCAGACCCCCGTCCCTGATCATCCGTTGTGATTGCGGAGAACATTAGTACCTGAGAGTTTGAGAGCGGCTGATTGGAGAGAAGGCTGCGTGAGCTTGGAGGGGGGGATAATCAGGAGTCACTTAATTACTGGGAGGTGTCCCTCTCTCTCTTTCTCGCTCTGTCTCTCCTTTTCATTCCTTCCAGATTACCCCACCCAATCTGATTAGCTTGTTAAAAGGGTCTATTGTGATGAACGTCGATGGGAAGGTCAAACCGACCCTTGAGGTATTTTCCAAGCATTAGGTTGTGCAGGTCAAGCTTTTCGAGAGTCGTCAAAAGTCTTTCAAAGACAGCCGTCCACCCCCCTTTGCCCTCATCCTTCAGCAGCTTTTGTCTGTAGTGGTCTGTCGCTGATGGCGACCGGCTGGTGAAAGGGGAGGTGAATTAAAGGACGGAGAAATGTTTGGCCTTCATTTTTACACCTTTCCACCAAAAACAGGCGAGGCGAGTCAGGCGAGGCAGGGCTGGAGGCTCACGATCACGCTTTAAGCTCAACATTGCCGTTACGAGGCAAATGAAGCTGGAGGCGTGTACTGGGACCAAACTCTTTAACTGGGGAGATGTGAAAATAATGAAAATAGGATCAATTTTCAGGATTTACTTTAACAGGGATTCTTCTTCTTCTTCTTCTTCTTCTTCTTCTTCTTCTTCTTAGGTAGCTGTCACTTTTCTGCAGAGATGAGGAAAACGAACTCTGATACTACCTTAATTTGGAGTTAAGACGTTTAAAAGACACTCTGATCCAGAGAGACTACTGGGACCGTCTCCCTGGAGCTTCTTAGGGATCAGGGTTTTGTTCAGGAACCCAACGGTGGTGCTGGAAGTAGAATTCAAACCTCCAACTTCTTGATCCACAGGTGACTATCCTACCACTGGACCACCGGTTCCATCAGTTCCTCCATTCAACGTCTTCCTGTGTCTACCTGCAAACCTTTCATCGTAACGTCCTACTCTTATTTTATATATTGAACAACAACGCTTTTCTTTCTGAAGCGTGCTGCGAGGCTGGAAACAGCATCAGCCATCTAGAAACCTGAACTTTGTTTGAACTTTTGTTTGTTTCTTAAGTATTGCAAGACATTACTTTATTCATAGAGCCATGAACATCATCCCACCGTGCCTGTCCTTGGGCAGATAAACCGAAAAAAACGCGTTCTTTCGTCTCAACACCTCTAGAACTTTTACATAAGCCCTCATTTGCATGCCATTTGCATGTGATGCACTTGCCTACGGTCTGTCTCCCGGTTCTGCTCGAGACTGGGCCGCGTGGCGGTGAGTCCACCTGAAGGCCTGTCTTCAGGTGGACTCACCGTATGACTCAATGAGAAACATGCAAATAGCCATCACTGAGAGAGCAATCAGCCATGACGCAGAGTTTATAAACAAGTCCCGGCTGGATGGTGTCCTAAACTCCACGCTCAGGCAGGCTTCTCTCACGGCTAATGGCTTCAAAATTTGATTGATAGATCTGTCCAGCGGCCAACGGGCTGTGATTAACCTTCTGAAATCCAATTTTACACCCACTCTTCCTGTATTCCAGGCAATCGTGCTAATTAAACCCTCATTTGTTTCACAGAAACAAATACGAACAATGGCAGACATGGTGACTAAACAAGAGCCCGTCAGCCACGGCGACTGTACACCTGCGAAGCGGGAGGATACGAGGAATAAAGTGGAAGAACAGATCAGGTGTTTCTGATAAAGTGGCCAGTGATTGAAGCACAAGGTAGGTGCTTCTAATGAAGTGGCCAGTGATTGATAGCTCCATGTCCTTAATTGCTAATTAGAAAACAAGCACTGGTTTCCATAAACACGTTGCAGAATTCTAATGATTTTAGGGACAAAGCTGCACTTTTCACAGAAGATTAAAGGATCTTCACGTGCGATTTGAATTTTTTCTCTTTTAGAGTGGAGCTTTGGATTTATTAGTGTAACTGATATTGCATATTACACTCGTTCAAAAGGCTACAGAGTTGTGTGGGGAAATATGATTATCTGAATCATATCAGTATGAAATAAGGACTAACGAGTGACACCGCTTCAAATTACAGATGCATTAAAGCTGCATCTCAAAATCACCATAAAATACAAGGAGATCACTAAATGGGTCAAAAACACAGATCAATTGATAAATAACCCTTAAACTAAAGATAAGTCCTTCAACCAGCCAAAAACACAAGGATACATTGCTAAATTAACTGACAACACAAGGAAAAACACCTAAACCAGCCTAAAACCCAAAGATAAATCAGAGCAAAATACAAGAAAAGGTCAACGATTCAGTCCAAACATGAACGTACGTGACACAAATCAGCACAAATCAAGTTAAGCCCCTAAATCAGTCTAATACACAAATCTAAACCCAAAATAAACACAAATACCCCAAAAACCCAAAGATAAACCTGCTTTAAATGCAACAGAAATCAGCAGAAGAGCTTAAAACACGAAGCGGAATCAGTAAATCAGCTTCAGCTCATGGATTCAGCCTAAAACTTCGAAAACTTAAATGGTCCAAACGTCACTAAAATCCATTTCAAATGCAAAGATAAAAGATTTTCTCAAAGAGTTTCATGCAGAGCAGTGATGGAGATGCTCTGTAGACGCTTTTGGAGATGTGTGTCCCGCTTCTAACTCATGCAGAAAGCTTCTAATTCCACTCTTAAAGTGATATTTACTTTCACAATGAAAAATCGGTTCATTTAATGAAAAATAACTTGTAATTAGTAGCTAAACCCATAAATACGAGCAGAAAATGGATATTTAATCCGGTGCTTTCACTTTTAATGCACACCGTTTTTTTCTCGCTTGGACTGAAACACCATTTAAAAGAACGTGAACTTCCAAAAAGCGGTTAAAAAAGAAAAGGCGACAGTGTGGAGGAGTGTGTGTTCAGCTCGGACGCAGTTAGACGGCCTGCATGCATTAATGCGGAGGTACCCGGGGGGCGTGAGATCCAGGATAAATAAGCTCCAGTGTTTGGCCACGACGTCACAGAGGCTAACGGTAACACCCTCCTCACCTAAATCAGTGGCCATGAATGGCGCAAACACACACTCCAAACACACACACACTTCATGGAGAGCTCAGGTTTAGCCGTTCCTGACCTCCGAGTCCCTTTATTGCAGTTTCGATGTATGTGGTGAAATCACGGACCAGCATAAAACTCAAAGATAAACCTATAATTTTACTTCAGAACATCATCTGAAAACATCCAAATGACTTAATACATCAAACTAAAACACAAAGATGTGTCATTAATCCGTTCAAATTTAAAACTCAATCAATACATCAGCTGAAAACACAAACATGACTTACTCTGATGGACTAAAGCACAAAGGCAAATCATTAAATCGGCCTAAAATTTAAAATAAATAGTCGATACAGAGGCTAAAAACACCAAAATGACTGACTCTGTTAGACTAAAACACACGAGTAAATCATTAAATCTGTCTCAAATCGAAAACCGAATCAATGCATTAGCTTACAGCATGACAATGACGCAATGTATCGGACTAAAACACAAAGATAATTCATTTAATTAGCCTAAAATGTCAAATAGATCATACAGCTAAATCATCCAGCGATACATCCGCTAAAAACACCAAAATGACTTACTGTTTTAGACTAAAACGCAAAGACAAGTCATTAAATATGCCTAAAATGTAAAATATAATCAATACATCCGCTTTAAACCTAAAAATGAGTGGATATATGAGACTAAAACAAAGATAAATCATTAAATCAGACTCAAATTTAAAATAAACAAACGATACATCAGCTGAAAACAAAAAAAGTCTTACTATATCAGACTTAATCTCAAACATAAAATCAGCCTAAAATTCAATTCAAAATCAATTTTAAAAAATGAAACATCCTACTGTATTAGACAAAAACACAAAGGCGAATCATTGAATCAGTCTAAAATTTAAAATAAATAGTCGATACATCAGCTCAAAGGTACCTCAGGGCAACCCACCAGTAAGGGGTTCGAACCCACAACCTTCCTATCTGGAGCAACTCCCTCACCACCAGGCCACCGCTGCCCCATGACTTAATGTATCGGACTAAAACTCAAAGATCATTCCTAAAATTAGCCTAAAATGTCAAATAAATCATCGCTACATCAGCTAAAACCATTAAAATGACTGACTTTTTAGACTAAAATGCAAAGACAAGCCATTGAGTCAGTTCAAATTCGAAACTTAATCAATACGTCAGCTTTAAACATAAACATGACTTTCTCTATTAGACTAAAACACAAAGATAAGTCATTAAATCTGCCTAAGATTTAAATCATAATCGATATATCACCTTAAAACCTAAAAACAGCACACTACATAAGACTAAAATGCAAAGATAAATCATTAAATCAGTTCAAATTTAAAACTTGATCAATACATCCCCTTAAAACCTAAAAATGAGTGGATATATCAGACTAAAACACAAAGATACATCTTTAAATCAGCCTAAAATTTAAAAACATACTTCAGCTGAAACACCAAAAAGTCTTACTGTATCAGACTTAATCTCAAACATAAAATCAGCCTAAAATTCCTCAATACCTCAGTTAAAAAGCTAAAAATATACTAAATCAGACTAAAACGCAAAACTAAGTCCAAAAAAACGGCTTGTATTCAATGAGAAATGAATACAGTCGCTTAAAACACAAAGATGGCTCAAAAATTAGGCTAAAACGCGGTGCTAAATTTCCAATCAGCCAAATATTCAAACATAACCTAATGAATCAATTTCAAAAAATGAAACATCCTACTGTTTTAGACTAAAACACAAGGCAAATCATTGAATCCAGCTAAAATTAAAAGATAAATCTATACGTGGGAAAAAGGTTTCTGTTTTAAAAAAATAAAAATAAACATATATGTAAAAATTAAAAATAAAAATAAACATATGTCACTTTAATGAACTGGTTTCAAACACAATGACTCCTCACGTATTCAGCGTAAAAGTTAAGAATCGGCCTCGTGAAACTGCGGATGTTTAAGTTGACTTTTAGAAAACAAAAGTAGGTGAAATAGATTCGGACGTCCACTGTAGATGCTTTTTATCTTATTGATCACCGATGCCGATGCTTTAAAGACTAAAGTGTTCGTTTCTAACGCCACTCTTAATATTTACCTTTCATAACTGACCGTATTATTAATAACGGTATCATTTACATCTTTTCATTTGTATTAAAAAGATTTTTGGGTTTCTACTTTTAACAAGTAGTTTCACTTTTAATACATCCCCTTATTTTGGTGCTGAGAGACGCTCTTGGTTTTTGTCCTCGAGTCTGGATTTCTGAAAGCAGCTAAAGACGGTTCAAAATCGTGGGACGATTAGAATTCGCACAGGGACGTGTTTTTGTCCTTTTATCTGCTTTAATGCGTCATGTTCATGTTCACTTGGTAATTAAGTTCCAAGCGTGAAACATCAAAAGAACATAGATCTGGTCCAGGTCCAATTATCACTCATCTCCATCGGTTCCACGTGGCTAAACGAGGGCCTGAGGCTCAGCGTGAATGTCCTTCAGCAGATTAACTGGAGACAGTTCAGGGGTTTCTGATATTTGCCTGAAGGTTTTCATTGCACGCGGACAGGAGACCCTTCATTTTATTCGTTTAATCAACCGATCGCGTGAACTTCTGCTGAGAACCTCTTCTCAGCTCTTTGCAGAAAAGCCTGATTCGTATCCTTGCTTCCCCTGCGATAAACTGGTACCAGTTCAAGCTTTAAACTGGCAAAGCAACCAGCAAAGTTCATTGAACGTTTCTTGGAGTTCTGCACGTTGGAATCACTGTGCATCGTTTCTTTCCTCCTCCTTTGGACCCTGTTCTGATCTTTAAGCCCCAGTGGGAGGTCCTACAAGTTCACCGTTGGATTATTATCATCAACATATGATTAATGATGAGATCACCCCATTCTGCAGGACCGGGCCTAAAAAAAACCAACCGTAACCGACAAAACAAGGGCGCAAAATCGATAAAGCGCTGGGGCGATGACCTGTACCTGCTCCACCACGCCAGCTTGGTGTGAATAATGCATGAGCTCTAATCCGTAGAGATGCTTTTCTTTTTTTTTCCTTGTGAAAACCTCTCCTCGCTGTCTGTTGCGAAGGATTTCTGGCCAGAAAATGTTTCTGAATATGCCCAAAAAAAAACCCACCTTAAGCTCCGCCCGTCCCACCAAACCTCCCCCCTGAGAGCAGCAATGAAACTAATAAAGGTTCTTTTAAAAACACCTCCACCTCCCCATCCTTCAACCCCTCCGTAGGCCTGGAGCTTCCCGGCGAAGCTTCTGTGGCTCCGAAACCCACGTCTGGAGGAAGCGTTTACTTCAAAGCCCTTCGTGTCGTGTGTCGAGGATTAAAAGAACGTCGTAGACGTGTGGAAATGAAAAACAAAGATCATTTCTGCTCTCTGTTCCGTGTTCAGTCGGTGACGAGGTCGGGTGTAGCTTGGTTTAAAGTTGCTCACGTATTTAAAATGAGCGATTCTGGAGCCAAAGGACCCGTCCCTTCATGTCGTGTGAAGGAAAACAGTGGCTCTGCTTGATGACTAGCGTCTGTGTGGAAAAACGGATGGACTGTCACCTCCTATAACAGGCAGGGGGAAGAATGAAACCCTGGAGCAACGCCTGTGGCGTCTGGGCAACAGCACTGACAGAAATCTGACTCAAATCTCCTGCTTATTGCTTTTATTGGGGCGAGGAGCCGGCCGTCCGGGCCTGCACCTTTTCATTCATCCTGGGCCGAACGCATCTTCAGACAAGACGGGAGGACGAACGCTGCTTTCCTCCAGATTTGAAGAAAAAAGTGCTT
>CM029388.1:5432408-5467408 GCA_017165825.1 Hepsetus odoe
AACCTCAGGGCAACCTACTGGTCTGGGATTCAAACCCACGACCTTCTGATCCTGGCTGTGTCCCTAAATACTAGAGCACCATTTGGAAAGCTTGGATCTTGGATTCAAAAGTTTGGATCATCAGCCCTGCTCCTGGAGATCAACCATCTTTCAAGCCTGACAGAGAAGATCTGCTGCAGATCATTGGTCTAACTGGAGCAGGTGTGGTAGATTTGGGCTCGGTCTCAGCTCGGCAGGTATGTCTCCATCAGCAAGTCTGAGGACCACAGCCTGAAACCTTTTTAACACATGTCCTACCGTCCAGACGTTCCCCTGAGGAGCTGTAAGTGTGAACACAAATGGACGTTGCTCTTCCAGACCCCCCGGTACGAACTGTAATGTCCAACTGAGCAGACTTCTGGACAAGTTCCAGCGAGCGAGGGGGCGTCTTAATGATGATATCATGTGACTTGGCCTTTTGTCTCCTGTGGTGTAAAATGCGAGACAGGGAAGCTCCAGAATGTCAACTGGACAAACATCCAGCTGTTTCTTAATCTCGATGCAGCCCTTTATTAACTTATTTTAAAAGACAACTTCTTTGATATTTTTAAATTAAAAATGGCCCCTTTAAATGCTAAATATTGTGTATCATTTCTGGCACATATAAAATGCTAAAGTGCTAAAGTGCTAAAGTGTTCTCCTGTGTTCTAATTCCCATCAAAAGCCCAAAGAAATGAGCCTGGACTTCATTTGAACATAAATAATTCAAAATATGCTTCTGTAGGTCTTAAAGAAAAACCTTGCACTAGAGGTGGGCTAAATTCTAATATAATAGAATATAATTTAAATGATATGCTGCGTGTGATTCAATGGAGGAGGCAGTATTGCTAAGTGAATGTTGATTATCAGAATCCATCAAATCCGGTCCATTTCTGCTCACTTTGTAAAGAAACATGCAGCTGATTTGGGCTCTGTCAGTACTGACGATATCACGATACTCAGGAGAGAAAGTCGTGGTGTAATTTATCACGTTAATGAGAAATATCGCTCAGTCCTACCTCTGATGCACTTAATTCATATCGAAAACGAGTGAAGATATTTTGACAGCAGTTTGCTGATGAGCACATTGTGGAATAAACTGACGTTTTTAAATTAAATGGCCTCCTATTGGCTTGCTGTAAAAACTCTGGCTTGGCAGAAATCGGGAGCATTAAGCCTTCCTGCCCATGCGTCACTCCTCTGGAGATGAGCAGATAAACACTCCCTCAGACACACTAATGTGGCCTTTACTGTCCTTCGCTTTCTGCCCCTTTGCCATTTGCGCTGCCCCACGGTATCGACTGCACTCTTGCTGAAAGGTTAGTGCAGCAAGTGGCCGTCGGCCATCACGGGCTGTAAGCTGCCCTGCAGGTCAAACAGTCAATACTGAACCACTTTAGGGATCCAAGGGTGGTCCTGGGTGTTAATCCATTATTTGGCAGCTACATTAGCTGGTAAAATGTGATTTATGGGTGTAATAATGAGTGTATATCGAATATAAGTTTCTTTATTCTGATTTGGCGAAAATCCCCATTAATCTTGGCTTGGGATAAAGTAATAACTGGCGTGTGTATCCCTAGTAGTTGGGTGAAAGGGAAGGTTTACAGGATGGTAGTGTGACCAGCTATGTTATACGGGTTGTGCAGGCAGGCTGGAATGAGAATAGAAGAGTGGCAGGAGTGATCTGTAACAGCAGGGTTTTGGCGAGAGTGAATGGAAAGGTTCACAGGAGAGTAGTGAGACCGGCTATGTCATACGGCTTGAGGCGGCGGAGCTGGAGGTGTCAGAGTTAAAGATGCTGAGATTTGTGTAAGGAGTGACGAGGATGGACAGGATTAGGAACAGGTATATTAGAGGGACAGATCAGGTCGGACAGTTTGGAGAGGAGAGGAGGGACGCCATGTGTTTGGACGTGTCCAGAGGAGAGATGAGGACTATATCAGGAGAAGGATGTTGAAGATGGAGCTGCCAGGAAAGAGGAGAAGAGGAAGACCAAAGAGGTTTATGGATGTGGTGAAAGAGGACAAGAGGACAGGTAGGTGTGAAGGAGGAAGATGCAGAGGACAGGAAGAAATGGAGGACGAGCCACTGTGAAGACCCCAAACAGCAGCCAAAATGAGAGAAGACTGAGTGAGTTTGAGGGTTTGTGAAGAGATCTGGACGGATATGGACGGTCCAAACTCTTCCCCTCCAGATTCATGCATCAGGCCACCTTTTTGTCCTTTGAGGTTCTGCTGGTACAGCAATTAGAGCATCACGCTAAAGAGAATTAGCCAAATCTGTCACCTCTCTGTCTGAAGACTCTGCAAGATTATAGCACAAAGCAAGATAAAAAAAAATGCAAATGATTGCAATCATAACAATTTGCACCTAGAAACAGGCACATGGACGAAAGGGCCAATCAGCAGCGAGCTGAGCCCTGGGATAAAGCTGTCATGGTAACTGCAGGAGGAGCATGAGACCGTGGCTCACTGTGTGTGTGTGTGTGTGTGTGTGTGTGTGTGTGTGACCTTCCACACTGACGTTCTCCTGCAAAGGATGGGAAACAAATTTCTTCCAAAGCATCTGGTTGCTTGAATAATTTCTTGATTTATATTGTCCATATCACACACCCTGAAGAACACACATGAAAGATCATGCATGTTAAATGTGGTTGGCCTCCACTTACTGGTTGGCCATCTCACCTCCTTTCCTAATGAATAAGCTCAGGTGTTAAAACCACGCCCAGTTCTAACGGGTGAGTAAAATCAAGCCCAAATGGTCTCCTTCCATAAACTCCACAAGAAGAACGAATTGAATGAAGGGTGTTGTGGTTACAGAAGGCCATAAGCTTTTGGCGTAAACTGAAAGTGCTGACATGTTCGAATCCCACCTCCAGCACTACCATCATTGAGTTCTTGAGCAAAACCCTCAACCCCAAGTGTCTCCAGGGGGGACTGTCCCTGTCCCTGTAGTTATGAAATGCACATTGCTCTGGATAAGAACGTCAGATGAATGCCATATCCTGGAGCAGAAGGTTCCCTTGATCAAGGTACTGTCCCCATCATTGCTCCCTGGGTACGTATGTTGTTTTGGCCTTCAGTTAGGTGTCACCACCCTGTTTGTGAAGTTTCTCCCAGCCTTTCTCTGTAGTTTTGCACACAGATTCCCAGAAAACCCATCCCCACAACATGATGCTGCCACCACCATGTTTCCCTGTTGAGCTGGTGGTTGCTGAGGACTGGGTGGTGTTCGTTTGGGCAATATCTCATCTGAGTAAAAGGCTTGAATACTTCGAATTTGTGTGGTGTTGGACCAAGAGGACACTGGTTCAACCCTCCAGCCCTAGCATCACTGGGTTCCTGAGCTAGAACCTCAACCCGAGGTTGCTCCAGAGAGACTGTCTGTGTAAGGAAATGGAAGATGCTCTGGATGAGTGTCTGCTAAAAAGCCACGAACGTGATTTTCTTTTTATCTTTCAATCCAGACGTTTTTGATGACTTTTACGAGGTACAGATCACTTTACGAGGCTCTTTCTTAGCTATACTTTCAGGCTGTGTTACAAACAATACAAAATGGCAAATTAGTGGAGTGATCGAACACATTTGATTATTTTATTATTTGCTCTAATACGGTCCAATTAAGTTCGCCTGCATGCATCTAGCAGTCTTAAAGTGTGATCACGTAAAGCAGGCCCTGAAAGGATTTGGCCAAATAACGACATTTAAAACAAGTCCCATATTTAAAAACTGAACCATGATTTCCATTCATTTATTAATTTATGCCACCATTAAAGAGAGAGGCCAGTCCTCTCCTGGACCACCTCGGAGCCGGGATCGTGTCCGTTTTTGACTTGCTTGCGAGCGACTACCAGGTCCGGGAATAAAAGTGCATAGATTTGATTTTGAGCCGAACCGTCACTTTAATTTAAGGAACAGGAAGGGTGAGCGGAGGTGCCGGTCACAAAGCCGGCGGAATTGATTTTTTCTGTATTTCACAGCGAATCAGGCGGACGTGCTCGGCGGTGTGTTCAGACGTGTGTCTGCCAGAGATTGTCAAGGCTAAGAGGGTGTCATAGCTCAAATTCAAGAAGCTGTAAAGCTGCTCAACGGCCACTCCATAGTGTCCGACGAGGCAAATCCAGAGCAGTCAGGGGGGTTAAATCCAGAAAGGAATGGAAGAAAGAGCATTTCTGTAAAGGAACAAGGCAACGGTGGCCTGACGTTTAGGACTGGGTCCCAGGGTCAGACAGCTGTGGGTTTGAATCCCGGACCAATGAACTGGGGTAAATAAAATCCCGGACCAGCGATCCTGAAGATGTATTTTGTTGTGGTTTCACTATGACGAGTAGTCACTTTCACCTTGGATCAAATTTAGTCCACACTCGCTGTCCGGCACACTGCACAATCTTCTGTAAATACAATTATGTCGAAGTTTGGCAAAGAACCTTTAAACTGGAGAACGTTTAGCTTTCTATGTCTTTGTCAAACGTTCTCGTTGGGAATGCAAAGGTTCTATGCTTTTCTTAAAAAAACCAAGAAACATTCTGATGTTATTTAACATTGTCATGTCTTAATTTTAATATATTCATTTATTTTAAAGAGCTTTTATTATGAAAAAGCTCATTTCCTGCAAGTGTTTGAATTGAAATGTAGAAGCTACGCTAACGGTGTTAAAAATTCAAAATGTACCTTTCAATCCACAAAGGCCTTTTTAATCGTTTACATAGTTCCACCTTTCCAAGCTACGACAGGTTAGCCCCGCCCACTCACACTGAAGTTATAAGGAGTGTTTCAGCAAAGCCACGCAGCCATTCAGAGCAGAGCTCATTTACATATTCCATTACATATTTTCTTGATTCCAAAGAGTAACGAGAGATCAAAAGACCTTCCAGGAGAGATGTTTATGAATTTAAAATAAGCAAAAGTAGCCAATTATCGATCAGCATTTTAATTTGCACATCCTGATCGTGATATTTAGTTAAATCATCACACCACTAGCATTGTCCCCTATACTTAACCCCAGTAAATAAAATAAAATATAAATATGTGTCAACAGTTCGTTTGAATTTGAATGTTAACATTTACAGCTATTTCTACTTTCTTGCAATTAAATCCAGGTTTTGATGTTAAAAGCAACTAGAAATGGGAATAAATCAACTGTAGCTTTATTTAAAAAAACAAAAAAGAGGCCTAAACTTTTACTAAATGGTATTTATGGTTTAACAACTTTTTTTTTTACCTTAGTTATGGATCGTTTCCTAAAATATATTTGATAGGTGATTATAAAATATACAGTTTACAGAAATTAAACCCTTAAGCTGGCCTCATCTCAAATAAACAAACTGCAGCTGCAAGAAGGCCCGGGTGCCGTTTATGAAGCTTATCTGTCCTTTTCAGCTGATGTGAATGGAAGTGTGTGTGTGTGTTTATGTGTGTGTGTGTGTGTGTGTGTGTGTGTGTGTGTGTGTGTGTGTGTGTGTGTGTGTGTGTGTGTGTGCGCTGATGCCTCAAGGATCTGAGACCTTGCTGTGGACACGCTGATGAATGTAGGTGCTTTAATTTGTTTGGTTCGTGGATAAAAGCCTCACCTTCATTCGAACGCTACACACTTTCCTGTCCTACAGCTTAAATACACCAAACCAGGAAGGAAAGAACTTCACACTCCGCACTTTCAGTTTAGAGAAAAAGAAATCAGTGGCGATGACGCCGTCTTGAAGAGAAGAGGTGTAAAACCAACATCCAGCTATTAAAGACGGCATCAGTGAGTGAAGAGAAATGAAATATAATTAAACTGTAGGACACACTTCACAGCCTCCACGGAAACAGAGGTGAGTGAGGATGGCGACGTTGAACACAGCAGCTTAAACTGTGCAAAAGACACAGACCATCATGTCTCTCTGTTCTGTGTGAAAGTGAGACAGTAGGTCGGTGAGTTTGTGTACAAAAACCTGTAACTCCAGTCTAAACACAAAGGGAGTTTCATTCTAATCAGCTTTAAAGTCAATATTCACCACCACCACCGTTATTCTTCAGCACAGCCTCAACTCTCTTAGACCAGCTCCTTACTTTAAGTTCAGAAACAAGGGGCAGCGGTGGCCTGGTGTTTAGGGAGTCGGCCACAGGATCGGAAGATTGTGGGTTCAAACCCCTTATCAGTAGGTTGCCCTGAGGTACCCTTGAGCAAGGTACCCTCCCCGTCACTGCTCCCCGGGCGCTTTTATAGCTGCTCCCTGGTGTTTGCCTGGGTTAAATGCAGAGGTTCACTGTGTGCTGTGTTGTGACCTCGCAATGAGAAGAATAGTCACTTTCACTTCTCCAGGCTTCTTGAAGGAGAAAGCTCTTCTCTGGACATCAACTGCCTTTGTTCTCTCTGTGGAGATGATCCCACACTGCTTCTGAAACTGCTCAGGTACAGGGGCTGTACTGAAAGTGAGAGACAAAAACTTGGCCCTTCAGGACAACTGTTCCTCAACAAGACACTGAAAACACAAGAAGGTCTGGATCTTTGGAAGCAAAATATGAAGAAATGAGGGCCTCAGGGCCTTTGCACAGCACACAGCGTGCATTGCACAAATCCCCCCAACAGCAAAGTCACAGTCGCTGATGTACAGACTAATAAATACAGACATCGGCATCCCTGCAGTAACATCTCGCTTCCTTCTCCACTGAGGTGGACAGCTAGAGATGTTCCAAACTCATCCTCAAGCATTCACCCCAAAGACAGTCAGTCAGTCATTTTCTGGGCCGCTTGTCCCAATCAGGGTCGCGGGGGGGTGCTGGAGTCCATCCCAGCTCACACAGGGCAAAGGACGGGGACACACCCTGGACAGGTCGCCAGCCTATCGCAGTCACCCCAAAGCAGTTCACCAAAATTCCCCTCAAGATACATCTTCAGCAGGGCTTCTCCTCATCTTTCAAATCTCAATCCAGACCCAAATGTTGCAGAGAGTAAAGCCATTCTTAGCGCACCCTCTACATTTCACCTGTCACACCGTCCAGCAGGGGGCACCCATATCCAGAACCCGGGAAGCAGTGATGGGGATGCTACCTTGCTCAAGGGCACCTGAGGGCAACCTACACTTGTCAAGTAAAACCATCTGAATTCAGTGATTGTACTAATTGTCTGCACAATAAAATGATTCAGATCTAAACAGCATTGCTTTTGGTGAAACACTGGTGTTGGTGAACGGAACCAGACGTCTGAATGTCCCTCACAGACAGGAAACCTGACATGCCTGAGATGTTGTAGTTTGGAGAAGATTTTGGACAAAAACTGAACCCGTTCATGGAGGAGAGAGACGCTGCGAGATGCTGATTCAGTTCAGACTACTTTACCATCATCACCGTCCAATAGAGACACCCAGAGACACGTGGAGCTTCACCGGTGGACATAAAAACGCAGATTTATGTGACGCCTGGTTCCATTCACCACTTCGGGACAGAGCTGAACTGTTCCCCTCGCTCTGGATGACCGTTGAGATCTCCAGCACTGTAGATTTTTTTTAAACGTACTTTTTAAATATTGGTGCAAGATGAATACATCTAGTAAAAACAGACGCTACAATGTTTGCAGCCCTGATCATTCTGTTACAGTGTTCGTGGAAAAGCAGGACAAACAGCAGGAACGGTCTATCAATATGGAGTAACAAACGCACCCATGCAAACAGCCAAGATCTCCAGCAGGTGATGAGAAAGTAAATCTCAGCCTGAAATGAGGTTCGGCGGCTCAGCGAGTCTCTCCGGCGTCTCTTCAGTGGAAAACAGACGCGGCTGCTGGAGTTTAATAAATTTGCAGGCCTTATTTCTGGCTCAGAATGAGAAAAACCTCTTGTCCATACAGAACACAGCCAGTCAGAAAATTGCCAACGTGCCTTTAAAGTCGTCAAAAGAGAAGCGCAGCAGACGTCGTGGGAAAAGTGATGAGAAGCTAGCATGATTTCCTGTCCTGTGATAATTCCACCTCTTGTGTAAACGCAGTCCACGGATGGCATCCGAGCAAACGCATGAATAATATCCAGGACTGAAAACAGCAAACATATTTTTATTGTACATTAAAATATACCGAATAATTTCCATCCAATTTGTATTGTATTTATTTTATAGTTTCTGCTACACATTCTACTGTGAAGTCTGTTGATGGTTTAAATAAATCTTTTAATCAAATACTTTGTACTTAAGTACAGTTCTTGTAATTCTGTACTTTCTTCCTACATTTCTCCTCAAGCAGCCCTCCGTTCTTCCATCTTCAGAACAGACTCTTTACTTTAGTCTGAACATCTGAGTTGATTCTCCATGATTTTTATCCTCCATCACCGTCCCAACATCCAGACCGTTTCAGACTAAACAGACACAAACCCAGAAGAGACGTCCCTCTGTGTGTCCATCGGTGCAGGACAGAGTGAAGGAGAGTGAGAGAGAGGACAGGGAGAGTGGACGGTGGAGTTCAGGGTGTGTGGAGTGTGTGTCCGTGATGGAGAACTAGTAGAGACGGTGATGAAAGTGAAGCGGTGAAGTTCATGTGGATTATTTTCAGTAGATTGTTTTTATTGGAGTTGAAGTTCGAGGCTTTAATAGTCTTTAATTCTATTAATATGGAGTGAGATTCAGTTCACTTTCAGCACAGACAGACGCTCCAGACGTCCTTCAGAGGAGACACGTCTCACTCTACACTCTCAGTACATTCCTGTACTTTTACTGTACACTCTCAGTACACTCCTGTACTTTTACTGTACACTCTCAGTACATTCCTGTACTTTTACTTTACACTCTCAGTACATCCCTGTACTTTTACTTTACACTCTCAGTACACTCCTGTACCTTTACTTTACACTCTCAGTACATTCCTGTACTTTTTACTTTACACTCTCAGTACACTCCTGTACTTTTACTCTACACTCTCAGTACACTCCTGTACTTTTACTTTATACTCTCAGTACATTCCTGTACTTTTGAACTTGTACTGAGTAAAGTAAATGGTTCAGTACTTCTACTGTTAGCTGTCTTTTTTTTTTATCAATTTCCTGTACTTCCACTGAAGGAAAAATTGTGGCACATTTTCTCTACTTTTAATACTGAACAGCAAATCCAAACCATGACACCGTTTTTTATATTCTCAGACTGTCTAGGACTAAAATACACAGAAAAACATGCCTTAAAAGAACTGCTAAGATTTTCACTTCCTTTGCCTTGGTTTCTTCCGCCGTTCCTCCATGCCTGACGGTATGATGATCGGCCTAGACCCCTCATGCCATCCGAGGGTGCTAAAGAGGACGTTCTACAGCAGGATTTCGCGTCCTTCATGGATCCTCTCAGTAATACACTGAAGAAAGGCTCATGAGATCATGTCTGATGAAGCCGAACCCCACCCAGACACCCACACACTCCCGTTTCATCGTCTCCTAAAGCCACACAGACGATCGCCCACTGTCAGCTCCTCTCCAGAGCAAACAGCAGGCTGACGAGAAACACCAACCATCCAACACTGGACACCCACAAGCCCACAGGACACCCACAGGTCGTCCTGCTGGACTCGTCCCTAACAGCTGTTGGCAGTGCTCCGTTCTCTAAAAGAGCCTCACAGACGTACTGCCGCACTGAACATGAGTTAAAGAGCCTCTCGATTTTTGGCTGAAATGCCGCTTAATTCTATAGTTCACTTCCACAGAGACGTTCTTCTCAATGGCCTTTTTGAAGCAGTCCTGGTTTAACGGTGAAGGAGACGTGACATACCCTGCACTGTGCAGATGTTGAGTCATCTGGATGTCTGCTGATTGATGTCCTGGCAACCCTGGACTCTCAGGGATGAACCCAAACCATGGTAGGCTGGTGTTTACTTTAGTCCATCACACACACACACACACAGACACGCACACACACACACACACACACACACACACACACACACACACACACACACACACACACACACACACACAGACACAGACACACAGACATGCACACACACACACACAGACACGCACACACACACACACACACACACAAACAGACACGCACACACACACACACACAGACATGCACACACACACACACACACACACACACACACACACACACACACACACAGACACGCACACACACACACACACAGACACGCACACACACACACACACAGACACACACACACACACACACACACACAGACACGCACACTGACACACACAGACCGTGCTCAACTCAACATTATGGATGGAGGGATGGAGGGATGGAAAACTAATGACAAAACAAAAAATAATTACTGTAGAAATAATCAGATACAGAAGATATCTATCAGAAGACAGACAGACAGACAGACAGACAGACAGACAGACAGATAGATAGACAGATAGATAGACAGACAGACAGACAAACAGACAGATAGAATTGATGCTATCAGACAGGGATACTGTGTGTGTGTGTGTGTGTGTGTGTGTGTGTGTGTGTGTGTGTGTGTGTGTGTGTGTGATTTAAAAGAGAAATGATTTTTTATTCGTTTTAGGATTATTTATTCTGATTGATTGATTTTTGTATTCATTTTTAATTGGTTTAAATAAAATAAAGTTAAAAAAGTTAAAGTTTAAAAAGGCTCGAGACTCACACCCACACATTCATGAAACTTTTCAAAATGACTTAAAACAGCCAAACCGAAACAAACTGAGGTAAGAGAGTAACGCGGCTCTTTTACAGCCTGTCGGACTGTCGCCTCCCTTTTTTTCTCCTTTAAATCAGATGATGTGATTATGGAGAGAAATAATCTGGTTTAATGATCACTTTTTACGCTCCATTCGCTTCTCTAAAGGCCACGAGTCTCCGAGACGCCCACGTTCGGCTTCCATGACAAGCTGCATTAAAAGCTGTCCGGACGTTTAAAAAGGCTTTTTCCACCCAGTCTCAGTACCATTACATTTCAATCAGAAAGTCATAGGTTCCAATCCTAGTAGTCTGGCCTGAGGTTCCCTTGAGCAAGGTACCATCCCCATCACTGCTCCCCGGGTGCTGGAAATGTGTGCCCCCTGCTGGACGGTGTGTGTGGGTTAAACACTGATGGTCGTGGTTCACTGTGCGCTGTGCTCATGTCAGTCACTTTCACTTTCACTGAATGTTTGTCATTGATGTTGTGAAGGAACGAACTTCAGCGAAACAAAAGAAACGTTAAAGCTGGCCTTCATTTATTCGGCGGCTCGTTCACTCTAGGTTGGTGGATTTGTGTGGGAGTTCACCTGCACGGAGGTTCTAGGAGGTTGGAGGTTCTAGTGAAAAGATACACTTTAAACGTGTCCCAGAGATCAGAACGACAAGAAGAAGCGTAAGAAGCATGAATGGCTCAACTGACTCTTTTGAATCGACTCTTTCTGACGAATCGGTCAAACTGATTCACGAAACACGAATCTAACCTTCCTTCTTCCTTCATTTCATCTTTTTTAAAGCTTCTAAATGTTAATAGGGGAAGGGGCAGGGTTTAGGACACAGGATCAGAAGGTCGTGGGTTCAAGCAAGGTACCGTCCCCATCACTGCTCCCCAGGTAAATTTAACCCACACACAGTCCAGCACAGAACATCCAGCAGTGAAGGGGACCTTGAATTGCTCAAACGTATCTCAGGATAACCTACTGGTTTGGGACTCGAACCCACAACCTTTGTTCTGCAGCAGCACGAGCCCAACAGTTCTCCGCGATTGTTCGGATCGGTCAGCTAGTCCTGACTAAAGTCAAGACTAAACACCGGGAGGCTGTTTAAAATCCAGACTTATTTCTATTCGACCACACCTCCACCCTGAAACAAGACCTTGTTCCGGATCAGAAGGTCGTGGGTTCGAATCCCAGACGAGTAGGTTGCCCTAAGGATTTCTTGATCAAGGTACCGTCCCCATCCCTGCTCCCCAGGTGCCGGATATGTCCGCGTCCTGCCGGACGGTGCGTGTGGGTTAAACACAGAGGATGCGTTTGGTTGTGGTTCACTGTGTGTTCAGAAAGACAGTCACTTTCACTTTCACTTAACCACGGCTTCACTGTTATTCTCCTTCGTCTCCTAAACTCTGTGAGTTTCCTCGTTGGTGAAGCCCTTTGAAGAGCCGTATAAAAGGAGCTACAGAAATAAACTCGCCTCTATCTGTGAATCAATGACTCATTGATTCACCAGTCAAGGCAGATGTATTCACACCCCCTGTGTACAATTTAACTTCGACTCTGTGTACAATTTAACTTCGACTCCATTAGCGCCATAGAGCAGCGAGCGAAAGGCTCCCGCCGCTCATTTCGAGAGAATATGGAGAAAATTAGAGAATCGTTCACTCAGACATTTGATTCATCGGTACGATTGTTTGGGGAGAATCGCCAGCCGGCCTGAGACACATGACCGACTCTCGTGGTGGTTTTAACTGCCTGGGATTTTGAGGAAGTATTGTTTTTCTCCTACCACACACACACACACACACACACACACACACACACACACAGCCTCCACTGTTTAGTTGCAGACAAAAAGATGCATGAGGTGCATTTCGGAGGCACCAGTTGAGTCATGCGGGCGGAATTAGTTGCACACCGGGGATCCTGAAATGTAGCTTTTTCCTCCTTCGCCGAAGAAATGCGGGAACACTGTGAGTCACTTCCCCCGTAACAATGCATGCTGGGAGATTAAGGGATCAGTATGGGGTCCGGGTGGCCGCATGCTCTCTACAGCCCTTAGTTTTTCAGCGTGGAGCACAACCCACACGGGACGGAAATACTGAACTAGCACGGATCCCAGGAACCCGTTACCATCGCACCTCATCTGAGAGCTGCTTCCGCAAAACGTCCTTTCATTTCCTTACTGCGAAATAAACGTGTCAATGTGTGAGGAGTTGTTAATGAATCATGGCTATGACATCACAACCATGAGTAAATTGTCTGATTACTGTACCCCTTTAGCCCTGCCCAATCAGCCTTAATGAGCTTTGGCCCACCAATTCATTCTTATGTTGTTAGGCTCCACCCATTCAGTCTAATGTTATTAGGCTCCACCCATTTAGTTTTAAGGAGCCTACCCAGTTTAGCTTCGCTTATTTAATTTAGATCAATCTACAGCTGTTCAGCCCCACCCATTCATCCTGCAGGTGTTTAGCCACACCCATTCAACCTACAGCTATTTAGCCACACCCATTCAACCTGCAGCTGTTCAGCCACACCCATTCAACCTGCAGCTGTTCAGCCACACCCATTCAACCTACAGCTGTTTAGCCACACCCATTCAACCTACAGCTGTTCAGCACCGCCTTTTCAGCAGTTCCCCCCTGCCTGCAGGCATTTAGCTCCATCTGTTCATCATATTGTAGTTTAGCCCCTCCTTTTCTATGATAGTTAAGCTCCTCCCCTTCCTACTGATGTGATCCAGAGTGTTGTTCCTGCTGACTGTATGTAGTGATGTTGGAATGGAAGATGAAACGCTGTGCTGTTAGAACGCTGACGGACCAGTTAATGCCATATTTGAGTTCAGCTGGGCTGCATTGCAACTGGGACCAATCAGAACAGAGCTCTTACCAGCCTTAAAGGCCAAGAAACAACAGTGAAAACTGAATGAACCATGACTCTTTCTGCTACAAAATATATATATATATATATCAAAGGGTTAAAGTCAGCACAGAGCTCCGTGCAGCTCCAGCAGACATGTCATTATCTGAGCTTTTAGCGCTGGAAGCAGAAAAGTCTAGCACGCTACAGGTCGGACCAGGCCGCGGACGATAAGGGCTTCGGACGCCCGGAGACATGGGCGAACAGCAATGCGCTGCAGGGACGTCACATGACACAAAGAGCAGCTCCGCAGCCCAAAGCATGTAATCCACTCATGTCTACAGCAGAAACATTGATTTAGATACATCACTGAACCTGGGGGGACAGCATTCCCAACACACACACACACACACACACACACACACACACACACACACACACACACACACACACACACACACACTTCAGCACGTCTAACAAGGCATGAAATATTTCACACTGTCCCATAATAATGCAAAGTCCTACACAATCCACCTGTTTCATGCCTTTCCCTTTTTCCCATTTGGGATCAATTCAATTGATCTCTCTATCTATCTATCCATCTATCCATCTCTCTAGCTCTCTCTCTATCTATCTATCTATCTATCTATCTGTCTGTCTGTCTATCTATCTATCTGTCTATCTATCTATCTATCTGTTTGCCACATAAAATATACATTTTTCAGTCTTTTCAGGTCCACAGTTTCTGTTTATTTGCAGCAGCCAATCAGATCACAGCTTGAGGTTTTTTTAAATATGTGTGAATGAAGAGTAGCACTAACATGTGAACGAGTGTGTTTACTGTAAGTTCTAACACTGGCCTAGTGTTTAGGCTCCATCCCCAATCAGTAGGTTACACTCAGGTACCCTTGAGCAAGGTACCGTCCCCTCACTGCTCCCTGGGAACTGAACGTTCTCCACTCCCCTCAATGACCTGCTCACATGGTAGAAGTAGGTTACCCTGTGATGCCTGGACTCTGGATTTTCTGTATCTGTTGTAGTGGGTCTGGTGGAGTGATCCACTGTTCACTGTGTACTGGTTTAGTCTCAGACACTGTCCGTCGCCTCCACAGGTCTTTATTCTGTCTCGCTATCAGACGGAGACTCTCCTCCGTCTTGCTTTCACCCAAGGTTTGGTGTCTGTCACCCTCAGCGGGGGCAAAAGTCATTCAGCTTTTATTAAGTGTTTCATTTCTTACACAGCTGAGAAGCGACTGTATGATGATGTCAGGCTGGCTGTCAGGATTTCAGGTCCATTCCAGCTGCTGCGCTGAGGCTTGCTCACGTCAGGCTTTGGTGAAGCCCAGAGGACGGCAGTGGGGTGAGACACGAGGGCAGTTAATGTGTGTTGCCAGCAGAACTTTGGACCTTTTTCAGCTGGACGTGTGACGTCAGGTATGGATTTTCATTTTCACCTCCAGAAGAAACCTTTGCTCGCTAGAAAAAAACTGGGTGGTCAAATACTAAAGGTGAGCGTTCAGGGTAACTGAACAAATACCAGAAAATCCAACCGAAAAAGTGAACCTCCTCTCACTGAATGTTAATCTTCTGATCACAAACCCAGATATGAACTGGCCTTGCTGGGATTCTACAATAGATTTTCAACTCTCTTCCAGTGGGCTAGCGGGGGTCTAGGGTTTAGGGACTTGGTCCCGGGATCGGAAGGTCACGGTTTCGAATCTCAGGCCAGTAGGTCGCCCTTAGGTACCCTTGAGCAAGGTACCGTCCCCATCACTGCTCCCCAGGTGCTGGATATGTCTGCCCCCTGCTGGACAGCGTGTGGGTAAAATACAGAGGGGGCATTAGGTTTTGTTTCACTGCGTGCTGTTTTCACGGTAACTAATAGTCACTTTCACTTCACTTTCAGAAGGTACATCTTCAGAAGTGCTGGAAAGAGATAGAAGAATAAAAAATAAAGTGTCAGAAAAAACGTATGACGACATTAATAAAGATAATGAGCCTGTGCTCCCTGAGCGCTTCTGCTCTGCGCTAGAAGAATGTCTTTACTGATAGAACCACATTTCCATGGCTTGGATTTTTTATATTCTGAGGGAATAGGACCCAGCACAACACACACACACACACACACACACACACACACACACTCTCTCTCTCTCTCTCTCTCTCTCTCTTTAATGTAAGCAATGATCTTCAAACCGTTCCTCAGGAACACCAGAATGATCCACATTTTTTTACTCCAGCACCCTTAAGTCCCTTGAGAACCACAACCCTAAAGAACCACAACAGAATCACTTCCGATGTACATTTCATTGGACAACCAGCTTTTGAATGAGATGTGTGAGGAACCATGCACTGGAAGGTTCTTTAAAGTCCTCAAAGCAGACCTTCATATGGTGGTTTATGATCTATCATTCGTTGACCATTTGGGTTTGAAAACCTCAAAGCTCAAAGCAAGGTTCTTCAAAGACCCACTTTTGTGAACGAGACAAGATAGAACCATTCATCAGGGAGGAAATCATTTTTGCAGCAACAAGGTGATTTCCTCACAAAAAGAAGAAATATGGGGGCTCAATACTTTTGCACAGTTCAAAAACAGCCTGAGATGTTGAAAAATCATCTTTGGTGTTTTTTGGGACATGAGAGCACCAACGTGTCATAAATAGGCCAGAGGGGAAAACAAGTAGATCCAGAACATTAAGAGTTCTTCTACACATTTACAACATTACCCATAACTCCATAAAAAGGTTCCTCACATTCAAACATCTCCTTTTCAACCTCTCTAAAGCAAGGACCATCAACAAAAGCTCCTTTTTCAGTGGTTCTCCTACAGCATTGCACCGAGAAACTTCAAAGCCACCCTCTCTTTTCCACCATCTGGTTCCGTTCTCTTTCAGGCACCAAATTTTACACAGTTTGCAGAGTTTCCACTCTGCAGTGGTGCTGGTGGTCTAGTGGTAGGATACTCGCCTCTGGCCCAAGAGGTCACAGGTTTGAATCCTACCACAAGCACTACCACCACTGGGTTCCTGAGCAAAACCCTGAACCCCAAGCTGCTCCAGGGGGGGGACTGTCTCTGCAATCAGGAATTGTAAGCTGCTTTGGATCAAATCATCTGCTAAATGCAGTGAATGTAAAAAAACTTTGGTTCAGAACCTGAAGAGTCAAAAAAATAGTTGGTCTACTGTGAAGTTCTCCTTGTCTACTTCAATTTTATTGCATATATCCTTGATTCCAGCACTTCTACAAACTCTTGGAAATGCAGGTTCACCAGACGACTCAAAGGTTCAAGGAACTCTGAACTGAACCAGTTCAAGTCCCGATTCCCTGTTGGTGGAAAGGCTTTTCAGAAGATGTATCCTCTAATGGGAGGGCAAAGATCTCGTAAGCGTCCCATTTGTGTTTCTGGTCGCTCTCGATTCAGACCTTGGGGAGCTTTTAAGATCTCAGATTCCAACCAGAGAGCTCCATTTAACGCAGCAGATGCTTCAGTCTGACCTGAAGAATGGAGCTCCTGACAGAGCTGACAGGATTTCCGAGAAACGACAGCCGTGAAACAACACGGCTTTTTCCCCTCCAGAATCTGTACATCAAGGACGAAGCTGTGATCTTTAAGGACGAGATTCATTTTTCAGACTGCTGAAAGACTGTAGGTGTCTACCGTTACACACGTCCGTCACTCTGAACTGCACTTACAGCAGAATAAAGGGCACAACGCACTCCTCTCCACCACACTAATCACCCCTCAGCGTCAGGGTGCTCTGATACGCTCACTTCTCCACATGTATTGGGCCACAATACATTCCGTCAATGAAATATGAGACGTATAACACCAACAAAGTCTAAGCAATAGTCCAAAAAGTCCAAAAGATGAAGACAAATCCACCAGTTTACACCACGTCCCAAGCTGGGATTGGTATGAAATTACAGAAGTCACAGTGCGTGTGAATGGAACCAGACGTCTGGAGCTCTCCAAACGGTGGTGGAGACGCTGTCTGATGTCTGAGATGTTTAAGTTTGGAGAAGATTTTGGACTAAAACTGAACCCGTTCATGGTGGAGACACTCAGAGACACGTGGAGTTTCACCGGTTGAAATAAAATTCAGATTTGACGTCTGGTTCAAATCTGCTTCGCCCTCTCCGGATCTCCACCGCCACTCCACATTTTTAAATATCGGTGCATGCCAGGATCACATGCCAAGTACAAATTGATGCTGAAACTCATTCATGGTGGAGGGAAATATTTTAGGTCAGAAGACACTTTTGGAAATAAGATCCACAGGTTCGGGACGTCTGGTTTCATTTACCTCCACTCTAAAATGTCCTCTTCAACAGATCTTCATTATGTCTATCAGATACACGTAAAAGCATGATGCTCAACCACACTGTGCACAGCTTTCGTATTGAAAAAACAACACTGAAACAGCATCTTCCAGAATATCCTTCTGCGTGCCGAGCAGATAAGGTGCTTACAGGATGCAAGAAACGAAGCGAAAGTGTCCTGGACGGTCCTCCCACCTCAGGGGCTGTTTGAAATTGGGTCATGCTTTCTGAATTCACATTAAACAACACCTTCTACCCTTCTGGGCTACACAGGAGCACCCTGATCCCTGAATCGCCACAATCCGAATCCGGAGCACAAACCGTCCTCTGCTGCAGTAAAGATGGACATGTCCAGTCTCACAGCAGGCAGAGACCCTTACAAAGGCTCTAGGAACAGAACCAGGGACCGATAATTAGAGCATTTTTTTTTGTCTTTGTTTGCTTTTCAATGAAGTTACCATCTTCTGTATCATCACCCCACCAGCAACGTTTTTCAAAGTTCTCGTGACAAATCTCAGATTTCACCACGAAGGTCTGATTTCGCCTCGACCTGAGGATCCTCCCCAAAAAATAAAGAGTCCTGCAGAAAATGCTGTGCTTTTGGTCCCCCAGAAACGGGCAGAAGGATCCCAAACCCTCCCTTAGAAGCTAAAAAAGCTTAATTATAGACCAAATCTTGC
The DNA here is from genome assembly GCA_017165825.1 of Hepsetus odoe. NCBI lineage: Eukaryota > Metazoa > Chordata > Actinopteri > Characiformes > Hepsetidae > Hepsetus > Hepsetus odoe. The sequence goes on from CM029388.1 coordinate 5,450,892, forward strand.
CTCCAGATTACATTTCTCCTCTTATTCTGGTCCCCCTTGCTAAAAACAGGGGGTTCCTTCAGAGAACATATGCATAATTAAGTGTCTTTTAGTGTCCGAGCAATTGGCAAGATCATCCCAAAGTCTTTCTTAAAAGATTAAAAACAAACCTGATTGAAATAGAGACCAAATTTTGCCTCCAGATTATTTACATCCTTCTAAACAGTCCTGCAGAGAATATCAGTGTAATCAAGGGTCCCCAGCCATAGTCAGGAGCATCCTAAAGCATCTCTCGGAGTTAAACGGACAGACCAGTTTCGCCTCCAGATTAGTTACGATTCACCCTAAACCAGAAAGAGTCCTGCAGAGAATATAAACAATATTCAGGATCTTTCAATTCCCCAGCAGGAGCGTCCCAAAGCCTCACTTAGAAGCGAAAGATCTAAAATGATCACAATTTTCCACCAGATTTCAATTCCCCTCACCGCCAGGACCCCATTTCTAAAACAGGGTGTCGAAAGGAGAATATATGCATCATTATGGATCTCGGTGCCTCGACAACCTGCAGAAGCTTCCCAAAGCATTTCTTAGAAAATGAAAACAGCTCGGACCTAAAACAGAGCGGTTTCACCTCCTCTGCTACAATTCCAAAAAGAAAGAGTCCCAAAGAGAATAGAAGCAATAATAAGGATCTTTCAGTGTCCCAGCAGGAGCATCCCGCAGCCTCACTTAGATTAAAACATCTTAAACGATGGATAAAATCATACCTCCACTGCAAAAGTCAGGACCCTATTTGTAAAAACAAATATTAGCTTAATGAAGGATCCTGGGAAATAGACAGCCTCGCTTTGGAGATAAAAACTGATCAAATTCTGCCTCCAGATTCTAATTCCCTTATAAAGAGCCCGTTAATGTCAGAATCATGAAGGATCCCGGCACTAAGAGCATCCCGGAGCCTGAGACGCTGAAATGACAGAGCAGCATCATTTGTGTTGTTTTGTTGTTGTTGATTGTTTGTTTACAGGAACAGCTGAAGGTTGAAGCCACCAGAAGGGAACAAAAATGAAAGCACTAAAAGCAGCCCGAGTGGTCCACTCACCAGCGTGCACGTGGAGCTGAGCACCGAGCCGAAGAGCAGGAAGCCCACGAGCGCGGACCCCATTCGGACGCCTCCGAAACTTTCCGCAGAGGGACGGCAGGTCTGGCTGGAGGTCTGGCCGGGGGTCGATGCTGAAGGGATGCTCAGGAGCTGCGGTCTGCCTGGGCTCGCCGAGAACAGACCCTCATTTCTCCGGGCGTCCGCCGAGCGCGAGCGCATGAACGGGATCGGGATCGAGCGCACGGTGCAAAGTGCGCCCTCCGCCACCTCCCACCACTCTCTTTCTCTCTCTCTCTCTCTCTCTCTATCACTCTCACACACACTCTCTCCTTCCCTTCTCCCTCATGCACTCTTTCTCTCGCTGTGTGCTTTATTCCCAACCGCGGGAGTGCGTCTCTCTCTCTCTCTCTCTCTCTCTCTCTCTCTCTCTCTCTCTCTTTCTGCTTGAAATTACATCCACATGTCAGAACTATTTACGTCCTTCAGCTTCTGCGGTAGGAAGTTCAAAATGATTCTTTGTGGGGGCTTTTATTTTTAGCCCCCTTCAAGAGAGCGAGAGGGCGAAAAAGGATCCCATCATGAAGCCACGTCCCTCCCTCCCTGCCTGTTCTCCAAGCCCGCAATTTGCTCTTTCCTACACAGCTTCAGGAAAGTGGACACACACACACACACACACACACAGACACACACGCATGCATGCATGCGCCCCCCCTAAAAGGCCGCAGGACCGACCCACGTCCAACCTGGCTAGTGGGAAGAGCTGCACAGCCAATAAGGGCGCAGAGAAAAGAAGGGGAAAGGGGCCTTTTTTATTTTTTGTTTTTTGGGAGGGTTAGTTTTGGAGCGCGCCTCGTTCATAAAAGTGCTCGCTGGCAGCTTTAGCACCACCTCCAGGGCGAGGGCTGTCTGCAGTGGAAAGGAGGAGAGAGTTTCTCATTGGTCTCCCCCAGCTTTGGCTTTTTAAATCCCAGGCTCTCTTTCTTCTCCACCTCCTCTTGCCCCGGGACTGGCCAATCCCTCACCCAGTGGCCAATCCCGAGGCGGGACGGGAGAGTCGGTGCCAGTCCTGGTGTGGAGGTGAGAATATGGGTGAGAAAAGGGAAAAGAAGGAACAAGCCCACCTTGTGTGTTCATTCAGAGCTTGGCTTTATGTTGGCAAAAGGTCTTTCTCGGCGGTCCGAGCGATGCAACCAATAAAATTATGTAAATACAATGCGTTTTTACATTTTTTTTCCGCCTCGTTCAGTTCATGAAATGAGTCTTTCAGCGCTTTCATGTTTGCTCGGGCCTTCTTGGGCCGAGACGCTCAGGAGATTTGTTTTTCCACCTCATTCAAAAAAATACATGGATCATTTATGCAAATGTGCTGATCATTTCATGTGCACTTGATGTTCGGCCAGGTGGAACACGAGTTGGAGGTGCAGGGGTCCCGGTTAACTGGATCTGATGTGTTTCCGTTCGTCCGCTTCTCCACAATACACAACCCCCAGCGCGCTGGCCGGCAGTCGAGGCCGTAACTCATGCAGGGGCTGCCGACACCTGCCAGGGTCATTAGACCGGGTCACGCTTTAAAGCGGGCGGCGGTTACGAAAAACAAATCTGCAGGGAAACGTTCGCTAATGATGGCCGTGTTGGAAAACTCGCAGGTGCGCTGCGTGAAATCTTAATCTTCTTGAATATTTATGCACGACGGCTGTGATGTTTATGGCACTAAACAGAAACCGCTGAATAAAAGTCCTGTTTCACTCTCGCTGAGGGCCAAAACATGAAGGAACAGTACCGGGAACGCAGGTTCGGGATACAGAAATGAAGCAGTAAAGAGCAAATTAATGAAGACTCTTTTAAAAGAAACAAAGAGTGTCCTTTCTACTCCTTCCATTTTCAGAACAGACTCTGTACTTTAGCTTGAATGCTTTTGAGGGCAACTCTTACGAGAGAATGCGAGTGCAAATGAATGGGAGGACAGCGGAGTGGTTAGGACGCAGGGAGTAGAGGTGGTGAAGTTGGAGGGCTTTAAATACTCGTGGAAAGTTCAGAGTAACGGGGAGTGTGGAAGAGAGGTGGAGAAGAGTGGCAGGAGTGATCTGTGACAGATGAGGACGAGCAAGAGTGAAAGGAAAGGTTTACAGGATGGCAGCGAGACCAGCTACGCTATACGGTTGGAGACGGCAACGAAAATGCAGCGGAGCTGGAGGTGTCAGAGTTAAAGATGCTGAGATTTGTCCTGGGAGGGACCAGGAGTTTATCGGGAGAAGATTGCTGAGGATGGAGCCTCCAGACAAGAGGAGATAAGGAAGGACAAAGAGGAGGTTTATGGATTCGGTGAAAGAAGACATGCAGGCAGTCGAAGTGAAAGAAGATGCAGAGGACAAGAAGGAATGGAGACGGATGATCCGCTGTGGAGATCAGTCTAAATGGGCAAAATGCACAGATCCCTTGGTGAGTCTCACACTTTGCAGCATCTGTGTTTATACTCCCTCTCTTTCTTTTCCGCTTGCCATGAAACTGTCCATTGTGCGGGACAAGTTTCTGAAACACTTTCTCCGTGAAGAAGCAGGTAACCGTCCCTGTGAAATGCGTTACTATGACTCTGCAAGTCTTGCCTGAAGCGCAGATCCTGCCAGGGCGACCATTCAGTCCTGCTTGCTCAACAATCGCAGTTCGAGCTGACTGTTTACGGCAGGACGAAACAACCCTCGGGCCACCGGGACGGGCTGTTCATGTGTGGCAGGAACAATCTGTGAGGTGGGTTTTAACACATGCTGCATTAGCCAGTGGACACCACAGCTGGAAGCTGTCCCCAACACCAGTCTGTGAGGCTACACGTCACGAAGGTTGTTTTTGTCCATTTTTATGTCACTTGGCCTAAACTGCTGTCATGACTGTTGATCTTTAAAGTTGAGAAACTTTAATGGGATGTAAATTAAAGTGTGTCTTAACTTGCAAAAATGGACATGCATGGACGAGTCACTAATGCTGCCATTCGGGGAGACGAAGGACAAGAAACTGTTGTTTCTAGCTCTTCGATTACAGTGAGCAGATAATGTTAGCTTTCCAAAAATCATCATTAAGTTTTCAGACTGAAAATGAAGCTTGTCTCTCGTTACGTCACCGTTAACACAGCTGTGTCCCAAGTGTGAAAGTGTGTGGTTTGGAACACAGCCCATCTGTTTCATTGCATCTGCATGTGTGAAAGAGGAAGATGCAGAAGATTGGAAGAAACCGATGATCTGCTGTGGTGACCCCTAAAGGGGTTCAGCTGAAAGAAGCAGAAGAAGATCAAAGTGGAAAGCTCAGAATTCATCCTTGTTTCATCAAGTCTGATCACTGATCTCCGCTGGATCTGCTCTCAGATGTTTCAACTCCATCAATGAGGTTCCTCCTCCTTCTCCTTCACTACGCGCCTCTAAGGAATGTTGTCCAGTATCACCGTCCCTTCAGACTGGGACGTCTCAGTCTACAATGTTCTCATTCTCGGTTCCCTGATGGTGGAATGAGTGAACACTATTAGAGCAGAACGTCCCTCCTTACCTTCAAGAATTCTCCTCTGAGAAAAGCTCCTCTCTGAACATCTCCAGCACTCCAACACCCCCAACTCACACTCACTCACCACTTCACCTGTTCACTCTCAACTCACACTCACTCACCACTTCACCTGTTCACTCTCAACTCACACTCCCTCTTCACCTGTTCAACTCACACTCACTCACCACTTCACCTGTTCAACTCACACTCATTCACTCACTCACTCACTCACCACTTCACCTGTTCAACTCACACTCACTCACTCACCACTTCATCTGTTCAACTCACACTCACTCACTCACCACTTCACCTGTTCAACTCACACTCACTCACCACTTCATCTCTTCAGTTCATACACTCTTATATTAAACTGTTTTGGACTTAAAGCTCACTCTGAAAATCCTGAAAAATTTCAAGTGAGAATTGTCTTCAGAGACAGTCAGTACTGTCTCAGCGTCGTGTGTAAAATGGTGATTTCCCAGTGACCCACCTGCCCTGCCCTTTCAGGGTTTCCCAGTTCCTACACACCACCTTCCCCTGAGGAAAGTCTGAGGAGCGAGGAATGTGCAGAGCAGCAAGGTCTCCATGACCAGGGTTGTAAAGTCACAGCATCATCTAACCAAACCCAACGAAGGTGGTGTAGCGGTGGCTGGACCAGGGAATATAGTGTGACTTCTTAGACATCAAGTGGATGATCATCCACACACTACAGAGGCTCCCCATGAACTCTATAAATAAAAGACCCAGGCACAAAGTAATTTTCCTAATAAAGGAGCTGGGACTGTGGATAGTTAGACTGAAGCTGTCTAAACATCCCTTAGAATCCTTAAATGGAACTGCTGGTGAGTGAAATACAAGCATGTGAAGATTCCAGACATTCAGTATGGCCTTGTTCTCAGTGGAAACCTGAACAAATCCAGCTGCAGACCAGAGAGGATCCTGAGTTACAGATGTGGAGCCCTGTAATTAGTCATGGCTGGTCAAAATACTCCCAGAAATACTTCTGCATGGAGAAGCAGCCTCACCACATCCAAAGACCTGGGGTTCTTCAGCGACAAGATGGTCCACAGACTCCTGCGTGTCCAGAACGCTGTAGACAGAGAACCACCACACAGGAAACAGGAGAACACAGAACCCTGTTCTAGCTTCACTCCCACGACTTCCCATCTGATTTAGATTTTAAAATCCTGTTTGTTTTGTAAAGCTCTTAATGGATGGAGACCTTCATCCATTACTGAAGGTCTGATGGACTCCACTCCTAGTCCAGACTGAAGATCAGCAAACGCTGCTTTACTAAAGATCCTAAAATCAAACAGAACTGGAGAACATTTAGTTTTTATTCTCCAAAACTCTGGAACACACTGCCCACCAGCTTCCTTGCTCCAAGGTTAACCTGCTGGACTGAGACTCAAACCCACAACCTTCAGGTCCAGGGGCCTCGTCCCTAAACACTAGTGGTAGGGTACTTTACTACGGACCTATGGAGGTCTCAGGTTCGAATCCCACCTCCAGCATTACAACAATCCTGAGCAAGACCCTTAACACTGAGTGTCTCCAGGGAGGACTGTCCCTGTAATCAGGAAGTGGAAGTCGCTCTGGATAAGAGCAACAGCTAAATGCTGTAAATGTAATGTAGAAGATTTTTTACCCCATCCATCGGCATCGAAACGGCAGGTGTTTGTTCAGCACGTTTGATCTCTGTGATCTCCAGAGCAGATAACTCCCTGCTTTTCATCCAAAAATCACATCTTCTGCACTCTGAAGTGTGAAGCCTGCAGCTGATGTGCCGAAGCAAACCGCCAAAATCTGCAAATAAATAAGACTAAGCTGAGAAGCGACCACAGCAGTGAGGCTGAAGTTATCAGTCTCGCGGAAGCGCTGTAGCGTCACCGACGATGCTGCGCCGTGACCTGAGGGGCTTCTGAACAGATTGTCTCGCACACTCGAATGAGTTCCTTAATTCTTCAGGGCTCTTATTCTCCAAGGCTTTCCCCTTTCACATGTGTCTCAGAGCCAAGACCCAACGACTGCCATGAACATGACGACCTTTTTGGTTTAATCGATGGACTTTTTCATGGAAAAGGATGTTAGATGGCATTTGGTAGACAGTTGGAGGCTGGAGGTCCACAGTGATGTTCTGAAGTACTTGTACCTGAAGTACTAATTAGCTGCTTTTGAGAAAAAAAAAAAAAAAAAAATATATATATATATATATATATATATATGTCACTCACACACAAGAGCTTATATATATGTGTGTGTGTGTGCATGTGTAAAGTGAAAGTGACAACTCTCATCATTGCACAGCACACGTGAACCACAACGAAATTGGACCTCTGCATTTAACCCATGCACTCAAACACCATGCAGCAGCGGGCAGCTATTGAAAGCGCCCAGGGAGCAGTGATGGGGACGGTACCTTGCTCAAGGGTATCTCAGGGCAACCTACTGGTGAGGGAATCGAACTCACAATCTTCCGATGCGGGGGCAACGCCCTAACCACTAGGCCACCACTGCTTTTAACCCATGCAAACACCATGCAGCAGTGGGCAGCTATTGAAAGCTGCCCGGGGAGCAGTGATGGGGACGGTACCTTGCTCAAGGGTAGGTGAGGGAATCGAACCCACAATCTTCCAATGCGGGGCAACTCCCTAACCACTAGGCCACCGCTAGTGAAGTGAAGTGAAGGGTTGAAAAAAATCCCCGTTTTGGTGAAGAGCCCTGTTCTCACACTGACAGAACAAGAAACATGTTCAAGACGGCGAGACTTTATCACAAGGGAGCCGTAAATTGTGAAACATGTGCTTTTGTTGAGAAATGTATTTCTTAATAAAGGGTTTGTTTCTCTGAATACATTTAGTTCAATGAAGTGTTGTTTTTCTCATCGCTTTCAGGACAAAAATGAACGCTTCTTCACCAAAGGCGGGATTTTTGCAGATTTTTTTTTTCGCTGGTTCTTACATTGTGGAGGGTAGTTTATGATTAAATCGCGGCCTTATTCACGAGCGATCATGCTCTGCACTTGCTGAAGGCCGGAGCTCAGAGTTTAATACCCCAGATTATTGCAGGGCTCTCTGCTGTCGGGACGCTTTTTCAATATGAGAGTGGAGGGATTATTTCCCAGTCATGTTCTGCTTAGAGATTTATTAGAGGAACTGGAAAAGGGAACACTTTTATGTGGTGTGTAAAGTTGATGCATTACTGGCTTTGATGGCCTGTGAAAGCTTTATCTGACTCTGGAAGCGCCGGCGTGTGTAACGTCCATCAGGCGCCGCCTTTAAGAATTTCATTACTCCAAAATATCTGCTGCCTGGTGTTCAAACATTACAGATAAGAGTCCTATTACCGGGTATCCTGGGGAAATGATCGCTCATCTAACCAGCAGGGGACGGCCCTCACGGGAGGCTTTTAAAGGCCCGTTTCCTGATTAACACTCATTGGTATTCGACGGTCTAAAACACTTTTAAAAGTGGAGAGGAAAAAGAGTGTGCTTTTTAGTGCTGATGTCTTTCCTTACAGACAAAAAAAAGTCGTTTATGGGGTATTATTGGGGAAAAGTCCTATTTGGGGTGTCAATATTTGTTGGAGGGCCATACAGGAGTGTCAAAGCAAGGACAAATGGACTCAGGGACAGGTTCTGTCCCAGAGCAATACAGTCACTCACTGACACTGAGCTAACCACTTCTTGCCACAGTGTAGCACTGTCTCCTCAAGGCCCTGGGAGTGATTCCCAGGCGGGACGGTCCGGGTCCTCTCTGTGTGGAGTGGACATGTTCTATCCATGCATGTGTTTCCTCTAGGAGTTTTGGTTTCCTCCCCCTGTCCAAAGACTTTGAGAGGCTAAATTGTCCCCCTCGGTGTGTGTGAGTGTGTGTCTCTGTGTCTACCCTGTGATGGACGAGGGACCAGTCCAGAGTGTCTCTGTAATTTTGAGTAGAATGGCAATAAAGGTAAGCTGAAAATTTCTAAACTAAAAAACAGGCATATGAGGACACTTTCTCGTCCACTCCACACAGAAATGACTCGGACTGTCCCACCTGGGAATTAAACCCAGGACCTTCTTATTGTGAGCAGACAGCGCTACAAACCTTGCCTCCCTGATGGGGAAGTGATGGAACCCAAAAATGGAGGGTTGTGTCTAAAGTAGTCTGTTCTGGAAACGAAAAGAGAAGTAGGGACAGATATGTGTTGTCACAAAATCACAGATACATGAAAAATCATCTTAAGTGAAACAAACTTCCATCTCTGTTCATCTGCAAACCTAACAGGACACTCAGGCGCCTTAACAGGCTGCTCAGATTTGTGAAGAAATCCACGTTGTTGCTTTTCTGAGCTCATTTGAATCTCTGGAGTCTGCACCAGCCAGCGGCAAAATCCAATCTGATGTGGCGCTGCGTTCGGAGTGACGGGGAGTTCCTGTATCTCCAACAGCGGATCAGAAGGAACAGAACGGAGGGATTAAGCTGTCATATCCATTTTCAGACGGGAGATGAAAGCGCTGTGATGCTGCAGCATATGCCTCGGAAACAGATGGTAAATGCAGAGGCCCGATCTGAGTACGACCCCTGAGAACAGGGTCAAGAGTGTGTTTTAGCCCTCCGTTCTCTTAACCTTTCATCCTCAAACACTTCCCCTCCAGCATGACCTCCTTCTGAATCCTGCTCTCCTGCTTTCCTGTATTCTTCTGAACTCGTCCTTCCGTCCTTAAGGGAGTAAATGATGAACTTTAAGCGAAATGATTGTCCTTATTAACTAAGTGCTGTCATTTGTGAGTGGAGAAGAGTGGCAGGAGTGATCTGTGACAGATGGGTACAAGGAAGGTAGAAAGAGTGGGTATTGAGACCAATTGTGTTAAACAGGTTGGGGACGGTAGTGAGACCAGCTATGTTATATGGGTTAAAGATGGTGATAAAAAGACAGGTGGTGGAGCTGGAGGTGTCAGAGTTAAAGATGCTGAGATTTGCATCGGGGGATTATACTTCAGAACGAGTATAGTAGAGGGACAGCTTTGGACATTTTGAAGACCAAGTGAGAGAAGTGAGACTGAGTTAGTTGGGACATGTCCAGAGGAGAGACGAGGAGTATATCAGGATGCTGAGGATGGAGCTGCCAGGAAAGAGGAGAAGAGGAAGGACAAAGAGGATGACAAAGAGGGGACAGTGTGAAAGAGGAAGATGCAGAGGACAGGAAGACATGGAGACAGATGATCCGCTGTGGTGAACCCTAACGGGAGCAGCTGAAAGTGGGACTACGCAACCAGAAGATGCTTAGTGCCTTCTCCTGCTTTGGGGGCATCAATAGTTTTATTTTTCAGAGTCAGCTGCTAAAACGAGCTACTGGTTCAAATTGTTGGACTATTTATAAGACTTTAAAACTCTCATCTTCTCTGATGTTCTTTGAAGAAATGAATTTCTTGAAGAAATGAAGGTCCACTCTGAAATAATACAGAAATAAAATAATGCACTAATCTCACCTATATTGCTGAAAAGGAGGCTTCGTCTGGAGATGTTCGAGTGGCTGGGATGTGATCTAGGTGCTCACCACTCAGCCCTGTGAGGAAAAGCTCGTCCACACTCAGCTCCATCTTCCATTCTCGGTGGCTTTATTTGAAAGAAAAGCAAAAATCCTCCCTTATGGACATCGTTCTTTGATCAACATTTGAGAAAAGACCCAAAAGCTGCCCATTCAAACCTTCCAGTCTGGTCCTCACAATTTGGATTGAACATTTCAAGGGGTTCAAACATTTTATTCTGAAATCCTGACAGAGGAGGTGTCTCCACTTCCCTGCAGTAACAACATCTACTCTTCTGAGAACCCTTCACGCTCGATGATAGAACTTCAGTCTGATTGCGTTCAGCCAGGAGAGCACTAGTGAGGTCAGGAACTGATGTTGGATGATTAGTTCTGGATGGAGCTCAGCTACAGAGAGCACAGCTCACCTGATCAGCCTTTAGGGGCTGTCCGGGTACTTTTGGACAGATTGTGCCTCTGTTTTGTTTTGTTTTTTCAGCACAAAAAAGCATCGCTCTCATCATTAGCATGACCAGAGGAGGTTCATGTGCACAGTTTATCTCTCAGCTAAGCAGAGAACCCAAGCTGGACACTCAGGAGGAGGACAACCACGGACCCCTATTAACTAAACCCCTCCAACCATCGGACTGCTTTGACATTTTATACTCTTGCTTTTGCAAAACCCATTCAAGGATCGAGATCCGTATCATGTAAACTGTCAGGACTGGGCAGGAGTTTCTAAAAGAGAGGGACATAATGGTGGATGTGAAGGTTGTGAGTGGCTTTGTTGACGGTCTCACAGTAAATGTCACTCCTGCGCTTGAAAACGTCAAAGCTGTCACAATTTAACCTTAACGTTGAACTTTTCAGAGGAATGGAACTGACCGGTCACTTAGTGGACTTAGTTTCGCTTTTCGTCCTCATCATTTAGCCCATCCTCACAACAGGGGCAGGAGCAGTGATCTCCAACAGTGTCCAGGGAGCAGTGAATGGATCAGTACCTTGCTCAAGGGTCCCTAAGGGTAACCTAATGGTATTTAAACTGACACAATGTCATTTGGACAGCTTTTTCGCCACAGCGGATCAACTGTCTCCATTTCTTCCGGTCCTCTGCATCTTCCTGCTTCAAACCGACCACCTGCATGTCCTCTCTCACCACATCCATAAACCTCCTCTTTGGTCTTCCTCTTCTCCTCTTTCCTGGCAGCTCCATCTTCAACATCCTCCTCCCAATATAATCCTCGTCGCTTCTCTGGACACGTCCAAACCAACGCAACCTTGCTTCTCTAACTTTGTCTCAAAGACGTCCAACCTGAGCTGTCCCTCTAATAGACTCATTTCTAATCCTCTTAAACGATATATGTTTTACAAATATGTGCTTTAAATTGAAAGAATTTTTACATTTATTTTTTTTTCAATTACAGAAATGTAACTCTAAATCGTACACTAATCTTAAATCCTGGAAGCAAAAATATATTTTTCTGGGAACTGGGACTTATCTACAGCCTGACACATTCTCCTGAATTTAGATGTTTACGTATACAAAATATTTGATGCTTTTAGTTAAAAAATAGAAAGCATGAAAAATGTATTTTCTATATAAGAATCTGAATTGAGGAGTGTTTGTTGCTGCTGTAGACTAGGCCCAGTTTTAATGCAGAATGAATTTTTTTTCAGTCCTCATGGAAACGAGCACTCGGTGCCTCATTACTGTTTCCATGCCATTTTTTGTCACCTTGACGGCTTCTCTGAACTTCAGCGGCCCATCTGTCAATCAAACCGGCTTCAAACTCAGCCAGAGCACTAAACTCGCTGAAGCTGAACTCGGAGCCGGGGCCGCCGAGCCGGGGCCGCCGATGGGGATGACGGGCCCTTTAAATGATGCCTGTGCGCCGCTAAGCCTCTTTTAGCACCAGAGAGCTGTTCAGTTCTAATTTGGACCACCAGCGAAAAGATCTGAGACCATTTACCAAATCGCCCGTGTTCATTCTTCATGCAAACCCTTTAATCATGTCACAGGCTAAGCTGGGCTTTAATCACATGTACTGCACTTACAGTACCGTGCAAAAGTCTTAGTCCTGCCAAGAAAATCACATAAAAACAACATTTCTGGGCAGCGAGTTTGTTTTCGCCAGAAGAAAAACACTGTAGTAAAAAATAAATACACTAAAAGCCCCTTAAAACACATTTTTTAAGTAAATGTTTTCTGGGCTGGTCTGATTGGCTGGGTTGGTGCAGTTTGATTTAATAAAAGATTGATTAGATATACCAGGAACTGGACGATAACTGTAAGGACTGGCCTTCCTCCAGGCAAGAATGAAAAATGAATCATCCAACATCAGCATCTGACCGCACTAATGTCCTCGTGGCTGAATACAATCAAATCCTCACAGCAGCTTATACAGCAGATAAAAGCCTCCCATATTAAACCATTTCAGAGGCTGGAGCTGGAGATGTTCATTGGGTGTGACGAGGATGGACAGGATTAGAAATGAGTATATTAGAGGGACGGATCAGGTTAGACGAGTTGGAGGCAAAGTGAGAGAAGCAAAGTTTGGACATGTCCAGAGGAGAGATGAGGATTATATCGGGAGGAGCATGTTGAAGATGAAGCTGCCAGGAAAGAGGAGAAGAGGAAGACCAAACAGGAGGTTTATGGACGTGGTGAGAGAGGACAGGTGTGAAAGAGGAAGATGCAGAGGACCGGAAGAAATGGATCCGCTGAGCAGCCGAAATAGGAGAAAGAATCCAGTTTAGGGAGTTTTGCTTTGCTTTTCTAAACGTGAAGTGTGAGGTCCTGAGAACTGGACTGAGCTCAACCCTGTCTTGCCTTTGAGTTCGTGGTCCGGACTGTCCATCCTGCTCGCCGTCGAGCCTGAATATTTCGTCCTTGATGTTGGGAAAGTGACTGAAGTGATAGTAAGCGCATGGAAGTGAGGAGAAAAGAAGTTCAAGGCTGTGGAAATCATTTCTCTTCACCCCGAAGACATTTTCAAGTCAAAATGCTGCTCTTTGTTATGCATAACACATGCACGGGTCCTGCTTTCCCATTTCAGATGGAAATTAAGAGGAGCTCCTCTAGTTTTTCCACACCGGGTGTCGAGGAGTTCGCCTCATTTGTAAGTGAGATTGCGACTGAGAACTTTCTCCCAAATTAACCCTGCAAATCACATCCTAATTTCCCCCTTTTCACAAAAAATTAAGCTCCAGGTGAATAAATGGCTTTGTGGGGACTGTGGGAAGGTGAAAGTCACTCTTAAAGCCTCCCAGCCAACCATGTAGAGCTTTTATTCGACCTCAGGGGGATTACAAACAAGAAAAGCTCTTAACTGAGAAAGGCCGAGGACGCCGCAGCCCAGCATCGGGCTAAATGAAACTATCAGTGGTGATTCACAACCAGAAAAACGTTTTAATTTAGACTCAATCTTAACCTGGGTCTATTACTGCTGCGCTGCCTATATATAACGATGCCAGCGCAGAATTAGATGACCATTAAGTTATTTTACATCATGATAATTACATTGCTTAAAAAGTTTGGGTCTGTCTAATGATTGAACAGCTTTTTTCTTTCATTCCTTTCTTTTCTTTGTTCAAATTTTCTTTTTTAACATAATCTCTATTATGGATGAGACTTTATTAAAGCATATATAATATATTCATTTCCTTACATAGTGTGATCAGATCACCAAATGAGCTCTGACAGTTTTATTCCTAAATCACAAAGCACCTTTACAGGATTAGATCCAAACATATAGTCAGGGACAAACTCCTGAAGAACCTCAGGAGGATCTGAGAAGAGCAACCTGTCCTCTTCTGGTCCACACAGGATCTTCAAGAAAGAAGAAGAAGTGACATCACTAAAAGCGTGTGGTATCATACTTTAAAAAGAGTAAACCGATTTAAGCATTAGAAATACAGAAATTAAGCTCCATTGAAGTTGGAAGTTGTTCATTAAAAGGTTTGAAGCTGATAGTAGAGTCTGTAGTTGTTCATTAAAAGGTTTGAAGCTGATAGTAGAGTCTGTAGTTGGTCATTAAAAGGTTTGAAGCTGATAGTAGAGTCTGTAGTTGTTCATTAAAAGGTTTTAAGGTTTTAAGCAGAGGTCCAGAGGTAATGAACGAGGACCAAGTAAACACACACTTCATGATAAGATGTTCTTCATTCTTATGAATATACAGCCATGAAAGGAAGATTTCATGAATAAAATCAACTCAGCAGCAGCGGTGGCCCAGTGGTTAGGGAGTTGCCCTGCATCGGAAGATTGTGGGTTCGATTCCCTCACAAGTAGGTTGCCCTGAGGTACTCCTGAGCAAGGTACCGTCCCCGTCACTGCTCCCTGGGCGCTTTCAATAGCTGCCCACTGCTGCACAGTGTTTGTGTGCATGGGTTAAAAGCAGAGGTCCAATTTAGTTGTGGTTCATGGTTTGCAGGGCTGTGACCTCGCAATGACAAGGGTTGTCACTTTCACTTTTTCACTTTCACTCATTTAAGTATTTAAACTGATTTTTTTCTCATTTTAAAGGTTCTTCTTTTAGATGGAAAAAAGGCTGTAGGTACTCAATTCATATTCTTAAAAATGCTTCTGTGTGGCATCATAAGTGATGTAACTTTGAGTCAAAGAACCTTTCTGTGCTATTTAATACTGATTGGAACCCTTGGTTCTGAAGCCTCCTCTACTTCTACTTCGACCGTGATGTTGTCTCTCATGTTCAGTCCAGTCTCTGTACCTGAGCAGTTCTCCAGATCTTCCTGAAGGACAGTGTTGTTGTCTCTCATGTTCAGTCCAGTCTCTGTACCTGAGCAGTTCTCCAGATCTTCCTGAAGGACAGTGTTGTTGTTTCTCATTTTCAGTCCAGTCTCTGTACTTGAGCAGTTCTCCAGATCTTCCTGAAGGACAGTGTTGTTGTCTCTCATGTTCAGTCCAGTCTCTGTACCTGAGCAGTTTGATAGTTCTGTGTTGGTTAATCCACACAGTGATCTACGTCTGAACCTTCAAGCAGAACAAAGTGTCTAATTTAAAACATGAAGCAGAGAAGAAACAGGTGTAGATGATTTCAGATGATCAGGTGATCCGTTTACTTATGATGCTGAATGCTGTGCGGAGAACCCCTTTATCTAGAACCTTGTATTTTTAGTTCCTGTTTCTTTCATTTAATCCATAATCTGATAATGATCAGACAGTTTAGGCAGAAAATACTATTTTATACTACTACTAAATACTACTAGTTTTCCCAGCAAAAGAGTAAACGTAAGAGTATTATATGTGTAGAACGTGTGTGTGGAAAGCATCGAACACAATGATCTCTCTTTATATTTGTACTTTTAATGCCAATTATAATTATGCTATGTCATTTTCAGAACCTCTCAATCCTTTGTTGATGTTCTTTGCCAGGATTAAAGTCTTTATTAGGAGTTTCCACCCCTGAAAGCCCCTGTAAATCTTTCTCTGATATTGACATTGTGGCACAGTTGCGCACTGGAGAGGAACTGTGAGCTCTAAGCTGATGAAACCCTGGGATACCAAGAGCAGTGTCCTGGAAAACGAAGATGTTGGGCTCAGCTTGAAACCTCTGGTGGCCTGACAGCTCCAGCAGGTTAAACCAGGAACCAATCATCAATCAAGAACTGATACATAATAAGCAAACAATCATCAATTAAGCAATGATTAATCACTAATCAAACAACTAATGATCAATCAAAGATCAAGCAGTTAACTGTCAATCAATTAGTGTTCCCCAATGTCCCAATTAACTCCACCTAAAAATAAATCAATTAGCTCAAACAACTATCAACCAATTAACTCAACCAAATAACAATCAACCAATTAACTCAACCAACTAACAATCAACCAATTAGCTAAAGCAACTAACAATCAACAAATTAGCTCAAACAACTATCAACCAATTAACTCAACCACCTAACAATCAACCAGTTAGCTCAACCAACTAATAATCAACACTCACTGACTGACTTCATAAATAAATAAATATTTAAATACAATAACAAGCAGCTACTGATCAATCGAAATGTTATTAAAACCAAAAGATCAATTTATGTAATCAATATATATATATATTATATATATATATATATATATATATATATATATATATATATATATATATATATATATATATATATATATATATATTAAATCCATCAACAGCCATTCGGTCATTGAACAAATGAGCAACAAAGGAGAAGAGTTCAAAGCAAACCATCAAGTCCTAGTGACTCTGATGTCTAAGGTTTTAATTGGTTGGATTGAGGCCTCCAGCAGGTTAATCCTGAGTTTAGCTGAGCGTCAGATTCAGACAGTTAGCGTTTAGTGTGGATGTGGCGTGAATAACCTCGATAAAAAACGAATCCTTTCACACACCAGCTTACTGCCTGTACTCTCAGT
>CM029388.1:5472408-5497408 GCA_017165825.1 Hepsetus odoe
TTGACCTGCTGGCAGAGTCCGTGTGGAAGCACGTGTTCCAGCATGCTGGAGAAAGTGTGGCTGCTTTTAGGCACTTCTAAGAATACGCAGTGAAGCTCGGCTGAATCTCCAGGCACACATGGATCCTCGACGAGTCCAGAGTGTAGATCTCATCCTGAGGTTCCAGCAGAGGCGGCTAAAAAGAGTTTTTTCCAATTAAAAAACAAACCACACACCTCTGACCTACAGTGAGAATCTGGATTGCTGAAGGCCAGGAGGAACTTCAGAAAGGTTCATTCTGAAGGACTTGTCTTCCAGGGGAAGGGCATGTTCGGCTTGATGTTCTCAGTCTAAACTGGTCTTAATGGTTATACTTTATCTGCACATTACGGGCGGTAACGGTCATTTTGGAGGCAGCGGTGGTCTGAGCTTAGGAACTGTGAATCAGAAGACAGGATCTGAGTCCGACCAGCAGGTTACCCTGAAGAAAGGACTGTCCCCAACACTGCATTCGCGTCTTCTACCTTTGGACGCCCTCACTGTCCAAAATGCAAACTGCTCAACATTGAGTCTATGATTGAATCATTGAGTCAACATTGATTCATCCCGTGTTTCCAAAAAAATAAAAATAAAAAAAAACATACTTTCAAAATGGATACTGAGTCATTTATAGTAGGTACCACTGAAATATTTATAGCAAACACTGAATCTTCTGTAGTAGATACGGAATCATTTATAATAGATACAGAATCATTTATAATAGATACCGAATCATTAATAATAGATACTGAATCATTTATAATAGATACAGAATAATTTATAATAGATACTGAATCATTTATAATAGATACTGAATCATTTATAGTGCAGAGACCAGATCATTTTCAATAGATACTGAATCATTTATACTAGATACCTAATCTTTTATAGTAGACACTGAATCTTCTGTAGTAGATACTGAGACATTTGTAATAGATACTGAATAGTTTATAATAGATACTGAATCATTTATAATAGATACTGATTAGTTTATAAGAGACACTGAATCAATTATAATATATACTGAATCATTTTCAGTATATATTGTGTCCCATGTTGTGTCTTATGTTGTCTTGTGTCTTGTCTTGTGTGTAGCACCAGGGTCCTGGAGGAACGCTATTTCGTTTCACTGTGTACTGTGTATATGGCTGAAATGACAATAAAATCCTACTTGACTTGACTTGATTTATTACAGATACTGAATAGTTTATACTAGACACTGAATCAATTATAATAAATATTGAATAGTTTATAATAGATGCTGAATTATTTATAGTAGATACTGAATCATTTATAATAGATACTGAATCATTTATACTAGATACTGAATCATTTATAGTAGATACTGAATCATTTATAATAGATACTGAATTATTTATAATAGATACTGAATCATTTATAATAGATACCTAATCTTTATAGTAGATACTGAATCTTTCTGGGTAGATACCGAGCCATTTGTAATAGATACTGAAGAGTTTATAATAGATAATTGAATAGTTTATAATAGAATACTGAACCAATTATATTGAAATATTGAATAGTTTATAATAGATATGGAATTATTTATAATAGATGCTGAATTATTTACAGTAGCTACTGAATCATTTATAATAGACACTGAATCAATTATAATAAATATTAGCCAGTTTATTTATAAGTTAGATGCTGAATTATTTACAGTAGTTACTGAATCATTTATAATATTAATTGAATTCAATTATAATAAATATTGAATAGTTTATAATAGATACTGTATCATTTATAATAGATACTTAATCTTTTTATAGTAGACACTGAATCATTTATTGTATATACTGAATCATTGAAAGTAGATACTGAATCATTTATAGTAGACAGTGAATCTTGTATAGTAGACACTGATTCATTTTAATCAATCATTTTACTAGATACTGAATCAGTTATAGTGGATACTGAATCATTATAGTGAGTACTAAATCAGTTATAATAGATACTGAATCATTTTAATAGATACCTAATCTTTTATAGTAGACAGTGAATCATCTGTAGTAGATACTGAGTCATTTGTAATAGATACTGAATAGTTTATAATTGATACTGAATCAGTTATAATATATACTGTATTATTTATTACAGATACTGAATAGTTTATACAGACACCTAATCAATTATAATGAATTTTGAATAGTTTATAATAGATACGGAATCATTTATAATAGATGCTGAATTATTTATAGTAGATACTGAATCATTTATAATAGATACTAAATCATTTATAGTAGATACTGAATCATTCATAATAGATACTGAATTATTTATAGTAGATACTAAATCATTTATAATAGATACTGAATCAGTTATAGTAGATACTGAAACATTTATAATAGATACCTAATCTTTTATAGTAGACACTGAATCTTCTGCAGTAGATACCGAGCCATTTATAATAGATAATTGAATAGTTTATAATGACACTGAATCAATTATAATATATACTGAATCATTTATTACAGAAACTGAATAGTTTATAATAGACACTGAATCAATTATAATAAATATTGAATAGTTTATAATAGATACGGAATCATTTAGAATAGATACCTAATCTTTTTATAGTAGACACTGAATCATTTATTGTATATTTATTGTATATTGTATATAGTAGACAGTGAATCTTGTATAGTAGACACTGAATCACTGTAGGAGATCTCTGATCTATTTGGTAATAGATACTGAACTGTAAGGGATAGATACTTAATCTTTTATAGTAGACACTGAATCATGTGAAAGTTTGAAAGAAAAAAAAAATCCTTTATTTATTTCTTTATTTATTCTTTATTTCTAATATATACTGAATCATTGATAGTAGATACCGAATCAATTCTATTAGATACTGAATAGATTAAAGAAGTTACTATAGTTACTATAGTATAGATTATAGTAGTTACAATAACTTACACTAGAAACAGGATTATTTATAGCAAAAACTTCTAAATTCATTAAATCATTAATAACGTAACCTGGGTGATTACATGCTGAATCATTCCTGCTGGTCACTGACCATTAAAAGCACTTCCTGTATAAATTATTGCTGATTCTGCGGAGTTGAGAGCGGAAACTGAAACATCGTCAGTTGTAACTGAATCATTACTAGGCGTTATTGAATCACTCGGATTATTTGCGGTGTTTTATAGTGTATTCTGTTCACTGAAAGTCAAAGCGGTTGGGATAAAATTCACTTTCAAACGCTCAAACCTGCAGAGACGAACTGAACTGGATTAAATGGAACGTTTAGCCCAGAAGGACCTGCTCCAGATCAAACTAGTTCAATTTCATTTTCAAATCAGGATTGTTTTTGCAGATCAAACTGATACAGAAAGAAAAACTCGTTTAAAAAAACGACCAAATTTGAGATTAAAAGAAAATATATTCATAACAATTTACAAAAAGTGGGGCTGTGTGTGTGTGTGTGTGTGTGTGTGAGTGTGTGTGTGTGTGTGTGTGGGCAAGTGGGTGTGTGTGTGTGTGTGTGTGTGTGTGTGTGTGTGTGTAAAAGCAGAACTCTAATGGGGACAGTTCTGATTAGAGGTGTCCAGGTGTCCCACAGTGAGGACACTCCACACGGCGCAACTCTGAGCAGACACTTCAGAGTCTGCACCATTTAATCAGCCCGTCCACGTGGAGGTTTAGTGGACACCATCATGCAGCGCCCTGCACCCGCTTCTGCTCTTTCTTTAAATGAAGGGCTCAAAAAATGGACTGTTTGAGTTGAGCTTCAACCCTGGACTCCAGCCTGAAGAGCATGAAGACCAGCAGGACGTCGCTGTTGGACTAAAATCAGGACGAGTCCAGGCTCTGAACCTTCTTAATGTCCTGAACATTAGCGGGAGGTTTTGGGGCGACAAAAAGGCAGTGCAGAACCGCTCTGGAGCACCTGAGGGACGGTTCTGCCAGGAACCCTTTAGTGAATGAAATGAATCAACAAGAGGAGCATCAGATCTTTCAGATCAGCTTTCTGAAACGGTGGTTGAGATACTGAGATTCAGAAATCTGTTTAAATGAACTCTGTCCCCACTCTGTCCCTCCCACTCTGTCCCTCCCACCCTGTCCTCCCACCCTGTCCCTCCCATACCTCCTCCCACTCTGTCCCTCCACTCTGTCCCTCCCACCCTGTCCCTCCCACTCTGTCCCTCCCACCTGTCCCTCCCACCTCCTGTCCCCTCCTCTCCTCTCCTCCCTCTCCCACTCTGTCCTCCCACCCTGTCCCTCCCATACCCCCCCCCACCCTGTCCCTCCCATACTTCCTCCCACTCTGTCCCTCCCATACCTCCTCCCACCCTGTCCCTCCCACTCTGTCCCTCCCATTCCTTCTCCCACCCTGTCCCTCCCATACCTCCTCCCACTCTGCCCCCACTCTGTCCCTCCCATACCTCCTCCCACTCCTGCCCCCCACTCTGTCCCTCCCATACCTCCTCCCACCTGCCCCCCACCTGTCCTCCCATACCTCCTCCCACTCTGTCCCTCCCACTCTGTCCTCCCCACTCTGTCCCCACCCTGTCCCTCTCCCATACCTCCGCCCACTCTGTCCTCCCACTCTGTCCCCCACCCTGTCCCTCCCATACCTCCTCCCACCCTGTCCCTCCCATACCTCCTCCCACTCTGTCCCTCCCATACCTCCTCCCACCTCAGAAACCCTCCCACTCTGTCCCTCCCCATACCTCCTCCCACTCTGTCCCTCCCATACCTCCTCCCACCCTGTCCCTCCCACTCTGTCCCTCCCATACCTCCTCCCACTCTGCCCCCCCACTCTGTCCCTCCCACTCTGTCCCTCCCATACCTCCTCCCACTCTGTCCCTCCCATACCTCTCTCCCACCCCGTCTCTCCCATACCTCCTCCCACCCTGTCTCCCCACTCTGTCTCCTCCCACCTGTCCCTCCCACTCTGTTCCTCCCATACCTCCTCCACTCCCTGCCCCCACTTCTGTCCCCCACCCTGTCCCTCCCATACCTCCTCCCACTCTGTCCCCGCACCCTGTCCTGCAGGGTCTCTGAATTACAGCAGAGGGTCCAGCAGGTGACACTCTTCTCCTCCTAAACTCCTGTTGACCCAGCAGAGCAGCGAGCGCCATAAACTGCTGGCTTTGTTTTTGTTCTCAGTCTGGTTCATTATGAGAGAATTAACGAGACTGAAACGAGACCGAAGCCCCACCCCAGCTCCTGGCTGACAGGGCACATTTTCGTGGCCGACGTGATGGGAAATGTCTCAGACTGCTGCGGCGATTATCCTGTGGCTGGAACGTGGGCTGCGGAGCCAGGAGGTCTAATAGGTTCATCCCTGCTATTGTAAGTGTGGAGTAAAAACATAACCCCGTGTAAGAGCAGGATCTACTGCTCCTGGAGGGTCTCGCTTCTGTCAGCACATTCGATTAACTGTAACATGTGACTGGAACAGCAGGTCACTCAGTGTCACAGTCGTTCCTTCAACATTTTAAATCTGGACTCCAAACTCCAAAAAGACGTGGACACTGTCCACACATTCTTTCATCCAGTAGAAATACAGATACATGAGAAAAAATTATAAAAGTAAAGTTACTGATTCAACTAACTTACTGAGAAAAAGTACAGGAATGTACTGAGAGTGTAAAGAGTACAGGAATGTACTGAGAGTGTAAAGAGTACAGGAATGTACTGATAGTGTAAACCGAAAAAGTACAGGAATGTACTGAGAGTGTAAAGAGTACAGGAATGTACTGAGAGTGTAAAGAGTAAAGGAATATACTTAGAGTAAACGAAAAAGTACAGGAATGTACTGAGGGTGTAAAATAAAATGCACAGGAATGTAATCAGAGTGTAAAGTAAAAAGTACATGCTATTAATTATATTAAAGCTTAATTAAATTAATTTGACTGTTCTGTGTTTTTTGTTTACACTGTCAGACTGGCAGGCGAGACAGGATCATGTGACTTGGTTTTTTAAGACAACTAAAGTACAAGCTGATGTAAAAACATGAGGTTTAAAGTTCAGTTTCTTGCATTTTTTTTTTATATTCGAATTAAGAAATAAAAAATAATATAATTAAGAAATTAATTCTGGGTATCACTTTTAATGGAACTTCATTGATGACATTGTTCTTTTACAATCGTCTGATATTCTGTCCTCTCAGATACATTGCTGTCCACTCACTGGCCACTTTATTAGAAACACCATGGTGTTCTACTGCTGGCCACTTTATTAGAAACCCCCCTTTTGTACTTCCTCTCCATCCCAATCCTCACGTTCTGACTCCAGGACCTCTGTTGTCCAGAGATTACTTTGAGGGTAGACCATTTCCAGTGCAGTGGACAGGGACATGCTAGTGTTACTGGTACCACACTGTGTTCTACTGCATAAAGAGGGAGATTTGCATGTGTATTAGTCTGGAAGGAATAAATAAAGAAATGAAAACTTGTTTATCGTGCATCCTCTGCAGGGAGTCCGTGAATATTCCCCGGAGAGCACACTGGGAAAATGGATAGTTTTTGAAAGCCTAATTGTTGAGGAAAATGGATGAAAAATTGAGGAAAGAATAAACTGCCGGCTGAAATGGTGGTGAAGAAACTCGGGGCAAATTAGGAAGATGATTTCAAAGCGAGGTCCTCGTGTTCTTTAGGTGTAACAGTTATTACCCAGAAAATCAGAGTGATGAGTGCGAGCGCCTCGGGGGTTTGTGATGTTAATCAGACGGAAATGAATTGTAACTCAGAGCCGTAATGCACATGTTGTCCTGTCAAGCATCCGGGGAAATCAATTTAGGCACGGCTGCCTTCGCTGAGTCTAAGGCCCTGCTCGAGAGGCAGCAGGTCCGAGATAACAGAGACAGAATTCACCCCAGGTGTTGGGAGATTTTGCAAGGTTCTCATTGAATCTTTATTTATGGTAGCTCAGCTGGAAACTCAGCCTGGTTAGGTTAAAACTTTTACAGTTGATCAACCTTTCAGCCTACAGCACTTTAGACCCGCCTCTTCAAACTACAGACGTTCAGCCCCGCCCATCTGGTCTTCAGAAGTTCAGCCACAACCATTCAGCATTCAGACAGACAGATAGACAGACAGACAGACAGACAGACAGACAGGGCAGACAGATAGATAGACAGATAGACAGACAGACAGAGAGATACAGATAGATAGATAGATACAGATATAGATAGATAGATAGATAGATAGATAGATAGATAGATAGACAAACAGACAGAAAGGCAGATAGACAGACAGAAAGCACAGGACAGACAGACAGATAGATAGATAGACAGACAGAAAGACAGATAGAAACATAGATAGACAGATAGACAGATAGATAGATAGATAGATAGATAGATAGATAGATAGATAGATAGATAGACAGACAAACAGAGATAGACAGATAGACAGTTAGATAGACAGACAGACAGACAAGATAGATAGATAGATAGATAGATAGATAGATAGATAGATAGATAGACAAACAGACAGAAAGGCAGATAGACAGACAGAAACATAGACAGACAGACAGATAGATAGATAGACAGACAGAAAGACAGATAGAAACATAGATAGACAGATAGACAGATAGATAGATAGATAGATAGATAGATAGACAGGCAAACAGATAGACAGATAGACAGTTAGATAGACAGACAGACAGACAGACAGATAAACCAGCTCATATTAATGAAACACTGCTGTTCTGCTGTTTCTGTGAAGTGCTCCCTGCCGAACTGCAGTAGTTTATACTCCGTCTGCACAGTCACACACAGCCGGGTGTTTCTGATAAAGTGGCCACTTACTGAAAGAGCCCAGACGGCGGTTTGACCTCATGATTAAGTCGAGTTACAGAGAACGAGGCCTGGATTTAAACCTCATTACTGAAGCCTTTCAGCTCCTAAATCTGATCCTCGTCTTGTCTGAAGGATGTTAAGACTTTACTTTCAGCACCTTTGTGGCTCAGGATCGAATACTTCAGGCTTTCGTTCTTATCCTCCACGCCTGTCCCTGTCTTCTGCTGCTGTCTCTCTCTCTCTGTCTCTCTCTCTATCTCTCTCTCTCTCTCTGCCAAATAGTTTACTGAGCCTCATAGTTACGGCTGCATTTAGAGCTGAAGGTCACTTCAAAGAGGGCCAAATAACAATTGTCATTGTAAATCTCTCTGCTGTGGGAGGGGACGGCAGGCCTGCACAGAAATAGCCGTCCTGCACAGGTTTGGCATGGTTTGCTGTCCTGCAGAGGATCATGGGATACATATTTTTGACCAAGTCAATGACCATCACCTGATATAGAATCATTTGGAAGCTGTTATTGCACACACACTCACACACACACACTCTCACACACACACACACACACACAGGTTCACATTTGATGGCCCACTGTTGACTACTACGTACATACCATTACTTTGAAAAGCTGTCTGGATACTTTTGGACAGATTATAAACCTCCGTTTCAAATCAAGGTTCAGTGATTCAGATGTTTATTCAGAAGGGAGCCAATAGTTTCTCTCGTTTAAGGGCCTTCTCAGCGTAACCTCGGCGTATTTCTATCAGCACCATCATACGGACGCTTGACTCGGTCCACCTCGTTATAATCCCAGGAAATTGAGATTATGGCTGGTTGGGAACTCATTCTTTCCATCAGTAAACTCAGACAGTGTTCAGATTGTTCAGTGTTTGTAGGTTTATTCTAATGTGAGAATAAAATGTGTAATGTGTTACAGTCATCGTTAACATCATCGTCAGAGTGTGTATGATTTGCATAATGAAAGATGGAGAAATGGAGATGCTGGGACGCTGGAAAGGTGCCGAGGTTGGTCCAAAGATACGACCTTAGAAGAACGTCTCTCACGTAAAATAGCCTCCAGTGCAGCACTGAGGGGGACGGTGCTGTGGGACAGCGGGCAGTAAGACATGAATATGCTAATCGCCTGTGACACATCAGTGACGGTCATCCATGGAGGGCAGGAGGGCGCGTCATTTTCATCGGTTTAAAGTAATTCATGGACATTTCATTTCTGATTTATGACCCGTCTTGCGAACGAGCGAACGCTAATTAGCTCCGACTCTTTTCTCTTCAGTTTCACTGCTTTTATTGTCCCGCTGTGACCTTGAGAAGGATTGGCCAGGACTAAAAATGGTTAATTATTATTCCAAATCCAGCATTAAATCTCTTATCACTGTCATTTGTCTCAAACACGTCAACCTGCCCGTGGTGTGAGACACATAAAGACGTTCCGCTTAACTTTTCTTGGCGTGGACCATCGATAAAATCGGCCCGTGGGTCACCGAATCTGCATTTTATCACCCGAGGTGAAAGTGAAAGTGACTACAACCACAACGAAAGGCTTCCTCTGTATTTAATGCACACACACCATCCAGCAGGGGGCAGACACGTCCAGCACCCAGGGAGCAGTGATGGGGACGGTACCATGGTACCATGTAGGGGCAGCGGTGGCCTGTAGGGGCAGCGGTGGCCTAGTGGTTAGGGCGTCAGCCACATGATCAGAGGATCGGGGGTTCGAACCCCTTCCCAGTAGGTTGCCCTGAGGTACCCTTGAGCAAGGTACCGTCCCCATCACTGCTCCCCGGGCGCTTTCAATAGCAGCCCACTGCTGCACATGTGTGTATGGGTGAAATGCAGAGAGTGAATTTCCCATTCGTGGGATTATAAATAAAGGATTATTATTATTATTATTATTATTATGAACAAGGGGGTCTCAGGGTAACCTACGGGTCCGAGATTCGAACCCACAACCTGATGATACTGGGGCCGAGTCCCTACAAACTGCCCTCACCAACAGGACTGGAGATCTGCTTCTAGAACTGGAGGATCCCGTCCAATTTCCAGTCTCCTAAACTGGACTCTCACGAGAAGACAATCCAGCAGTTCCTGGTGGATCAAAAAGAAAACGCCAGAGTCTCACTGGGACTAAAAGACGGGACACGTCCCTCCATGACTGAGTCTTACTGTCCCAGCGTGTTACAGAAAAGACGTTAAGGCTTTATTGTCGGTCTATAGATCACTTAAAGCTGTCTGTCCTCGCTGTCTGTCTGTGCTGCAGGAGCGTGAGCTCAACAGCAGCTTTAGGTCAGTTAGTCCTGCCTAAAGTAAAGCCTAAACATGGAGCAGAAGCTTTGGTTTAAACGGAACCAACCTGAAAAGGTTCCTCTTTGATCATCTTCTGTACTTCTATTGCGAATCAGCATCTTATCATTTGTTTTTCATCGGTTTCATTTCTTCTCTCGAATCCATTGCATCCGTTTTGCTTTATTTCTTCATTCATGTTGATTTTAATTCATTATTTTTTCCTTTGTGTGAATGGCTATTACTTTTCATTTTGACTCATCTCTTTTCTAAACCATGTGGAACGAGCGCAGTAAGCTAAAGGGGTGATAAAAGTGATCTCGCATTGTCTCAGTGAGCTAAAAGTGAGAAATAATTCAAATCTGAGCAAGAAGAAGGCTCTTCATGCTTTTGTTTCTATCGTCTTTTATCCTTTAAATGCTTCGTATTTAGTTTGATCTCATTTTTAAAGCCTTTTGAACAACCACAGCACATTAAAGGTGCGATTCGCACGATCTTGCATCGTCTCAGCGAGCAACAAATGAGAAATCATTAACATTAAGCCTTCACCGCGGGGGACCAGTAGACCTGTGGTTTTTTTAACCTCTCTGCAGTGGGTGGCCGTCGGCAGCTGGTCGGGCACGTCAGGTCACCACCAGGCCGGGCGAATCAGATGTGTTTCCTCGTGGCTTAAACAAACATTTGCACGTTGCGGCTGCCGCGAGGGCGGAACAGGTGCCGGCGTAAATTTAGCCCGACTGAAGATCACAATTTCTTCTGAGAAGAAAACCCTAATTACTGTCGTTTCCACTGCAGGCCGTCTAAAGTGAGGGTCTCTTCTGAGGACAAAAATAAAGGTCACCTTGAAAAAGGATGCAACACAGGAGACCATTTTTCACATCAAACTGTGATTCGTCAAAGCAGTTGATGAGCCCAACCCTACAAGCAGGAATAATCTACAGCTGTAGGCCAACTAATCAACTATCTATCTATCTATCTATCTTTACTCATTTCAAAATCTGTCCATATACTTTTGGACAGATTGTATGTACAATCTGCCATCAACCAACCAATCAGTCCATTAATCTACTTATCTGTCTTAACCCAACCAGTCATCTACCAATAAAAATCTATCTATCTATTTATCTATCTATCTTCATTTCAAAAGCTGTCTGGATACTTTTGGACAGATTATAAACCTCCGTTTCAGATCAAGGCTGAAAGTGATTCAGATGTTTATTCAGAAGGGAGCCAATAGTTTCTCTCGTTTAAGGGCCTTCTCAGCGTAACCTCGGCGTATTTCTATCAGCACCATCATACGGACGCTTGACTCGGTCCACCTCGTTATAATCCCAGGAAATTGAGATTATGGCTCAGATATCCGGTTGGGAACTCACTCTATCCATCAGTAAACTCAGACAGTGTTCAGATTGTTCAGTGTTTGTAGGTTTATTCTAATGTGAGAATAAAATGTGTAATGTGTTACAGTCATCGTTAACATCATCGTCAGAGTGTGTATGATTTGCATAATGAAAGATGGAGAAATGGAGATGCTGGGACGCTGGAAAGGTGCCGAGGTTGGTCCAAAGATACGACCTTAGAAGAACGTCTCTCACATAAAACATTACTCGTGATAGAAGCTTCTAGTCTTGGGGCTGCGGTGGCCTAACGGTTAAGGAGTTGCCCCGGATTGGCCTGAGATACCCTTGAGCAAGGTACCGTTCCCGTCACTGCTCCCCGGTCACTTTCAATAGCTGCACGTGTGTGTGTGGGTGAAACACAGAGGTTGAATTTCATTGTGTTGTGCTGCGTTTCACAATGACAAGGGTAGTCACTTTCACTTTAGTGCAGCACGCAAGGGGACAGTCCTGTGGGACTGTCCTGTCCTGTCAAAAAGCAGTAGATGAGCAGTCGTTTGGACTGTAAGCATGGCTAATCTCTCTGTTTTAAAAATAGCTCATTAATCACCTCAGACGGCCGCAGGTTCTGTTGGACTCTCCACACATCTGCGCCGCTGGCTTTGATGGTTAACGGGATTATGAGTGACAGGCTGCCGGGTGATTTCTCCACAGAGACGACAAGATTGCATGTGACATGAGCTGAAAGTGATCATGTGATGTCAGAGTTGGGACTTACTGGACTTATGTAGTGTTTTTTCATATTGCTTTTTCCATTTATCGCTATATCTGATTCCTAATTTCAGCTCCAGGATGTCCTCCGGAGTCGCTGCAATCACCTTGGCAACGTCGAACTTCCCCCACTGATCTGTGCAGAGAGAATCAAAACCAAGAACTGGGAAAGCTGTGACCGGTTTTGTGAATTATTCGCACAAGGATATTTTTTTAGATCATTGTAAGAGCATAAAACTGACAATATTAGAATCTTCCATTATTTTTTTTCCATCACCGTCCCAACGTCCAGACCAGTTTCAGGACAAGCTCACTCTGAGTGTCCATCGGTGCAGGACAGAGTGAAGGAGAGTGAGAGAGAGGACAGGGAGAGTGGACGGTGGAGTTCAGGGTGTGTGGAGTGTGTGTCCGTGATGGAGAACTAGTAGAGACGGTGATGAAAGTGAAGCGGTGAAGTTCATGTGGATTATTTTCAGTAGATTGTTTTTATTGGAGTTGAAGTTCGAGGCTTTAATAGTCTTTAATTCTATTAATATGGAGTGAGATTCAGTTCACTTTCAGCACAGACAGACGCTCCAGACGTCCTTCAGAGGAGACACGTCTCACTCTACACTCTCAGTACACTCCTGTACTTTTACTTTACACTCTCAGTGCATTCCTGTACTTTTACTTTACACTCTCAGTACATTCCTGTACTTTTTACTTTACACTCTCAGTACACTCCTGTACTTTTACTTTACACTCTCAGTACATTCCTGTACTTTTACTTTACACTCTCAGTTCATTCCTGTACTTTTACTTTACACTCTCAGTACATTCCTGTACTTTTTACTTTACACTCTCAGTACATTCCTGCACTTATCCACCTGTACTGAATAAAATAGTTATATCAGTTCTTCTGTTTTACTCAGGTCAATTTCTCCTTAGGAACTGAATGAGTGGACTTTTGCAACATCTATATAGTATTTAGAATTGTCCTAAAACTATGATGCCTATGCGATCACGTCTTCCTGATCAGTCAGCTTTAACTTCATGCAAATGGTCATTAAATACATTTTCTCGTCCATCATAATTTTGCCTTTTACATCGATTCTTTGTACCAAAGCAGTTTTTCTAACTCCAGTTTAATAAGAGGAGTTTGAACCGTGTTTGCAACAGCGACAGATGCTGAAACATGGCTGCGAGGGTTTGACTGCACGCGGTCTCAAGAGCATTTGTGAAGAACGGTGTTGATGTTGGAGAATTAGTTCTGGATCACGAACACCTCTCTTTCTAATCCCATCACTCCAGAGAGTTCAGCCAAATGTTGGAAGCACCTTAAAAAGGAATCCATTTCTGAACAGTTGAGTAAGCAGAGAGAACCCGACTGGCTTCGGTGTGAAACTGGTCAGATCTGCTTACAGTTTTAGTCCAAAATCTTCTCCAAACTAAATCAACGTCTCAGACATCAGATAGCGTCTCCACCACCATTTCCTGTCTGTGAGGGACATTCAGACGTCCGGTTCCATTCACCAACACGGAACCGGATCAAACCCACTCTAAACGTACTTACTTGAAGGGCTGTCTGGATACTTTTGGACAGAAAGCATGTATGTTTACAACACTTATGAGCAAATGTCTTCATCAGTTACACTGATTATTTATTATATATATATATATATATATTCTTTCACTACTCTGTGTATAAACATACACCAATAACAGGATAAACGCTCAGAAACCTTATTCGGAAATTATACCTGGAGCAAAAAGAAAGAATTCACTCCCTTCTTCAGCCAAATAAAGCAAAACGTGTCTTTGAAAACAAGCGAAATAATCCCAAATGGAGGGAAATTAACCCCTTCACGCCCTTGATGTGAACGTCTTCATCCTGAACACCTCCAGGATCCATCTTAGTCGAGTCGGTCGTTCTACAACAACCATTATTTTAAAAGCACCTTCGCTGAAACAGACAAAATGTCTCAGAAAATGTAGATTATAAGCTTTCAATCCAATCCACACTAACGCCTGTGAGGAGAACAGAATACATGTTATTATTATTTGATTAAAACGTACTTTTTGTCTTTAAATCTTGGGCAAAAAATGATTTGCTGGGACATTTTTGACATCAAAGCGAATGAAAAAGAGTCAGCTTGACCTTGTCCAGAGTGTAAACCATGTAAATAATCATTTAATTCAAACAAAATGAACTTTCAGTTTTGACAGCGCTGGTTTATTGAGTTAATCTAAAGCCGTGAGTCGATCCCTGATGTGTAGAACAGTAACAGCAAGGATTTATTGGGTTTTTTTTTTTCAGACCCAGCAGACAGTGGTCTCACATTACCCCCCATTATGTCCTCTCTTTGTCTCTCAGCGCTGATGGACCAATGGCTGTGGGCCATCATTTCTACCCAAATTAGCCGCTCCTGCTTCTGCACACATGGGCCATTTGTTCTGGGAAGGCGTCTCAAATAGAAGCGTCCTTTTAAGGTTTCCCCTTTATGTTCTGCACCATCCTGGGCCAGGAGGGGGTGTAGGGTACCTGTGAGGGCGGGGGATATAAGGCCCCCCTGGACGTCAGAAGATCTGCACCCAGAGCTTGTCCAAGCCTCAGCTGTCCACCGTCTCCTTCCTCTTCCACACTCAGCACCTTCGCCATGGCACCCAAGAAGAAGGAAGAGCCCAAACCCGTGGCGGCCCCCAAACCCCCAGAGCCAGAGCCCCCGAAGGAGCCCGAGTTTAACCCCGCTGAAGTGCAGGTACAGAACCTAGGGGGTACACTTACTTTTGAACGTTGTCTTTTAAGATTTTCTAAGTCTAAATTTGTCATTTGTACCAGAAGAACGTTTTCAAATGAATGTAACTTTAAAACATTAACATCAGTTCCAAGTTAAGGATATTTATTTTCTCCTCGTGTGAAGGTGTAATGTAAATCTAGAACAATCTATTACTGTGTGGTTCCTCACTGATTCCTTAAGGAACCATAAACATGTTCTCAGTCATGGTGAAAAGGCGTTTAACCATGCAAAGAACTGGGGTTCTTCAAATAACCCTATAATTGTACTTTTTCATGCTAAAGAACTATTTAACCCTGCAAGAACCCGTGGCTCCTTAAAGAACCATGCATTCAGTCATGGTGAAGAAGTATTTAGTGATGCATAGAAGCACTGGTTCTTTAAAGAACCATATACATGAACTCAGTCATAGCAAAGAACCATTTAACCATGCAAAGAACCACAGGCTACTTAAAGAAGCAGTGCATGTGCATGTACTCTTTCGTGGTAAAGAACCTTTTAATCATGTAATCATGTCATTGAATCATGCAAAGAACCACTGGTTCCTTTAAGAACCATAATGTGTACTCACTCATGGTAATGAGCCATGATTCCATGCAGAGAACCAGTTGAGAAGCTGATGTTGATGTTACATTTATCCACTGCTTTTACTCAAGAACCCTTTTGGAGAGAATTTAATCTGGTTCATCCTCTGGTTGTTCTAGTCCATCCTGGAGCAATCCAGATTTTAGTGTTTGCTCATTTTGGCCAAATAATGATCTCATTAATGAGATCTTCCTGGGTTGATGTGGGGGTGTCAGAGCACTGGAAACACTGGGCCAACCATTAAGTCGACAGATCATAGGCTAGTTATACACTCTCAGACTCTCCCTCATTAAAGTGTTACAGATGAATGGACGGATATCGAGTCTGCAACGGCGAAAAAGCAAAAAAAACAACAACTGCATTGGTTCTGCTCCAAACATCAAAGATGATGGGTTCCTCAGAAGCCCAGCGTGTCACTTTTTGTGCATTAAAGATCAGAGGGGAAGAAAGGTGTGTCGCTATCTTTGACGCTGGCCTCCTCGTCCTCCTCGTCCAATCTCCCGAGGGACGAAAACGTGACCTTCTCACGCAGGTAATTGGCAAGCGTTTCTTTCTGGAGGCTTTTCATCAACGCTCCCCGAGGCGGCGAGGGGCGGCGCCAGGCCTTCAGGGACGACGACCTGCTGATAAACTGCTACTACGGCCTCTCCTCCTCTCACCATCTGTCAAACGGATAATTATGGCTTAAGACTAATGGGACATGTTTCCATTAAACATTTGACAGCTCAGGTTGTTAAAAATGACATTTCCAGGATTCTCCTGACCACGTGCAGGTCTTAGTCGCTCTCGCAAGGCAGCCCAAGTCTTGGAGAACCAAAGATCTGATCAAAACACCTCTCCTGAGCTTGATGTTGTCACATATTTAGTCCCAGCAAGATTTACAAGAGTGACAATCTAACCCGTCGAGGTGGGGGATTCCTTCGCAGACAACCTTTATCTGCGAGCAATTCCTGTTTTGCTTTCTCGGGTGAAGCCTCAGGTTTCAGAGCAGCCGTCGTACAGAAAAAGAGAAAGAATTTAGCCGCGGCTTTGTTTTTTTTATTTTTCAACCGACAGGAATCTCTGCTTCAGCTGAGGTTCAGGCTGCACGCAATGGGTTTTTCATTATTACGTCCACAGCGGCCCACCCACCGCTCTGGAAGCGATTACAGCTCAGGAACTGCTGAGCGGGTCGTTTCTATAATCAGGTTTTTCAGTTTATTTCATATTCGTTGCTTATCGTCTCTCAGTCCTTTGGTTGAAGGTACGCGAGGCAGCAAGACTCTCTTTGGCCTCCATATAAGAAACCCTGCTGGTGTACAGCTGAGGCCTGTGCGTTCTATTTAAAGGCGCCCTTCCCATTCACCTGCAATGGACTGGCGACCTGTCTAGGGAGTTTCCTCTCCTTTCGCCCTGCGAGAGCCGGCAGCACCCCTGCAACCCTAATTAAGACAAGCGGCTCGGAAAAGGAGTGAGAGAGTCATTGGAAAAAAATAGCAATGCATTATTACATCATGATCCAGCAATCCTGGCTAAGATAAGGGTTGGATGGATTATTTATCAAATAATGAATAATTATTATATCTCTCAGCCACATCTATCTATCTATCTATTTATCTATTACCCTAATGAAATGTGCAGAAGCGCGTCCCTTCTTGAAAAAGCATAACAAGCAAACATTTGCACACTCATTATAATTCTAATAAATCAAATCAAACAAGTTATGAACAATAAATGATATAAAGGATATATAGGAGGCTTCTCTGCCGTTCAAGCTCATTGTTATGGTCCTTTGGAGGTTCTTTTCCCAGCGAGCTCCTAACTGACAACCCTGCTTTTAATCACGCGCCAATTAGCATGTGCTCGGTGTAACCCTCGCCAGCACATCCAAAAGGTCAGCGCTGAGTGGACACACACGAGCTCACACCCTCCTGAAGGCTCAAGGTCGCGGCTGCATTGTTTTCTGGACAAAAGACAGGCTGCAGCAGCTGAACGCAGTGTGTGTAACTCTATACAGCTGGTTGGGACGGGTGTGTGTGGAGTGTGTCAGGGCACACACCTCAAGGCCAAAGAGTCCTAAAAACAACACTTCTGCCTCTTCCCGCGGGCTGCCGTGTCCTCCTGTCCCACCTCCAGAGAGCTGGATCTGTCACAGAGTCCCCTGCTTAATGGACACGTGTGCAGAAAAGGGCCCGACGCTCACTCTCTCACGTTTTATGTTTTGTTTCTCTCTTTCAGCTTGAGTTCACCGCAGAGCAGATTGAGGGTAAGTGATCTTTCTGTTCTGTTTCTCCTTCTGCTCCATGAAGACTAACTGAGTACTGTTTGAAGATCAGGAGCAGCGCTGTCCCAGTGTTTAGGGCCTAGGAGGTGGGATTGAAAGGTTATGGGTTCGGATCTCAGACCAGTAGGTTCCCCTGAGGTAGCCTTGATCAAAGGACCGTCTCCATCACTGCTCCCCGGGCGCTGGATATGTCTGCTAGAGGACGTGTTTGGTTGTGCTTCACTGTTCACAATGACAAACAGTCACTTTCACTTTCACTAATATTGATCCTCGAACTCTGAGGTGCTTTTCTGAAAATGTAAGAAAAATCAAGCCATTCACGGTTCTCCGCTTGAATTCAGTGGACTCATCTTTGAACTGGTGGAAAATGAAGCCCAACTTCACGTAAATCTACATTTTATGTCCACCGGTGAAGCTCCACGTCTCTCTGTGAGACAGTGATGATGACAAAATAGTAAATGATGGTCGGATAGTCCCAAATCTTCTCAAAGTTCTGGTAAAACAATGTCTCAGGCAGCAGACAGCGTCTTCACCACCATCTCATGCTTGTGAGGGACGTTCAGACATCTAGTTCCATTCTGATTCCACAATGTGTGGGGATCAGCTGTTGGGCAGCGGTAGTCAAGTGTTTGGTGATCTGAAGGTCATGGGTTTGAATCTCAGACCAGTAGGTTTGGTCCAAGTCCTTTCTGTGTGGAGTGGACATGTTCTCCTCCTGTCTGTGTGTGTTTCCTCCAGGCATTCTGGTTTCCTCATGCCATCCAAAGACCTGCACTTCAGGTAGACTGAAGATGATAAATTGTCCCCTAGGTGTGAATGTGTAAGCCTGTGTGTTTGTCCTGTGGTGGACTGGTGACCTGTCCATGGTGTCCCTGCTTTATTCCCAGTGAAAGCTGTGAAAGCAACCATAATCAGGACAAGCAGCTCCAAAAATGAGCTTCTTCAGATGAAACCAAGCCTCAAAACAACAGCCTGTTTTCCAGGATGTAGCCATCTGTGCTTTGCGTCCCGATTGCCTTTATCTAAAACACTTTTCGCTTCAGTGGACGCAGCAGCAAGGCTTGATGTTCAGGGGATCGATTTTTCCAACCTGAAATGGGCAGCGTGATGGTCACAACAGCAACTTCAGAGGGAGAATCACGGGTGGGTGATATTAAAGAGATAAAGTTTCAGATCGATTGCATTTCTCGATTGCTGAAGGCACTGATGAAATGGCAGACGGCGGGGGTCCAGCAAACCTTCAGGGAGTCACAAAGCTTCATCCGTGAGCGTAACTTTGCTTTGATCAGAACTGGGGAGAACTTGCATGACGAAGCTCTGCTGTGAACATATAGAATAAACTGGAGTGTGTTAATCCTTTGATCATTTCATCATTTCTGATGAAAAGATCAGAACACATCTCCACCGGTCTCCATAAACTCCACTGGACACTTCATACCATATTCAGGACTGTCTTTTCTTTGTATTTAAAGATCATGGATCACCCCCAAACCTCCAACCCCTCCACTGCTTTCTTCAGGATCAGTCCTGAACTCAGGTTGCTCATTTCGGCAGGCAGGTCATGCAGTGTCGTAGCCCTCAAACTCCGCAATTCCCTTCTTCAAAATCTCAAGAACATGCATAAACATCTCTCCTGTAACTGAACACTGGAAGGGAGGTGCCCACCTGTTCTAGGACCTGCCATTCCTGGAGTGATTGACGTGAAAAGGGAGGAAGAGATGTTCTGTCCTCCTCTTGGGCAGGTTCTGCTGTAACGAAGGGTTTGTTTTAATACCTGCTAGAAAGTTTATTTTAACACAATTTATTTCAAAGAATTCAGTTTATTTACTACATGAGACGGATTGATGGATGGATTCAGATTGATGAATAGAATTGGTTGAATAGATAGATAGATAGATAGATAGATAGATAGATATGTCGAAAGACAGGCATATAAATAGATAGATAGACAGACAGACATAGAGATAGACAAACAGACAGACAGACAGATAGACAGATAGATAGATAGATAGATAGATAGATATGTAGAAAGACAGGCATATAGATAGATGGATAGATGGATAGATAGATAGATAGATAGATAGATAGATAGATAGATAGATATGTAGAAAGACAGGCATATAAATAGATAGATAGATGGATAGATGGATAGATAGATAGATAGATAGATAGATAGATAGATAGATAGATAGATAGATGGATTTGGATGGATAGTTGGATTCAGATGGACAGATGGATTCGGATGGATGGATGGATTCGGATGGATGGATTCGGATGGATAGATCGATTCGGATGGATGGATTCAAATGGATGGATGGATTCGGATGGATGGATGTGTGGATTTGGATCAGAATGAGGATCTCAGGATCAGTTCAGAGGGTCCAACTCAGAGCCCAGGAGACAGAACCGATCTGTTGGCTCCTTTTCTGCTGATCGCTTTCTGTGTCTCGTTTTGTGAAGCTGACACACTTACAGCAGCGGAGGTCGAGACAGAGAAGCGTGTCCACCTAAACCGTAAAACATTCCAACTAAGAAGATGTAACAAGTTCATTTCTGTGATTTCAGACTTCAAAGAGATAATTAATTGGACAAGCTTTACTTTGATGCTTTGGTAATATTGTTTCCTGAAACATTTCGTCCAGTAAAGCTCTCTGAATTGAACTGAATATATAAATATGTACATTTTTTAATAATTGGTAGTTTGTGCAGATACTCTTGCAAAGTCTAAGAGCAGCAGTATAAAGCTTCTGTTCTGAACTAGAAGACTGTGTGTGTGTGTGTGTGTGTGTGTGTGTGTGTGTGTGTGTGTGTGTGTGTGTGTGTTTGTGTAAGAAAGCTTGATTGATCCCAAAGGATAATTAGTTAATTAATCAGTTAATTATCAGTTAATCCACACGGTGATCTACGTCTGAACCTTCAAGCAGAACAAAGCATCTAACTCAGGACATGAAGCAGTGAAGAAACAGGTGCAGATGATTCCAGATGATCAGATGATTCATTTACTGCTGATGCTGAATGCTGAGTGGGTGGAACCCCTTTATCTAGAACCTTGTTTCTAGGAATGAAAGAGTAGGTATGTTTCTTTCCTGTAAGATCAGACCTCCTCAGTTGCTTTACCTGCCGTTTCTTCTGCAGATTTTAAGGACGCCTTCCAGCTGTTCGACAGAACGCCGACCAACGAGATGAAGATCACCTACGCTCAGTGTGGAGACGTCATCAGGGCGCTGGGTCAGAACCCCACCAACGCTGAGGTCATGTACGTCCTGGGAAAGCCCAAAGCTGAAGGTGAGCAGATGCCTTCCCGTGTTCAGTCACTCTATTAAATTTGGATAATTAATTTTATTTACGTATTGTAACCTTCTTATGTCGTGTCCTTGGTCCTGTGACACTCGCTTCTTTTGCAGAGATGAACGCTAAGATGCTGGACTTCGATGAGTTCCTGCCCAGATTTCAGTTCATCTGCAAGGCCAAAGGTCGCGGTACTTTTGAGGACTTTGTGGAGGGTCTGAGGGTGTTCGACAAGGAGGGGAACGGTACCGTGATGGGGGCAGAGCTCCGACATGTCCTCGCTACTCTGGGTACGTCCTGCAGTAACGACACTACTGTAACAAAAACAACAACAACAACCGGAACAAAACAAAACTGAAACTAACCTGGAGTGTTTATGAGATTCATTTAAAAGAAACAATGCAAAGTTGATAAAATTATAATCATTTCATTGTTTATTTATAGTTGTTTCTTCATTGTACACTTAGTTGGGATGAAATGATTCAGTATCTGCTTTAAACAATTCAATATCTTCTAAAAAGGATTCCGTATCTGCTATAAATGATTGAATCTACTATTGATTATTCAGTAACAACTACAAATGATTCAGCACAATGAATCTTAAATGCTTTATATGATTCAGTAAGTTCCATAGAATATTCATTTACTTCTGTGAATTCTTCAGCATGAAATTTGAATTTAAAGCACTTTATTATCCAGAATCTGCCACAAACAAAGTAACAACTAAAAAATATTCATCATCCACTACGGATTTTAAAATCATGAACTTAAATCATTCAGTATCAACTAATCAACTAAAAAAAGTCTATTGTCTATAAATGACTCAGTAATAATAAATAATAATTGTATATTATTATAATAATAAACATGTAATTGAGAAAATATTAGTATACTAAAATATTAGTAATCTAAATATTAGTAATATTTAGTTTTTTGCTTGGTTAAATACTGATAAAACTAAATTGAAAGAAATAAATAAATATAATGAAGTGACTACTATAATGAATGCCTGTTTTACAAATTATCCATCTATTACATGTAATTGAATTCTCAGTGCTCAAGATGCATCTGTTATAAATTATTCTGCAAGACCATTGAAAAATGTAAAAAATCGACCTAATCTTAGCTTAATAATGTAACATTCTCTGTAATAACTGTGTAATTACACATGAATAATATGTAACAACAGCATAACTACTGATAATAAAGTGACTGTTACGAACCGATGCAGCATATTTTATTACAGACTGAAATTAACAACTGTGTCTACACTTTTTCTTGACTCCATAAACCAGGGTGTGAACGGTTGAGGGCCTCGGGGGTCTGAGATCATCGTTAACCCTTTAGATCCTCCTGAAAGCCTGTCCTCCAAAATTTGAGCTTCACTACAACAATCCTGCACTTCTTCCAGCTCTTGTTTTTTTTATCTTTTTATTTTGCTATTAGATATTCCTTCTTCTTCATCGGGTGTCTCCACAGTGGAGCGTCCATCTTCATGTCTTCCTGTCCTCTGCATCTTCTTCTTTCACACCTGCATGTCCTCTCTCAGCACATCCATAAACCTCCTCTTTGTCCTTCCTCTTTTCCTCTTTCCTGGCAGCTCCATCCTCAATATCCTTCTCCTGGTATACTCCCTGTAGCTCCTCTGGACACGTCCCAGCAGTGCGGTCTTACTTTGTCTCCACACCGTCCAACCTGAGCTGTCCCTCTAATATACTCATCCTAATCCTAAACCTCATCCTAATGTCCATCCTCTCAATTTAAGTCTGACCGCCTGTGTTTTCATCACCATTTCCAACCCATATATCATAGCTGGTCTCTCTATCAGCTACAACCTGAATGTCATAGCTGGTCTCACTACCATCCTGTAATCCTTTCCTTTCACTCTGGTATCTGGTATCCGTCTATCACAGATCATACGTTTGTTATTAGAGACAAAAGCAACATCTCCAAGTGTCCCCGCAGTCAGCCATTCTGTCCTCACCGTGTCCTCCTTTTGTCTTTCAGGTGAGAAGATGAAGGAGGACGAGGTGGAGCAGCTGATGGCTGGGCAGGAAGACGCTAATGGCTGTATCAACTATGAGGGTGAGTGTTTCTGCCCTTCTGCCCCGTGGGGGGTGCAAAAGCCCCCACTTCACAATGTGATACTTCTGAAACCGATGGAGGATCCTGCTTTTGAATAAAAAACTTTATTAGAACTGGATATAATTCCTACAAAAACAGCTCAACATTAAACCCAGAGTTCAGAAACACAGCAGCCTCACACACGGACCTCACCTGAGCAGAAACATCTTTCACGTCATTTCTTTAGTAAATGATGAAGAGATTATTGTTATCATTTTAATTATTAATGCATTAAGTTACAAAATCTCTGCTATTAATGTTTAATTACACATTAACTATATATATAACAGGAGGAATACTCTACTATATTAACATTAATGAAGTATCTAATAAACGTATAATTACACATTATTAATTTTATAACACGAGGAAAACTTTCATTCATTCCTGTCTTTGTGCGTGCGTGCGTGTGTGTGTGTGTGTGTGTGTGTGTGTGTGTGTGTGTGTGTGTGTGTGTGTTTTATCTCTGCAGCATTTGTGAAGCACATCATGGCCGGTTAAGCAGGTGCAGTAGATCAATCCTTCATCTTTCTTAAGTTCGCAGAACATCATAGAACATCACAGAAGGTCACAGAACATCATAGAACATCACACAATATCACAGAATATCCTAGAACATCACACAACATCACAGAAGGTCACGAAACATCACACAACATCACAGAACATCATAGAACATCTCAGAACATCACAGAACATCATAGAACATCTCAGAACATCACAGAAATCATAGAACATCTTGGTGAACATCACAGAAGGTCACACAACATCATACAACATCACAGAACATCACACAACATCTCAGAACATCACAGAACATCATAGAACATCACACAATATCACAGAATATCCTAGAACATCACACAACATCACAGAAGGTCACGGAACATCACACAACATCACAGAACATCAT
Organism: Hepsetus odoe; assembly: GCA_017165825.1. Taxonomy (NCBI): domain Eukaryota; kingdom Metazoa; phylum Chordata; class Actinopteri; order Characiformes; family Hepsetidae; genus Hepsetus; species Hepsetus odoe. The sequence continues at coordinate 5,496,554 of CM029388.1, forward strand.
AGAACATCTCAGAACATCACAGAACATCATAGAACATCTCAGAACATCACAGAAGGTCACACAACATCATACAACATCACAGAACATCACACAACATCTCAGAACATCATAAAACATCACACAACATCTCAGAACATCTCAGAACATCACACAACATCTCAGAACATCATAGAACATCTCAGAACATCACAGAAGGTCACACAACATCACAGAACATCACACATCACAGAACATCATAGAACATCACACAACATCATAGAACATCACACATCACAGAACATCAGTAGAACATCACACTACATCATAGAACGTCTCAGAACATCAAGAGGTCAGCACAACATCTCAGAACAAATACAGAACATCACACAACATCTCAGAACATCACAGAACATCACACAACATCTCAGAACATCACAGAACATCTGAGAACATCATAAAACATCACACACAATCACAGAACAAATAGAACATCACACAATATCATAAAATGTCTCAGAACATCACAGAAGGTCACACAACATCTCAGAACATCACAGAACATCACACATCTCTAGAATATCACAGAACATCTCTAGAACATCATAAACATCCCCACACAATCACAGAACAAATAGAACATCAAGTACAACATCATAGAACATCTCAGAATACTACAGAAGGTCACATTAAACATTTAGAACGTCTCTGTGAATATCAAGCAGAACATCATAAAATATCTCTACATAATCACAGAACAAATAGAATATCACATTGGCTATCATTGCTGCCATCATAGAACGCTTCCAGAACATCACAAAATACCGCCTTTAATTCGAGTGAAACATGTTTGACACAAACTTTGACAACTTCCTGCTT
>CM029388.1:5502408-5557408 GCA_017165825.1 Hepsetus odoe
ATCCGACTCCCCGTGAATATCGTACTGCTCTCCACAAGTCCACACCATCCACTGATGCCAAAACCCGATCTTTTGGATCTTGAAAATGGCCTTTGAAAGTTTTAAAAGCATGTTGGGTCTGATTTTCTGTCTGATTGTCCCATTTCTTTCACCTCATCCCTTCTCAGCCTTTTGGCTAAGATCGAGTGACGTGTCTGTTCTTAGCAGTTTAACATCTGATACGTCCTCCACACGAGGACCGAATGTTAAATTAAAGATTTTCAGAACATGGAGATGGAAGACGTGCTTTGCAATAACCTGGTATTGTAGTATGTCCAGGAAGAGTGCTCTTCCTCAGAAGATCTTGAGTTTGAGTCCCGGACCTGTAGGTCACCCTGAGGTTCCCTCCAAGAGGTCTCAGGTTCAAATCCAAATCTCCAGCACTATCATCATTGGGTTCCTGAGCAAGACCCTTGACCCTGAGCTTCTTCAGAGGGGAAAGCGTCTGCTGGTGCTGTCAGCGTCACGGGTTAAACACAGAGGATGCATTTGGTTGCGGTTCCCCGTGTGTTCACGATGATCAACAGTCACTTTCACTTTCACTTCAATATGCCAAAGATTAGACAAGCAGGAAACAATATTTTTGCAACAGCGAGGTAGTTGAAGACTCCTCACAGTGAGAAGGTCCTGGGTTCGATTCCCTTGTACGACGGTCTGGGTCCTTCTGTGTGGAATGGACATGGTGTCCCCGTGTCTGTGTGGTTCCTCCAGGAGCTCTGGTTTCTTCCCACCATCCAAAAACAAGTCAGGAGGACTGGAGATGCTATTTTGTCCCCTTCGGTGAGAGTGAGTCTGTCTGTCCTGCAATGGAGTGGTGTGTCCCCACCTTTCGCCCTGACCATGACCCATGTCAGGACAAGCGGCTCAGAAAATGAGTGAGTGAGGTCAGGGTTGTTTTCATCCTCAGCCGAGATGTTCTGCGCGGGGCGACGTGGCCCTTTCACCCGGTAAAGTGGTCACTCGTTCTCGGGGGAGAAGAACCCGTCTGAGCGAAGAAAAGAACGAAGCGCCGCCAGCAGTGCAGAAAAATGACACTAAGCAGCTCCGCTCAGCCAAACCGAAGATCTCAGAGCAGAAGAAGAGGCTAAATTATTAACGCGGATGTGTATTTAGAGCTGCTCTGCTGGGAAGAGAGATTAATCATTCAATACTAATGGATTAAATATAGACGGAGGAAAAGACAATCACCTGCACTCAGTCTGCATTCACAACAGAGCTGATCTCTTCAGCCGGGATGGACAAAAACTGTTACACACACAAACAAAAACACAAAAACACATCCGTCCGTCTGTCCGTCCATCCGTCCAGCTGCTGGGGGGGAGGGCAGGAGCCCATCCCTGCACAAATGGGTGTAAAAACACCCTGGATGGGCTGTAAAAGACAAAAATCTAAATAATCATAACAATTCAATAAAAAATTTAATTGAATGAATCTAAATTTGTAGATAGGTGGATAGATAGGCAAGCAGACAGCGGCAGCCGTGATCTAGTGGTCAGGGAGCCACAGGATCGGAAGATTGTGGGTTCGATTCCCTCACCAGTAGGTTGCCCTGAGGTACCCTTGAGCAAGGTACCGTCCCCGTCACTGCTCCCCGGGCGCTTTCAATAGCTGCCCACTGCTGCACAGTGTTTGCATGGGTTAAATGCAGAGGTCCAATTGCTGTGCTGTGACCTCGCAATGACAAGAATAGTCACTTTCACCTTTACACAGACAGTTAGACAGACAGACAGATAAAAAGACAGACAAACAGACAGATAGGTAGATAGATAGATAGACAGGCAGGCAAACAGACAGTTAGACAGACAGACAGTTAGACAGACAGGCAGGCAGACAGTTCAACAGACCAACAGGCAGACAATTAGACAGAAAGACAGACAGAGAAATGGACAGACAGACAGCCAGACAGGCAGACAGACAGGTAGACAGTTAGACAGACAGACAGGTAGACAGTTAGACAGTTAGACAGACAGGAAGACAGTTAGACAGACAGACAGTTAGACAGACAGGCAGGCAGACAGTTAGACAGACCAACAGGCAGACAATTAGACAGAAAGACAGACAGAGAAATAGACAGACAGACAGGCAGACAGACAGGTAGACAGTTAGACAGACAGGCAGGTAGACAGTTAGACAGACAGGCAGACAGTTAGACAGACAGACAGGCAGGCAGGCAGGCAGACAGGCAGGCAGAAGGCAAGAAAGACAGATATGGAGTCCAGTGAATTCTATCATCACTAGAACTTTATAAATACATTTTGCTTTAAAGCTTCATCTAAAAGAACATAAATCAAGTGAAAATCCTCCGCAGCACTGACTGCACAGCCTGCAGGGAACTAATCTCATATAATAACAAATATCTTTATTAAAAAAACCTCCTTTTTCCAAGAGCTGTTCACATGAAAAATCAGTGTTTCTCCACCGGCAGGACGAGTAATCTGAGAAATGTGCTGAAATATGCAAAAGCAGAGCGAGTGTTTAAGAAAGGCTGTCGGATGGAGTGCACACACACACACACACACACACACACACACACACACACACACACACACACACACACACACGCACACACAGATTAGTCTTAATACAGGCAGGAGGTTCAGTTGCCTTGACAGTAACAGTTGTATAATTTAGATAAACATTATGAAAACTTTTCAAATGTGTTAATTATTTATACTTTAATGAAGAGCAGCCGCTGGAGTTCAGCCTCAGAAACAGCTCGACTGAAAGCCTCGGAGGAAAAGTTCATTTCAAAATGTGACAAAAACACTGAAAACAACAACAACTAAAGAAACCTGGCAAAACAACAACAACAGAGTCGTCTTCTTCTTTCGGCTGCTCCCATTTAGGGGTCACCAAAGCTGATCAACCGTCTCCATTTCTTCTGGTCCTCTGCATCTCCCTCTTTCAATCCATCCACCTGCATGTCCTCTCTCTCCACGTCCATAAACCACCTCTTTGGTCTTCATCTTCTCCTCTTTCCTGGCAGCTCCATCTTCAACATCCTCCTTCCAATATTCTCCTCGTCTCTCCTCTGCACATGGCCAAATCAACGCAACCTTGCTTCTCTAACTTTGTGTCCACAACGTCTAACCTGAGCTGTCCCTCTAATATACTCATCTCTAATCCTGTCCATCCTCGTCACACCCAGCGAACATCTCAGCATCTTTAACTCTGACACCTCCAGCTCCACCTCCCATCTTTTTGTCAGTGCCACCGTCTCCCACCCATTTAATTTGGGATTGTCCTGGTGTTTTGGGACCAGTAGGTTGCCCTGAGGTACCCTTTAGCAAGGAACCGTCCCCGTCACTGCTCCATTGGTTCTGGATTTGGCTGCTGGACGGTGTGTGAGTTGAATACAGAGGGTTTTATTTTGGTTCACTGTGTGCTCATACTGACAAGTAGTCACTTTTGCTTTCATGTTTTATAGTTCTTTGATTTGATTCAACAGCATTTTTAGTAGGAGAGCTTCTCGTAGAAGAATTAAAATTCATTAAAGCCTTAGACTTCCTTTAATCTTAGCATCGTCTCCAAACTGCATAACATAGCTGGTCTCACTACCATCCCATAAACCTTCCTCCTCACTTTCACTGGTCTCCATCTGTCACAGATCACTCCTGTCACTCTTCTCCACCCATTCCAACCTGCCTGCACTCACTTCTTCACCTCTTCCAAACTCGCCATTACTCTGAACTGTTGATCCAAAGTATTTAAAGTCCTCCACCTTCACTATCTCCACTCCCTCCATCCTCACTACTCCACTTTCCTCCCTTTCGTTCACACTCATGTATTCTGTCTTTGCCCTACTCACTTTCATTCCTCTCCTCTCCAGAGCAGATCTCCATCTCTCCAGGTTCTCCTCAAGCTGCTCCCTACTCTCACTACAGATCACAATATCATCAGCAAACATCATCATCCACCGAGACTCCTGTCTAACCTCGTCCGTCAACCTGTCCATCACTACTGCAAACAAGAACGGGCTCAGTGCTGATCCTTGATTTAATCCAACTTCCACCTTACATGCATCCGTCACTCCCACTGCAGATCTCACCACTGTTACACTGTCATCATACATATCCTGAACTACTCTCACATACTTCTCTGTAACTCCAGACTTCCTCGAAAAACCACAACTCCTCTCTAGGCACCCTGTCATCTGCTTTCTCCAAATCCACAAAGGCACAATGCAGCTCCTTCTGACCTTCTCTGTACTTCTCCATCAACACCCTCAGAGCAAACATTGCATCTGTGGAGCTCTTTCTCGGCATAAAACCATACTGCTGTTCACTGATCATCACCTCTTTTCTTAACCTGCTTCCACGACGTTTTCCCAGAACTTCATGCTGTGGCTGATCAACTGGTTTTTTTTTTAATAATAACAACAGAATCAACAACAGCAATAAGAACAATGGAAACATGGACAAGAACACTTCAAACAGCAGCAACAGCAATAGAAACAGCAAGTGCAATGTGAGATATATAAACGTGAAACACACAGCACATGGTGAACCACAACCACCCTCGGCATTTAACCCACACACACTGTCCAGCAGGGGGCAGACATATCCAGCACCCGGGGAGCAGTGGTGGGAACAGTACCTTGCTCAAGGGTTACTTCAGGGTAACCTACTGGTCCAGGATTGGAACCCATGACCTTCCAATCTCGGGACCTAGTCCAGGATTTAGGTGACTGTGCAAAAAAACATAACAGTGATTGTCAGAACTGATGAGCTGTTTATGAGGGTGAAGGCCTGCAGGAAGAAACTACTGATGTCATTTTTCCTCTTTCAGTAAGGACAACAGGACAGGCATGGAGATAATTACCACAGAGAAAGGGATTTTGGCAAAAGAGCAGAGAAAGACAAGATAAAAATGAATGGGTTTAGACTTGTATTGGAAATATGGCAACGTAAGAGGCAACCACAGTCTTAAAGTACTGAAGAGACAGATAAAAAAAGCATATCCCTTTTATATAAAATCTCAAAAGGCCCTGATCGGGACAGGGTGGTAACAGGATTCCCTTTGAAGGACAATGCCCTCCAAAAGGATGGACAAACTTGGGTGTCTCAGAGTCATACCGCATACAGATACCACTCCTGTTGTACAAACATTGTGAAAAGCTCCAGTGATCAGGCTTTAAAACAGAATTTCGGTGCCAAATTGGACAAACAAAACCAATGAGAAGCAATGGCAGACATCACACTCGCTTAATTAGAGAGTCGTAGGGGTCACTCATTTATTGAGCTCTCCGTCTATTCTGGGCACAGAAATGCCACGCTGACGATTCCCACCTCAAACAGTGGCCTCAGTCTTTGAAGACAAGACCTCACATAGATACTGACATCAAGCAGTCAGGCTGGGAATGCCTGAAAATCTGATCTGGGAGCTGTTTTAATGCAAAGAAAGCCCAAAGCAAGTCACAAAACCCAAACAGAAAAAATTCTGAATTTGGAATCAGTTCAGCAAGACATGAAAGTTGAGACTGGTGTCAGTCTTTAAAGCTCGTTGAACATTCTGTGCCTTTGAAACTGAGGCCTCTACATAAAATGCAACTCTACAAGCTCTGAGAATGGATGGATGGATGGATGGATGGATGAATAATTGTAGGGATGTATGCATGGATAGGTGTTGGCATGAATGTTAAGGGGGATGGATGGATGGATGGATGGACGGACAGACGGATGGATGAACATCCTAAGTTCAACTCTGGTGAGTCTAAAGGTGGACGTTCCAGTTTTAGAAGTTGGGACTCCTATCAAATCATCAGAGGGCTGTTGAGTCATTTTCGTTCTCATTATTTTTCCACCTTTAAGAAGGTTCTCACAATTTTTCATAGCCACAGTAATTGGAGAAGGTAAACAGCAGTGGCTTTTCAGCAGAAAGACTTCTTTTAGCTGGAGAGTTTGGCTGTCAGGACTGGATAATCATCCTTAAGATCTTAAAAGCCAATTTAATGCTAATTTACATTTTTTATAAATTCCTGCTACCTTAACGAACCCCTTTGGAAATGTTCAGAATGTGGCTTGATATTGAGGCCTTCTTTACTCACCAGCCTTGAACGTGTTACTACTTTCATCATTATTGCTTTAAACCTTCTAATTTACCAGATCTAGTGAAAACGTGATCACCCTGCTTGACCTAAAGTTAACATGACTGGGGTTTTGATGTTTGGCTCAATCCTGCTCATGACACACATTCAGAGACTAGAAATATCAAAGTATTTTTTACACTGAAGCAAAGTTCACTTTGAACCCAGTTATCTGTCCTTTCTCCTCCTTCAATTGAATACTCTATATTTTTATTTTTCATCACTTTTCCAACATCCAGACCCGTTTCAGACTAAATAGACACAAACACACAACATCCCTCTGTGTCTATTGGTGCACCTGTACTTTCTATTTTACACTCTCAGTACATTCCTGTACTTTCTATTTTACACTCTCAGTGCATTCCTGTACTTTTTACTTTACACTCTCAGTACATTCCTGTACTTTTTACTTTACACTCTCAGTACATTCCTGTACTTTTTACTTTACACTCTCAGTACATTCCTCTACTTTTTACTTTTATACTCTCTGTGCATTCCTGTACATTGACTTTTTAAATTTGTAATCTTGAATTTGTATTTCAGGAAATAACTGAAATAACCAAGTGACTATAAATTTTGTTCTTATTTCCAGGACGTTTGTATTGAACATAGTTAATGTGAAATGATTGGACGCTGCCAAGAGATGTTTTACTTGGAGGGATTTAATTTGAAGAGAACAGGATGTGAAAAAGTCAGAGGAGTTAAAATGTTGACCATGTCCCACAGCAATACACCAACAATTCCCCCCTTTTCCCTCTGAAAGGCCATTCAGAGGGAAATGGCCACTTTACCAGCTCCATCTACTGCTGGGTGCTCTCAGCTCACGCTTTGTTTGGTGAAAACAGGTGAAGAAACTGAGCGGTGAGTGCACATTCTGAGCCTGAGCTCCAGAACACATTAGAGGCTCATTTATGCTCAAAATTAAATGTGGCCTTCTGACCGCACTTTGCCTTCAATTTACCTGTGTTTGATGTTTTCTGAAAGCAGCAGCAGAAATCATGGAGACAGGGCCGCCGATGGTTGAGGAGGAGGAATAAATGTTCAAAATTGGGCAGCAGTTCAAGGAGAGACATGATTTACGGGCCCAAAGGTTCCTGTTCCAACGCTGCCTCCACTTATGGATCTTTTGTAACAGTGACTTCTACCGTCGCCATGTTTGTCAAACTTTCACCATCTTAGTGGACACTGCTTAACGTGCCAAAGCAACTTCTGAGGGTTCTTTATTTACTGGAATGGTTCTTTAAAGAAACTGAGAGGTTCTTTTGGAGACAAAAGAGCAACTCTGCCATTGCTCCTATTTTTGACCAATTTAATTCTGAAGAGTGGAACTGCGTTTACATTATTACACAATAACTCAATGGACAGAACAGATCCTAAGTCTTCAAAGGGTGTCTTGTCTTTTGATCCACCCCAGCGGTTCTGACCGGATCTGGTTCCCCTCCAGGCATCACAAGCCTCCAGAGGAAAATCTGAAGCCGCCGGCAGCTCTGGTCATATGTTATCCCGTGCAGAGATGAACATTACAGAAGCCAGCCTGAATTAGCATAAATCTGAACTTCCCAGGCAGTTAATTAGCTCCAGGGCAGACAGATCTGAGCGTGGGTGAGGATTAGGACCTGCTCCCAACAAAAAACACTTTTCTAACATCAGCACTAACCGCTGTGACTGCAAACACATCAGCTCCGGTGCCGGCATTTACCCCGTCAACTCAATTATTGGCAGCCACAGCAAAAACATGAGCTATCGAGCAACGAGGAGTGAGAGGGAAACCCCTGCTGTGAAAACAATTAACTTCCGACATTGTGTCGAAAAGAAACAGCACTCTGACACAATGCAAACACTATTATACAGCCACAACGTTCAGCCGCTGACGTGAAGAACTAGGCAGCAAGTCAGCAGGAAGATGGATCTGAAGGATGGACAGATGTCAGAGTATCTCCAGCAGGTCCTCTGGGGAGTTCCCAGCAGTCAGTTTCTATTAAAAGTGGACCAAAGAAGGACAACCAGGTCAGGCAAGGTCACCCAGGACTGAAGCAACTTGGAGTTGAAGGTCTTGCTCAGGAACCCAATAAGGTGAAGTGAAAGTGACTATCTGCCATTGTGAAAAACAGCACACAGGGAAATACATCCTCTGCATTTCGCCCACACACACCATGCAATAGGGAGTAGCCATATCCAGCACCTGGGGAGCAGTGATGGGGACGGTACCTTGCTCAAGTGTGCCTCAGGATAACCTGCTGGTCTGAGATTCGAACTTCTCAGATACTGAATTCCTAGAACTTTACAACTAAATAAAGCCGTTGGTGCTTTTGGACATCCTTGCTCTTTAAATCTTTTCCTTTATTTCCCCTCGTTTGTGCATCTTCGTCTTTTGATATCCTGTTGTGCTTTTGTTTGGAGAAACAGACCCATTTGTTACCTGCAAATCACAGACACCAAATGACTTGGAGACTCAAAGATCTTTAGATTCGAGTAAACCCTTCAAGGATCTCCCACCGGGACGGCACAAAGAAGCTTTCTTCTTAACAGGCTCTCCAAGATGCTGGAAATGTGTGGAACTGGAAGCACCAAAAGGAGGAGATGGTGGGTTGAGGCTGTTGGACATGTCTCCGTCTCTGGGGAGGACATCAAAGATGAGCGCCAGTTTTTTAATGACTGTTTTTAGTCGCATCTGTTTTTGGAACAGACGGGCTGCATCCCAAACCTCACACTTCTACACTTTACACTACATCACTGAGTGTGTGTCCAGTGGTCTTAATCAATGATCTAAACCCCAGTTTGCCCTCGACGGTTTTGTGCCGATCATGTGACTGAATTAACCAAAGGCACTCACCGGCCTCTTTATTAGGTACACCTTGCTATTACCTGGTTGGGTCCCTTTATCTGAACAGACGCAGTTCTTCATGGCAGGTTTGACAAGATCCTGGGAAGGTTCCTCTGAGATTTTGCAATTGCTGTATGCAACTTTGCACCTATGGTCTCTCCTGTTCCACCACAGCCCAAAAGTGATCTTCTGGACTGAAATCTGTGGAGGCCATTAGAACCTAAAGATGGTTTTGCATGAAAATCCCAGCAAATCAGCAAACTGCATTTTCTCAAACAAGCCCTTCAAGCACCAACAACCATGCCATGTTGAAAATCACTAGAATCACAGTTCCTCCCCATTCTGATGCTTGGTTGGTCTTCACCAGCTCCTCTTGACAAGGTCTTCATGTCCAAATGCATTGATTTACATAAACATTTGAATTAGCAAACAGCTGAACAGGAGATGCAAAGTGAGGAAGAGAGGTGAAGAAGACAGCGCAGGCAGGTTGGAATGGGTGGAGAAGAGTGATAGAAGTGGTTTGTGACAGATAGGGACCAGCTAGAGTGAAAGGGAAGGTTTGTGAGACCCACTATGTTATACGGGATGGCGATGGTGATGAAAAGACAAGCGGCGGAGGTAGTATTTAAGAGGGACAGCTCAGGTTGGACACTTCGGAGACAAAGTGAGACTGCGTTTGAACATGTCCAGAGGAGAGACGAGGAGTATATCAGGAGAAGGATGTTGAGGATGAAGAGGAGAAGAGGAAGGACAAAGAGTTGGTTTATGGATGTGGTGAGAGAGGACATGCAGGGGGAGGATAAGAAAGAAGATGCAGAGGACAGTAAGACATGGAAATGGACAATCCGATGTGGAGACACCCAACAGGAGCAGCTGATCTAAGATAGACCATCACCTTAGATCAGATCGTCTCCAATTATAACCACAGCTTTTATATTAAAGGTTTTTACAACAATATCATGGAGGATGTCCTGCGTCCCCTCTTCACACCATTTTGTCTTTGTTTATTCCTCTCCTCACTCAGGTGGTCTTTGACTTCTGTGTAAATGAGCTCCTCTAAAGACCCCGACACTTTTCCAAAACGTGACGTCTACCCTGCATCATTTGAGGGACGAAAACAAAAAGGATTTGGAGATGTTCCGATACTTTTGTGTAAAAAAAACCAAAACAAAATAATAATTTAACGTACTTTTCTTTCTTGAATGAATGATATTTTGATGGGATGTAAAGAAAAGTGAAAAGAGGTTTACAAAAAAAGAATATATTTACAGTTTTTACAGTTTTAAACGTTATAAAACAAAACACAACCAAGATTATCCATCGTAAGAAACGTCCTGTGCACAAAACATACAAACCAATACATTGTATTCACAGATCAATGGATCGCGGGATCACACACACACACACACACACACACACACACACACACACACACACACAGGAAATGCAAACAACCATATGATGTGTGTGGTTTCACTTTGTAAAGTCTGAAAAAGAGTCCACACGGGGCCAGGACAGAAACGATGGACAGGAGGCTCAGTTCAGAGTGTGTGTGTGTGTGTGTGTGTGTGTGTGTGTGTGTGTGTGCAACCCCAAATCAGGAGAAAAAAGGGACATTATAGAAAATGCTAATTAAAAAAATGATAAAAAACAATAAAATACAAATAAAAATATAATTTTTAATTTTTAATTGCAGACATCAGAAACCCATGAGTTTGAATTTTTTCGGGTCAATTTTTAAAAAAAAATTTACATTCATTCCTGCATTTCAGGCCTGAACACAGTCCAAAAAATTGGGACGGGGGCTGTTCACATTTACATTTACGGCATTTATCAGACTTATCCAGAGAGACGTCCATGTCCTGATTACAGGGACAGTCCCCCCTGGAGACACTCAGGGTTCAGGGTCTCAGGGACCCAGTGGTGGTAGTGCTGGAGGTGGGATTCGAACCTGGGACCTCTTGAGCCACAGGTCCATGGACAAGTACCACCACTAGACCACCGACACCCCTTAGAGTTTAGAGCTACCAGTGGGGTTGAAATGAATCTAACCTAACGGGGGAAGTGAACTGGAGACAGAAATTATGATTCCGTACGAAAAAGTCTTGCAGCAAAGATGGACACGGACTCCAGCAATCTCCTGAGAAAATGGCTGAAATGCTTAAAAACCACATTCTTTAAAGGAGAGTTTGGAAGGCATTTGCATAGCGATGCAGTGGGTATCTGTCTCCTCACAGTGAGAAGGTCCTGGGTTCAGCCCCCAGGGAGGACGGTCCCTTTCCGTGTGGAGTGGACATGTTGTCCCCTTGTCTGTGTGTGTTCACTCCAGGAGCGCTGGTTTCCTCTCACCGTCCAAACACCTGCACGTCAGGAGGACTGGAGATGCTAAAGTGTCCCCCTACGTGTGTGTGTGTGTGTGTTATTATCTCTGTCCTATGCTGGACTATTGACCTGTCCAGGGTGTCCCCGCATTTCTCCATGTGAGAGCTGGGATAGACTCCAGCATCACCTGGGACCCTAATGAGGACAAGCGTCTCAGAAAATGAATTTATGTTAATGGTCCCTCTACACTACATTCACGAGCGCTACTTAAAACCTTACTGTGAATAAAAGATTGTGTCCCCACTTCTGAAGACTCTGGCACGGACACATTGGAAACCTGTATTGTGGGCAGACAAATCAGCTTTCCGGATCCTTTTCGGAAGAGGTGGACGGTGTGTGCTCTAGACAAAAACTTCCCTTATGAAGAACCGGCGGACAGATCTGAAGCGATGGCGACCCCGTAACTTTGCACGCCTTTAAGATACGTTTTGGCAGGTAGAGCAGGACGGGGTGAAACACTTCATCATAGGGTGTCCTCAGCAGCAAAATGTCTTTAGTCAAAATGCTCAAAGCGTCTCTTCTTTTGGAAGGTGATTCAGGCCTGAAGTGAGGGACGGGATGTAAGTGATGTGAAATGAGGAACCACAAAAAACCAGAACTCTGCTGGGTGCACACTGTCTGCAGAGAAATAAGTTAATGTAGGCCAAAGTCAATGTCTTTCCCACACTGGAGACACTTTTTTCTCAGGATTTGGGGTTGTGTGTGTGTGTGTGTGTGTGTGTGTGTGTGTGTGTGTGTGTGTGTGTGTGTGTGTGTGCGTGCGTGCGTGTGTGTGTGTGTGTGTGTCTCACACAGCAGTGGTGTGTTTAATGCTGTGGAAGCTGATGCGGGTGGGTGATGTGGGGATGGACATGGCCCTGGCCACTCGCACTCGCAGGGCATGGTTGTCCTGCCAACGGTGCCATCGCTTCCTCGCTGCAGAGCGGACCTGCGACAGGTAAACACACACACACACACACACACACACACACACACACACACACACACAGTTAATACATATACAATGCATATAAACGTAATTTAATAACACACCGTAACACACCCGTAACAGGTAGAACACACCGTAACACACCCGTAACAGGTAGAGCACACCGTAACACACCCGTAACAGGTAGAACACACCATAATACACCTGTAACAGGTAGAACACACCATAATACACCTGTAACAGGTAGAGCACACCGTAATACACCCGTAACAGGTAGAACACACCGTAATACACCCGTAACAGGTAGAGCACACCGTAATACACCTGTAACAGGTAGAACACACCATAATACACCCGTAACAGGTAGAACACACCGTAATACACCCGTAACAGGTAGAACACACCATAATACACCTGTAACAGGTAGAGCACACCGTAACACACCCGTAACAGGTAGAACACACCGTAATACACCTGTAACAGGTAGAACACACCATAATACACCCGTAACAGGTAGAACACTGGAATTCTGTAACACCTTCAGCAAGATACAAACATCTACACACCTGGAACAGGTAAGACATTAAGAAACACACCTGGCGCAGGTAAAACAAACCATTAAAGACTAGAATCATGTCTCATATGCTGGAACAAGTGTTACAGATGTAAGACATCAGTCAAAAACAGGTAGCGCGCGCACACACACACACACACACACACACACACACACACACACACACACAGCGAGCCTGTCAGTGAGAGGAAAAATTGTTGTAATTTAAGGTTTTGATTGAGCTTTCCATTAACAAACAGCGTTAGAGTGGAAGGGGTGAAATAACACAGTGCGAGGACAGATTACACCCCACTGCGGAATGCAGTTTGTGTGTGTGTGTGTGTGTGTGTGTGTGTGTGTGTGTGGATCTGAAGGCATCATTAAGGACCACGCTTGTTGTGGTTTAGACCTCAGGGCAGAAGGTGCTCCTTCCACTCTTTTCTATTTTTATCACTGAGCTCTGCTCTCACTGCGGCTAATCCACACTGACAGGCCCCGTCTGACGGACCCGATTCAGAACCAACGAGTGTGGTTCACCTTTCACACACACACACACACACACACACACACAGTCCAGTGACTTGTACAGCATAATCTTGGTGTAATCACCCAAATCTACAAAATGGCACAACTGTCTGTGTGTGTGTGTGTGCGCGCGCGTGTGTGTGTGTGTGTGTGTGTGTGTGTGTGTGTGCTTTCTTTTACAACTCCTTAAATTCCGGGCATTAACCAAATATCAGAAAGAAATAAAAACATGTTCCATGAGATTCTATATTACAATGAAAGGTTCTAGATACAATGGTGCTAAAAAGTCCTTAACCCACAAACATGGGGAACGTGCTCAGCAGGGAGTCCTGGTCTACTGTTTAGAGATTACGCCCCATAACTGGTTCGTATCCAGGACCGGTAGGTTGCCCTTTGATCAAGGTATCCTCCCCATCACTGCTCCCCGGGTGCTGGATGTTTGCCCCCTGCTGGACGATGTGTGTGTGTGTGTTAAATACAGAGGATGTGTTCGGCAGACTGTGACTTTCCTCCCAGATTAAATGGCATGATCAAAGCACAGCAGTCGTTCTAGATAACAGCGTCTGTCAAATACGTAGCTGCAGCCGTCCCGCCGGCGAGTCCAGAAGCAGCGTTTCTAGTAAAGCCGGTGTTCTCTGGTTTGTTTTATGATTCATGTCCCGGCTTGGCCTCTGATCATAACACACACACAAAAAACGAAGAAAGAAATGAAATTCTTGACCCCTCAGACCCCATGCGATATGAAGGGGCGGCATCTAATCATCTCTTCTGCCGAAGAGGATAAATCCGTTTGTGCCGCGTATCTGTTCCTCGATAGCTGCGAGTCGAGTCAGGAGCCCGGGCAGTAATTTGCTTTGGGCTCGGTGCTGGATTAGCCTAAAACGGACGGGCGGCGGAGGTATTTCCGAAGCTTTAATGGCACTCTCATGAGATCGGGAGAGATGAGCTCATGATCCTGTGAAAATCCTCCCATTTCCTGATGAAGTGAAGAGATTTATCGGCGCTGGACTCTGATAGGCTGTAATCTGCAGCTGTCCTCGGGATAGACGTAGAAAGTGTCCTCTTCTCAATTTAACGGCTCTTCCGGCATCATCACGTCCTGATCGCTATGTTGTTCTACATCTACTTCGCTACATCACACGCTACATAGTGACCTAGTGTTCAGGGAGTCGGCCACAGGATCGGAAGATTGTGGGTTCGAGCCCCTCACCAGTAGGTTGCCCTGAGGTACCCTTGAGCAAGGTACCGTCCCCGTCACTGCTCCCCGGGTGCTTTCATAGCTGCAGGGTGTTTGCATGGGTTAAATGCAGAGGTCCAGTTTCGTTGTGGTTCACTGTGTGCTGTGCTGTGACCTCGCAATGACTAGTCACTTTCACTTTATCCTCTGTGGCATTTTATACCCAACATGAAAGGAAAGAAGTAACAATCTTCTGATCCATTCGTCCACCGGGTTTTGATGTTGATAATGGTCGGTGTGTGGAGTTTTCTGTGTCGCGATGATGAAAGACGAAGCTCCATGCCGCCCTTATTATTGGATGAGCTGTGATTCTGAGCACCACATTAGGAAAGTGGATCATGTCACCATGGTAACGCTAATTACTGATCAGAGGAACAAAAAAACATAATTGTGAAATATATTCCTGTACGTGTTTTCTTCATCTAGGTCATGCTTATGGCACGTTGGATCATCTGCACGTCCTCTCTCACCGCGTCCATAAACCTCCTCTTTGGTCTTCCTCTTCTCCTCTTTCCTCCAGCTCCACCGCAACATCCTTCTGAAATACTCCTCGTCTCCTCTGGACACGTCAACACAAATTAACACGGTCTCGCTTCCCTCGTTTTTGTCTCCAAATCGTACAGTTTTCAACCCTTTAAACACGGCTGGTCTCACTACCCTTCTGTGAACCTTCAAACCGAGAACTTCTGCCAGACATGAAGGTAGAAATTCTAGCCAATTGAAGTTACTTAGTAATGTGAGTTTAAAGTTTCGCCTCCTCAGTGCCGATTGAAGAGGGTCTTCAGTGTCCATGTGAAGATGTGTAAGGTCTCAGCAGTTCTGATGGTCTGATGGAAGTTTGTTCTGAAGATGTTCTGTGGTTGGATCAGATGGGTAAGAACGGACCATTTCTGGCATTGTCAGGCAGATGATTTGAACTGATCTAGACCCTGTATTACGTTTACATTTAACAGACGCTCTTATCCAGAGCGACTTCCAAATCCTGATTTCAGGGACAGCAACTCAGGGTGGAGGGTTTTTGCTCAGGAACCCAGTGGTGGTGGTGGAGCTGGAGGTGGGATTCGAACCTGTGACCTCTTGGTCTGAAGGCGCATATTATTAATTTATAAAAAAAAAACAAAAACAAAAAACAAACATTTAAGACACTTTTTGCCAGCTTTGCTGCTTCGGTTGCCTCACAGCGTGAAGGCTGTTGGTCCACGTCTCTTCTGGTTTTCTCCCAGTTATGTCCCAGACGTTAAATTGCTCCCTAGAAGCGACTGTGTTTATCTACGGCTTAAGTGAAAGTGAAAGTGACCATGTCTCAATGTGAACCACAATCACATCCTCTGCATTTAACCCACACACACCGTGCAGCAGGGGGCAGACACCCCCAGTGATGGGGATGATACCTTGCTCAAGAGGACCTCAGGGTCCTACTGCTCTGGGACTCGAACCCACAACCTTCCGATCATGTGGCTTAGTCCCCTAAACTTCCCTAAACACTCCAAGTGGGTCAAAAATGGACATTTACGTTTGCTGCAAACGCTCTCATCCAGAGCAACGTCCATGTCAGAGGACATGGACACAGGACAGTCCCTCAGGGTTAAGGGTCTTGCTCAGGAACCCATGGTGGGATTCGAACCTGGGACCTCTTGAGCAACCCATGGTGGGATTCGAACCTGGGACCTCTTGAGCCATAGGTCCACAGACAAGTACCACCACTAGACCACCACCACCCTCAAAATGAACGGTATTAATAGACTGCAAGTCCATCCATCCATCCATTTTCTGTGAAAGTGAAAGTGACAACCCTCGTCATTGCGAGGTCACTGCGCAGCACACGTGAACCACAACGAAACTGGACCTCTGCATTTAACCCATGCAAACACCGTGAAGCAGTGGGCAGCTATTGAAAGCGCCCAGGGAGCAGTGACGGGGACGGTACCTTGCTCAAGGGTACCTCAGGGCAACCTACTGGTGAGGGAATCGAACCCACAATCTTCCGATGCGGGGGCAACTCCCTCACCACTGGACCACCGCTGCCCCTGAATAGTGTGATGCTGTTGAATCAGAGCTGCTGCTGATGCAGATGTGACAGCATGTAAGAGGCTGGAACCTCCTCATCACACTGATCAGTAGGCGGTGAGCGATATGACCCCATTAAACTGTGTGTGTGTGTGTGTGTGTGTGTGTGTGTGTGTGTGTGTGTAAATGTCTGTAATAATGGGGTCTTTGCTGTCACCGTGGAAATGGGGCGGCCCTTTTTTATCGGCATGGCTGTCACCCTGTTCTGCTCAGGCATGAAATTAGCCTCACTGTTGACTCACCTCGCCGTTGAGGAAGCAGTAGAAGACCGACACGAAGAAACCCTGCAAAAGAACAACGGCACACAGTTAACCCTTCCAACAGAACACAGCTAGCACTTCGCTTTCTCCATCTTTCACTCCAAGCTCGATGGAGAATCCAGATTAGCCTACATGTATGTTCAGGGTAAAACGGATCAGCGTGTGGAATTGGAGTTTTTGGTGGAAACTCCGTGCTGCCCTTATTATTGGATGGGCTGCGAAAGGGGATAGTATCACCATGGAAACACTTAGTCTTGATCAGAGTAACAACAAAAGGACAAAAAATGTGAAGTATATTCTTATTCCTGTCTAAAACGTTGATATTTTAGAATTCAAATTTGATGGATAAGCTTGAATTTGCCGTCCACTGTGGATTCTCACCTGCCCACACTCAGTAAATCAATCGAATGTTAATGTAACTTAATAATAATAATATTAATAATAATAAAAACAGCAATAATAATAATCAAAATAATATTACTACCAACATTAACAATAATAATAATAATAATAATAATAACAGCAACAGTAATAATAACAATAATAATAAAAGCTATAGCAAAAAAAATAATAATAATAATAATAAAAATAATAATATAATAACAACAATAATAATAACACCAAAAGCTACAACGACAACAACAATAATGATGATGATGATGATGACATAATAGCAACAACAACAATAATAATAATAATAATAATAATAATAATAATAATAATAATATTATAACAAGAGCGAATTTTAATGAGTAATATTGTATTGTATTGCTAGAACTGTTTTGGGGAATAAAAACCAAAGGTTCTCTGGTTCTGTTTGATTTTAAGATCTTCAGTAAAGCAGCGTTCGCTGATCTTCAGTCTGATCAGGAGTGGGGTCCATCAGACCTTCGGTAATGGATGAAGGTCTCCATCCATTAAAAACCAGCTGCAGGATTTACAATCAGTTCTAAATGGTACAGAGTCGGTGGAGTGAAGCTAGAACAGGGTTCTGTGTTTCCTGTGCGATGGTTCTTTGGTGTTCTGAGAAACTACTCTTTCTGATCTTATTGTTCTATAAACGCTCATTACATTTTTCCTGCAGTTCATTGTAGTTAGTGAGTCAGTTGCCCCCGGCAACAAGGTGATTGATGGTTTAGGGCTGAGATGATAGACAGCATGGACGCGCAGCAGGACAGATGGCTTTGAAGCTCGTCGTCTGGCAGGTTTTTCACCTGAAGACGTCTCTTTCAGTATCGGGGGTGTTAATATATTTTAGCCCCCTGCTGAGCACCATTGCTTTTGCACATTTATGACTATTTCTTGTCCCCAAAAAGGACAGTTTCACTAAAGATACTGAATCTGGAGATGAATGATGATGATCATCATTATTATCATCATTATTAGTAATAGAACAGAATAGAATAGAATAATCATTTATTATCCCACGCTTGAGAAATATGGGTGTTACAGCTCTTTAACAAGAAAGTACTGTTAAAATGAAAAATTATTTTGACAAATTAGCTTTTAATTACTACAAATGACAACAATAATTAAAATTAAAAAATATGATTATTGTGAAAATCAAACTATATTTTAACATTTTATTAATATTAATAATATTTTTTCTGTTTTTGGTCATTGAAATAATTATAATGAGCACAATAATAAAAAACATTAGCATTGATATTATTATTATAGGAGGCGACGAATAAACGAATAAACCCAGACACTGAACTCAGCACACACACACACACACACACACACACACACACACACACACACACACACGTCCTCACTCGGCTCATACAGACTGTCGCTCCGTCTCTCTATAACAGAAAGTCCAGACACTCACTTTTATTAAAAGTAAGATTAATTTTAATACTTTTAGAATTAGTTTCTAGTTTGAGGGTGCTACTCTGCAGCTCCCAGCTTCAACGAGTAAACAGGAAGTCAGTGGAAGTGATGATGTGTACAGAATGATGAAGAGTAACAATAAAAAATATAAAGAAAATAGTAAAAAAAACTCTAAAGTAGATTCGAATAAACACATCCCTCAAAAATAATATCCGAAGTTTTAAGAAAATAAACATCTATATTAAGCATCAAATAGAAGTATGATCCAGAACAATGTTTCAATAAAGCCTAAGACGATTCGTATTCAGACTGAAGTTCTAATGAAATTTTGAGAATGAAGCTACAAACGTGAATATCAAGAATGGAGATCAATTATGTATATAAACATCCAGAATAAAGTTTTTAAAAGTTCTAATAAAATTTATACCGGGAACAAACGTCTAGTACAATTAATATACAGATTTTTATTATTAATAGATTAAAATGAACATAAACCTTTATTCAAATTTAAAATTCAGCTCCTAAATGAAGTTCTAAAGCAATTCACACTCGTGGAAAATGTCTAATAAAAAAAGAAAGAATGATATCTAGAAAAGGTGTCCTGAAAGATCTGAATATCTTAATCCAATAAAATGAACATCCCCATAAATGTTCTATTAAAATGAATATCTAGAATTACTTTCTGTTAAAAAATATTTCAAATAAACTTCTGATCAAAGGAATATCCAGGATGAAGTTCTGAAACATGAAGATCCATAATCAAATTCTAGTAGGATGAATATCTAGAAAAGGAAGAAATCTAGAATACTCATACATCAAGCATGAATAAAAACAGTTCTGATAAAAACAAATATCCCTATTAAAGTTCTAATAAGATGAATATCTAGATCCAACTCATAAAATGGATCTTATTAATATTAAATATGAGTTTGAAGCTATTTTAACTGCACGTCGGAGATCTGAGGTCTAACCAGGCTCATTGATCAGATTATCTCCAGGATGGGATTAAACTGAGTTTTAACAGCTGATCAGGGTGAAACAGATGTTGTGCATGAAAACTTAAGGTCTTAATTAAGTCTGGTGTGGGGTTTAAGAGCTCGTGGAGGATCGGTCTCACCTGAAAGGACTGAAGGAACGAGTTGAAATAAATAAAGACGATCTGAGAGATGTCGTCCTCCCCTGGATTCACAAAGAACAGCATGTACGTGATTCCCAGCAGAGGCAGCAGCACTAACGTAGCCTTCACAGCTTTTCTACAGAGAGGAGAAAAGAGAGAGAGAATTAATGGGGTAGGAAGGTAGCGAGACCAGCTATGTTATATGGGTTGGAGGCAGAAGACGGGAGGTGGAGCGGGAGGTGTTAAAGACGCTGAGATTTGCTTCTGGAGAAACGTGGATGGACATGATTAGGAATTAGTGTATCAGAGGGACAGCTCAGGTTGGACACTTTGGAGACAGAGTCAGAGAACTGAGACTGGTTTGGACACGTCCAGAGGAGAGACGAGGAGCATATCAGAAGAAGGATGTTGAAGATGGAGCTGCCAGGAAAGAGGAGAAGAGGAAGGACAAAGAGGAGGGTTATGGATGTGGTGAGAGAGGACATGAAAGAGGAAAATGCAGAGGACAGGAAGACATTGCTCTCTGCGATCGCGGTCACAGCTGAAGTGAAGGACAATGCTGGCACGTCTGATGATGAAAGGGTGGACGAGGCTGTGCGGTAAACAGGCAGTAAATCACACTCGTTGGGAAGACTGAGAGACGGATCCTCTTCAGCAAATTGGAAACTCCGTCCGAGTCACTTCTCTGAATCGCTGACACGGGCAGGACTGTCCTCCGACGTGACCAGCATGTCAACCCACAGCATGGATACATCAGGACTGTCCACCTCGGGGACCGAGACACCTTCCTATTAAAGGCTTCATGATGAGTGAAGGCTGAGTTCAATTTGGAACTGCCCTGGTGTTTAGGGATTCTGTCCCCTGGAGGTACCCTGAGCAAGGTACCGTCCAGATCACTGCTCCCCGGGTGCTGGATTTGGCTGCTGGACAGTGTGTGTGGGAAATGCTGAGGATTTCATTGTTGTTCACAGTGACATGTAGTCACTTTCACTTTCACGTTTTATTGTTCTTCAGTTTGATTCAACAGCATTTTTAGAAGGAGAACTTCTTGTAGAAGAATTTTTATTCATATAAGCCTTAGACCTCTCCAACCCATATAACATAGCCGGTCTCACTTCCGTCCCGTAAACCTTCCATTTCACTCATACCGGTCTCCGTCTGTCACGGCTCACTCCTGTCTCTCTTCTCCACCCATTCCAACCTGCCTGAACTCGGAACTCCTCCACCTTCACCACTTCTACTCCCTGCGTCCTCACCACTCTGCTGTCCTCCCTTTCTTTTGCAGTCGTTTTCTGTCTTTCTGAGCTCTAATAGCTGCGGGTTGATTAGGTGGGATTGCTTTTCAGCCGCAGTAAAACACTCTCAGTGTAATTAAACATGATCTCAGCCGGAGTAAACAGCGAAGACCAACCAGCACTCCCACTTCGAGGGGTTTAATAAAACTGCTCTCAGTACCTGAGCCAGAGAGCCCGGGCTTGAGCTGCAGAGCCTAAGTGTGTGGACAAGACGAGGTCATGGTTCCGAAAAGCTCTTTAAGCTGCGAAAGCTTTTCACTTAAATTGATCCTTTCTCCTCTGTGACTTTGGATCACTTTCAATCTCTTGAAATCTCGTGGCCTTTAAGTGATGCAATGCCTGGTGACCTTAACAGAGCCTGCTGGAGGCGGGAGTCCAGCTCCAGAGCCCAACCAAAACCAACAGTACTTTGCTTGCTTTTTAAAAAGGAGAAGAAAACATTCAGACGGAACCTTCTTCAGGTTCTCTCGCAGGGTTTGGCCGCTCGCTAATTGGACTCGTCAGCTAGTTATCATGAGCTTTACGAGCCGAGTCAGCCGTGTAAGAGGCGGAAAAATGCAGAAATGTGCAGCAGATGGGTCTTCAGCGAAGCCTTTGAGAAGTGCTTTAGGGGAACACTCACTGATGATACACAAGATGATAACTGGCCGAGTTTCTGAAGAGAGAACCAGGAATTTCTACATCCTGAAATACAAAATTAGTTTTTTTTGGTTTCAGATGACACTTTTTATTCATTCAAAGCAGGAGGATATGCTTGTCTTGCAGGTTTAATTGATCTAAAATGCTGTCGATGGACTCTGTTTCTTCAGAGCTTCCTCTGGACAAAGAATTTTATAAAAAAATCTTTCATATAACACACCAACACATCTGGACCATGGAGCGACAGAAGAAGTCTGGTCATGTTACCGTGTGGACGGTCAGGCGTGCATTTGTTGCTTATATTCATCAATGGGGAAGAGACAGCACCAGAGTGGCTTATGGGAAGAAGGTGAGCCAATGGAGGCAGTGTGATGCTCTAGACAATCATCTGCAGGGAAACCTTGGGTTTCATGTGGACATTAAACATCTCTGCAGACCAAGTTCCCCCTTTCATGGGGACAGTGTCCCCTATTGGCAGTGTCCTCTTTCAGCAGGACGGCGCTCCATGCCGCACTGCAAACACTGTTCAGGAACACTTTGAGGAACATGAAAATCTTGTTCGAGCATCTGTGGGGTTTTCAGAAGAGACCAGTTTGATTTATGGAGGCTCCACCTCACAGCTTACAGGATCTAGCTGCAGATGTCAGATGCACACCCGGCTCACTGAAAGAGTTTGCATCCTAAACCTAAATGCAAATTAGCTTATTCACATAGGCTGCAATTCTGAACATCTCATCTCGGGAAAGCGAGAAGTAATAAATCATTCACTTCCAATACATGGAACGATTATTTTCTGGGCTCATCCAGCTCATTTCAAAACCACTCTGTCTGGGGCCCAGTAGCTTGCATCACTCTGCTCCACTGCAAAACGAGGCTCAGTTGAAGACTTGATCCCAGGACTTAAGGAGCTCTCTGTACTATAGGAGCATTTCCAGGGGAGCAGTGATGGGGACGGTACATTGCACAAGGTAGCTCAGGGCAGGGCAACCAGGTATCGATGGGTTAGTTCTGGACCACAACTCCAGCTCATCCCAGAGGTGTTGGATGGAGCTCCATCAGTCCTTACAATATGGCCCAAAACTGGGGGGGGGGGCTTTAGCCAATGGGGCTTGTGACTTTAAGCACATGCGTTGTGATTGGTCAGTACTTTTTCATGGATACAATGCAAGCTGTGTATGCAGCAACGGGAGCAGGTTCAACTGAAAAGGCTGTCTGAATACTTATGGACAGAGTATTTTTATATGTTGCAAAAAGAAATATTTCAGATTTCCATGGAAACGCCCAGGTTTGTCACCGTTTGGGCCTCATGGTTGCAACAGAAACTCAACCACGGGCTCAAAATTAGAAGGGAGAAAGGTCAAGGGTCAGATTTAGTGACACGTTAAGGTCAGATGATTCTGACAGGGATGGACGAGGACAAAGAATTACTTCGTTTTGACTGTTTGAATGAAACAGTAATTGAATAACGAAGAAATGTTCTCATGAGGAGGTACAAGAACCCACAGGGTGTATCGTCTTCCTCCCGGGAGAGACCGCGAGCTTTTCCTGGATGCATAGATACGTCTAAAAAAGAAAAAGGGTCGATACAGTGAGACCTTTACAAATATCGATCTCATCAACAATACGTTGTCAATAGTATGAGAACACATGACCTTCAGGCCTGTTTGCACTGGTTGGACATTCTGTTTTGAAACCATGGGCATGAATATGGAGCTGCATCGTATTTTGCTGCTATAATGGATGCCATTCTTCTGCAAAGGCTTTCCACAAGGTTTTGGAGTGCGTCCTTCAGAATCAGGCTCCATTCAGTCAAGACGTCAGTGAGGTCAGGTTGGACGAGAAGGTCTAGCTCATAATTAACCTTCCAAATGACTCCAAAGGTTTTGGTTTGGTTCATAGGAATAGAACAGAATAGGAAGATGTATTTGTTGATGTATTTGCAAGGCCTGTCTCGAAACGGAAGAAACAAAAGAAGCAGAAGTAGCGAATGTGCTCAGTGCTCAGTGTTTGGTTCTAAGCTCATGAAATCGATGCCTTTGTAACAGGAGCGAAGCTGGAACAATAAAAAGTTCTTCCCCAAACTGTTGCCACAATGTTGGAAGCAACTTGTTGCATAACGGGCCCAAATTAATGAAGCCAAACCCTGAGAAACAGCCCCAGCCCTTAATTCCACCCCCACCAAACATTCCTGTTGGAACTACGCATTCTGGAGTTCTGGTGAAAACCCACTTTCGTCCAGATATTTAAGTATGATTAAAGAATCGAGAGCGAGAAGGTTCTGCAATGGACTGGTGACCTGTCCAGGGTGTGTTCCCATCATTCCCCGTGAGAGCTGGGATAGATTCCAGCAGCGCCCGCGACCTTAATCAGGACAAACGGCTCAGAAAACAAGCGAGAAAGCGAGTGAGTGATTTCTGCAGGCTTCACACCTTTTGGCAACGATATCTTGGTCTTTTTTGCCGCTGCTCAGGTTTGGAAACTCAAAAGCTCATGACTCACAGTACTTCAGATGTTTGAAAGTCTGCAGTTTTTATGCACTCCAGCACTTGGTGACCCCACTTTGTGATCTTCCATGACTGAGCTGCTGTTCCTCCAGGAAAGGATTTTCAAAATAACAGCACTTAAAGTCGGGTGGATCTAACAAAGCTGAAGTTTCACAAACTGACATGTCTCAAAGGCGGCATCCTTTGACCACATCACACCTAAAGCGAAGTGATGGGGGAGAGGGAGGACCACCCTACACACCCAGAGAGAGAGAGGACAGTTCTACTGAGTGATGGGGGAAAGGGAGGACCACCCTACTCACCCAGAGAGAGAGAGGACAGTTCTACTGAGTGATGGGGGAGAGGGAGGACCACCCTACTCACCCAGAGAGAGAGAGAGAGGACAGTTCTACTGAGTGATGGGGTAGAGGGAGGACCACCCTACTCACCCAGAGAGAGAGAGGACAGTTCTACTGAGTGATGAGGGAGAGGGAGGACCACCCTACACACCCAGAGAGAGAGAGAGGACAGTTCTACTGAGTGATGGGGGAGAGGGAGGACTGGCTTACCTCGCCATCCCCCACCCAAGTGAGAGAAAAGACAGTTAGCATTCTGAGTGATGGGGAGAAGGAGGACCACCCAGAGACAGATGAGACATTGGACTGCAGATTGTTTTTGTTGTTGCAGACATGTCAGGGAGAGGTGGTCTTGACTCACCTGTACTGTATAGTCTCAGACGTGGTGGAGGCTCGAAGTTTGGTCATGAGAATCCGCACGATGTTGAAGAGGAACACAAAGTTTATCTACAAAGAAAAGAGGGGAAAAAAGCGATTTAGGATGAGTGCACATTCAACAAAACAGGAGGAAAACCTCATTTTCACCTTCATTTTCAGTTTGTTTCTGCAGAAAAGCAGCGTGATGTAGTAAAACAGAACAGACGACTGAGTGCTACACGGCTTCTACAAGAAATATACTCTAAATATCGGACTTTAGAACATACTCCTCATTATCACTTTTAAATAACACTAATGCCGGTAAATATGCCATATGTGGTGGTCTAGTGTTTAGGGACTAGGCCCAAGGATCGAAAGGTCATGGGTTCAAATCCCTTACCAGTAGGTTGCCCTGAGATGCCCTTGGGCAAGGTACCATCCCCATCACTGCTCCCTGGGTGCTTTCAATAGCTGTGCTGTGTCGTGCTGCTCGATGACAAGTTGTCACTTTCACTTTCATTACTATATCAATATTTGATTTGGACTGAAACCAGTCGTTTTAGAATCTTCTGAAGCTCCTTGTTTGGGAGACATTCACTTATAGGCTCCTTTATTTTAATTGACCATCTTTTTTCCAGTGTGTGATTATATCAGCTTATGGATTTGGACCCTTTCATGCATGTATCTGCTACAAAATAGTCTACAGAGCATCCTGAAGACTGTCGGTGGTGAGCACTCGGCGATGCTACAGGCAGGACTGTGCTTTTCACTGTGCAGGACGTTTGACACTTAAAGCTAGCGTGAATTAAAGCTGCGTGCTGGGCGACATAATCATGGGCAATTCTGCGAAGCCATTGTTGCTCCGCATTACGTATTCATAGAAGCTCAATTATACAGCAGGTCTGAAGCAGCAAGCGGCACAAACAGAAAACAGGGACGAAGCACACTTGTATAAGAAGCTGCACCAAAAGACGAGCTGTACTCACGAGCAGGACCACAATGACCGGGCCTTGATAAATGTAGTCGATGTATTTTCCAGGTTCTTTTCCAAACCAGCATCTAAAAATAAAAGAAAATCTCTTTAAATGTCTCTCAGATTCATTCACTGTAGATTATATACACATGCAAAGTACATACACTCTTCACTAAAGCAAAAAAATACTCCATTAAAGTAAAAGTAGTGACCTTTCACTTTTATTCAGTCAAAAAAGTACAGGAATGTACTGCGAGTGTAAAGTAAAAAGTACAGGAGTGTACTGAGAGTGTAAAGTAAAAAGTACAGGAGTGTACTGAGAGTTTTAAGTAAAAAGTACAGGAATGTACTGAGAGTGTAAAGTAAAAAGTACAGGAATGTACTGAGAGTGTAAAGTAAAAAGTACAAGAATGTACTGAGAGTGTAAAGTAAAAGTACAGGAGTGTATTGAGAGTGTAAAGTAAAAGTACAGGAATGTACTGAGAGTGTAAAGTAAAAGTACAGGAATGTACTGAGAGTGTAAAGTAAAAGTACAGGAATGTACTGAGAGTGTAAAGTAAAAGTACAGGAGTGTACTGAGAGTGTAAAGT
The DNA here is from genome assembly GCA_017165825.1 of Hepsetus odoe. Lineage (NCBI taxonomy): Eukaryota > Metazoa > Chordata > Actinopteri > Characiformes > Hepsetidae > Hepsetus > Hepsetus odoe. The sequence goes on from CM029388.1 coordinate 5,528,955, forward strand.
GAGACGTGTCTCCTCTGAAGGACGTCTGGAGCGTCTGTCTGTGCTGAGAGTGAACTGAATCTCACTCCATATTAATAGAATTAAAGACTATTAAAGCCTCGAACTTCAACTCCAATAAAAACAATCTACTGAAAATAATCCACATGAACTTCACCGCTTCACTTTCATCACCGTCTCTACTAGTTCTCCATCACGGACACACACTCCACACACCCTGAACTCCACCGTCCACTCTCCCCGTCCTCTCTCTCACTCTCCTTCACTCTGTCCTGCACCGATGGACACAGAGGGACGTCTCTTCTGTGTTTGTGTCCATTTAGTCTGAGACGGTCTGGATGGTGGGACGGTGAGCAGGTTAACAATAAATTGAACGAATACCTTTTGGCAGTGCTGGCTTAGTGGCTAGGTACTTGCCCTCATGATCTCAGGTTACCCCGAGGTACCCTTGGGCAAGGTACTGTCCCAATCACTGCTTCACGGGCGTGGTTGTTGCACTGCAGCCTTTGGGAGTACTCCGAAATTTGGACTAGAGGAAACAATCGCCAGAGATGAAGCAGTTCCCTCGGCTCAGACCTACCCCCCAACGAATACCGGCGGCTGATTTCCTGCTTCGTCTTTCCTTTAGATTGTAAAAATCGGCTGCCAATTCTCAGGAGCATCAACTTACGAAGAGCGGTAATTAGCAGCGCGAGGATTTCTGCCATTAGCTTTTAACGCCGAGCTCCATCGCGCGCTTTTACGCCATTTCATTTAAACCTGCTGCTTGATTTTTTGGAAGCGCAACATGGCAGCATGTTCACAGCAATCTGGCTTCGAAGCTCTGTGTGTGTGTGTGTGTGTGTGTGTGTTTGCATCTTGTGTTGAAACGATGCACCAAAACAGGGATAACCTGCAGGCGCTGAACTCTGCACGCAGGTTACGAGCTACATCTTAACGATCTTTTGTCGACGCGAACGTGCGGCTTTTCATGCGGAAAATGTCCAATCAAGTGCATCCATCCTCCAGGCTCGTCCAGATCAATAGCGGCAGGGAAACACGGACAAAGCTTGACGTAAATGAGGCTCTTCTCCCTTTTGTTTCCCCCCTTTCTTCCTTCCTCGCCCCGTTTCTGCGTTCCGTCAGAAGTGAAGGCACCGCCGTTTCAATCGATGCTCGTTTCCAGCGCCTGCGCTAACCTGCTGGACGTGAAGAACAATCAATCCGAGCTCTTTCTTTTTCCTTTTTTTCGTCTAAACGCTTCAACTGGCTGCTGGAGCGAAGAAAGAGACAAGAAGAGAGAAAGACTTACTGTTCGTTTTCATTGTAAAGTTTTCCAACCGCCCACGCCACAATGATTGGGCACGGAATACCTGGGAAGAAAGCAAACAGAGAAGAGAAGCGATTACTAATTAAGAGCCTTTCACACCACAAGCCTCGGCAGAGCGTCGGCGCTCCGGACGGAGCGGGAGGGCCTCTAGCAGGGCGGCCCTTTGTGGCTCTTACGGGACGACGGAGGCCGAATCGTGGCCTGATTGCTTCCGTCGGCTCCGGCCTTGAGCGCGAGGCGCTACGCCGTGTTGTCGACGATCCAATTTTCTTCCAAGACCCCAATTTTCCTTCCCGGGACCTCTTCGATGGGAAGCCTCCTTCAGCCCTGCCCTGCGCTTGTCTGCGAGGCGTCGGCGCGGCGGGAGAAGGCCTGTAACGTCCCGTTATGAACCTCCAATTATCAGAAGACGGGACCCCCTAAACTGTCAGTGCTGCTGGAAAGGTTGCGTTTATTACAAATCCACACCTTCCTCTGCTTCCTCTTCCCCGATTTACAGAAACGTGGCGCTGCCTCACATCTAGACGTCCCGAGGAAGGATGGACCCTGCATTTTAAAAAGGGAGGAGGACTTTTTATCCCTTGCTTTCGTGGCTACACAAAATACCGTCTGTAAATTGTTCTCATTCTAAGGCGGCAGGCAATCGAAGCTCTAACCAATCACGCGCCAGGTATGAATCAGAGCAAGCCAATAAAATGAGTATTTGGGCCAGATAGTCTCACCGTGCCTTTAAGAACGATGTATGTAAATGATCTCTTTTCTGATTGGCTCAAGAAACGAGAGTGAAGCATCTCATGTGAATTGATGAGTCGAAACTGCTGCTTACGGAGACGAATGTAAAGGTTTTGTTAGCTTGTTTATCGTTTCTTTAGTCTTTTGTCTTGTCTCATCATTTTTGCTTTGAGTTCTGTCTCCTCCTGTTTCTTGCCTTGATTCGTCTGTTGTGTTGTCTTCTGTCTTTTGTTGTCTTTTGTCCAGTTGCTTGTCTTATCTTGTCTCGTCTCATCTCATCTGCTATCATCTTATTTCATCTCGCCTCATCTTGTCCTTTTGTTTTGTCTCATTTCACCTCGTCATTTATCGTCTCATCTCGTCTCATATCTCGTCTTTTCTTGACTTGCCTTGTCTCACCTTGTCCTGTCTTGTCACCTCTTCTCATCTTATTTCATCTCGCCTCATCTTGTCCTTTTGTTTTGTCTCATTTCACCTCGTCATTTATCGTCTCATCTCGTCTTTTCTTGACTTGCCTTGTCTCACCTTGTCCTGTCTTGTCACCTCTTCTCATCTTATTTCATCTCGCTTCATCTGGTCTTTTATTGTCTCTATCTCATTTCATCTTGTCCTTTATTTTCTCATCTCATCTTGTCTCAGATCATCCCGTCTTTTCTTTACTTGTCTCATCTCATCTCGTCCAGTCTTCTCGTCTCATCTTATTTCATCTTGTCTCGTCTCGTCTTGTCTCAGCACATTAAAGGCTGTTAGACCTGCGTGTGCTTTTAGAGTGATTTACTCCACAGTGATTTATATTCCTGCTTCTCTTCTCAGGACATCATTCACAGCAACACTGAAGACAAAGACATGATAACACACACACACACACACACACACACACACACACACACACACACACACACACACACACACACACACACACACACACACTGAAAGCAATGCTTCACTGTTTACTGCGATGCCAGTAAAGCAAAACCAGCATTTTCATTCAGTAAATGAGTTTGACTGCAAACCAAAGTAATGTCCCAGTAACGGTCTAGCGGTCAGGGACAGGGTCAGAAGATTGTGGGTTCGAATCCCAGACCAGTAGGTTGCCCTGAGGTACCATTGAGCGAGGTACCGTCTCGTCACAGCTTCCCGGGTGCTTTCAATAGCTGCCATCTGCTGGCTGGTGTGCGAGGGTAAAATGCAGAGTTCCAATTTGGTTGTGGTTCACTGCGTGCTGTGCCGTATTTCACAATGACGGGAAGAGTCACTTTCACTTTCATGAAAGTGAAAGTGACTATTCTTGTCATTGCGAGGTCACAGCACAGCACACAGTGAACCACAACCAAATTGGAACTCTGCATTTTACCCTCGCACACAAACACACACGGTGCAGCAGGGGGCAGCTATGAGTGCCCGGGGAGCTGTGACGAGATGGTACCTCGCTCAAGGGTACCTCAGGGCAACCTACTGGTCTGGGATTCGAACCCACAATCCGATCCTGTGGCCGACTCCCTAAACACTAGGCCACCACAGTTGGGAATGAAGCTTCATTTCCATCTAACACCATTTATAAAGCTCCTTTCCAGGCTCTGCACCGCTGAGCTCATCGTGTCCATCGTATGCGTGAACATACAGGCCCACACCAGCACATGCACATAATTACACATATTAAAAATTCTCAACCTGAGTGAAATCATGGTGAAATATTCATGGCTGTGCTGCTCAAGCGTGAGCTCTCTGAGGTGGTGCAGAGGTTGTTTTAATGAACATTTCTAAACCGGGTTAATGCATGAACACGGACCCCTTTGTGTTCCTTTAACCGAAATGGTGCTATAAATTATACAAGTGGTGCTTTTAAGGATGAGTGTAAGAAACGGAAGACGTGTCCACGACTTCGGTCTCCTTGAGTCGGTACGACGTCTTTTACACCGAAACACGAAAATCTGGACTCAAGACGAGTGGTGGAGACGCAGCCTGGGCAGTTCGGGGCAGTGGTTGGGGACTAGGATCAGAAGGTTTTGGGTTTCAATCCCGGACCAGTAGGTTGCCCTGAGCTTTCCTGAAGCTAGGTACCGTCCCCATCACTGCTCCCAGGGTGCTGGATATGTCTGCCCCCTGCTGGACAGTGTGTGTGTGTTAAATACAGAAGATGCATTTGGTTGTGGTTCACTGTGGGCAGCGGTGGCCGTGGGCAGCGGTGGCCTAGCGGTTAGGGCATTAGCCGCATGATTGGAGGATCAGGGGTTCAAACCCCTTCCCAATAGGTTGCCCTGAGGTACCCTTGAGCAAGGTACCGTCCCCATCACTGCTCCCCGGGTGCTTTCAATAGCTGCCCACTGCTGCACGGGTTTGAGTGTGCATGGGTTAAATGCAGAGGTCCAATTTCGTTGTGGTTCATGTGTGCTGTGCCGTGACCTCGCAATGACAAGGGTTGTCACTTTCACTTTTTTTTTCTTTTCACTGTGTTCACAATGACAAATAGTCACTTTCACTTTCAGTCCATTGCAGGGGGACAATTTAGCATCTCCAGTCCACATGACGTTCAGGTTCTTGGACGGTGGGAAGAAATCCGGAGCTCTAGGAGGAAACACACACAGAGACAGGGAGGACATGTCCCCTCCAAGCAGAAGGACCCGGAATGCAACGCCAGGAATGGAACCCAGGACCTTCTCGCTGTGCCTCCATGCTGCCCGAGTGCGATGCATCATGTGATTTTCCTCCGGATCAAGCTTTTTAGACTCGGAAAAGTGCCTGATTTTCAATCTGAAGCATGTCAGGTTCAAACATGTCTGAAATGACCTGTTACTGTGAGACGAGTTGTGAGAATAAGGTTCCGGTGCACAGGGAGCAGGACGTTGCGTCCTTGACTATTAGACTTCAATCTTTCTGGCTGAAGATGTCTTTGGACAGACTGACCTGATTAGCTTCAATGAAAGCAGAAAGCCTGGAGCCAGCAAAGGTAAACGACTGCCCTACAACCTGATCCCTCCCTCTCCCTCTCTCCCTCTCCCCCTCTCCCCCTCTCTCCCTCTCTCTCTCTCTCTCTCTCGCTAACGTGTGTCAAGTTAATGTAACACAGCAGCTTTAGCTACAGGGCTCTAAGTTCAGCTTTCAGAAACGCCTGAAGTTGTGAGCTCCAGGCTGGAGTTGCTGGAGTTGCTGGGATGATGTGAGAGGGCTGAGAGTTTGGAGGGAAGGTGACCGAGTCAGGCAGGCTAGCATTAGCTGAGGGATACACGAGCTAATGCTCAGCTGACGGCGTCGTGGGGGACACGTCTTCAGCAGCACAGGGACGCGTTTACTCACAAAGCGCTTGTCAATGTCTGTTTCACTCCGTTTGTTAGCTTTGGGTGTATATTCAGCGTATCTCAGGTCATTCTCCAGCACCACGCCACTACCCGAGCTCGCCATGTTTCACGCAGGNCTATGTTTTAGATTTTTTGATAATATTTTAATACTATCCTCTCCCCCCCTCTCTCTCTCTCTCTCTCTCTCTCTCTCTCTCTCTCTCTCTCTCTCTGCCCTGGGAGAGGATTTTTTATTCATCTGCTGATGGTCAATACAGTGTGTCACCGCTGACTCGTCCTAACGTGACCCCGGACGTTCCACCCCACGCGGGAGCGTTGCGGTTCACTGTGTGCTGTGACCTCGCCATGACGAGGGTTGTCACTTTCACTTCCACTTTCAGTTCAGAAAATGAGTGAAACCAACTAAAAGGAGACCAACAGCAAGTCATTCAAAGTGTTGTAGATGTTAAAATGGGAAGGAAGCTGAAGAAAAATAAAATAGAAAATGAATTAGGATTGTCCATCTTATTTAGGGACTTGGGCCCATAAACACAAGGTCATGGGATCTGAATTCCATGTGAGGTACCCTTGAGCAAGGTACCGTCCCCATCACTGGATTTGTCTGCCCCCTGCTGGACGGTGTGTGTGTGTTAAATTCAGAGGAAGTGTTCGATTGTGGTTCAGTGTGTTCACATTGGCAGTCACTTTCACTTTCACTTAAATAGACACAGCTTCAAAGAAGAGATGATAAAATGTTGCAGGACAGTGAACCGTCCCAGTGCGGGACGGGACAGTGAGGGTAATTCAAGTCCTGAATTTGCTGATCCTGTTTCAGGGTGAAAAGTTTGCCCCACACTGCCCCCCCCCCTCCTCCGAGGCCCACGAGTGCCTTCGTTTTGCTTTCAGGTGTGAAAATAATTGAAAGTCAGTGCGAGTGACATGAAACAAGTGGAACGAGTGCTCGAGAAAGAACATCAAAGCTCTTTAATAGGCAGCTTTAATCGGGAGAGGACGTTCATTTGATCTCTCCGGCTCATCGGAACTGAGCGGCAGGAACTCTTGATGGGGAATGTTTGCGGCGTCCTCTTAACGCTCTTTAAACGACAAAAACATGAGAGGTGTTCTGTCCCCACAGGTGAACACGTCCACCTTATTCAAAGAATGGCAAACTCTCCCTTTCATTATATAACATAGTGTTTATATATTAAACTGATATGTGACAACCGGGTACCAGCAAAAGTGAAATTGAGGTCTATGGGACGGTACTGAGACCGAGTAGGTTGCCCTGAGGTTCCCTTGATCAAGTCCCCATCACCGCTCCCCGAGTGCTGGACATGTCTGCCCTCTGCTGGACGGTGTATGTGGGTTAAACGCAGAGGATGCGTTTGGCTGTGGTTCACAATGATGCAGTCACTTTCACTTTCACTTCAAGTGATACTGGAAAAGGTGGAATGAAAAAGGTACTCACACCACCCGATGAAGAGGAAGACCCATTTTCGGAGCTTGTCCGTGGAGTAGGTCATCACGATGGCGGTGTGCAGGTAACAGCCCTCCACGAACATCCAGAAAAAGTTGGTCACCACAAAGTAATTGTAGATGGTGGTGATGAGACGACACCAGGGCTTGAAAAGAGAAGAAGCCCAGTTTTACTAAGATCTGGACACATTCCCTCTCTAATTAGCCAAAGATTAACACCTTATGTCCAAAAGTATCTAGACAGATGGGACAGCTATGTTAGAAAGGCAACGTTGGAGGTCCAGGTAGGAATCCAAAGAGAGCAAAGACCAATAAGATGGGCCACACGTGAGACACACGAGTCAACACGAGCTGAGAGATTTATTCAAATGAGCCGTCTCACTATTGGTCCTACTTATTGAGTCCTTTTGGGGCAAATGAATCATCATACACAAGGTTTATGAGTCGATTTATTCTGTTTCAGAAACGGATCATTCTGGAGATCCTGCTGGTGTGGGTTTCCTCTCTTTTAGTGGAGCTCACAAAAGCATCTTGAGTGTTTGTACCTCCCACTAGAGGATAACCCACCCACCTTAGAGAACTTCATAACCAGCAAATTCGATCAATATCTCCCGTTAGGTGGCGCCTAAGCAGATCATCCATCTCCATGTCTTCCTGTCCTCTGTCCTCTTTCACACCTGCATGTCCTCTCTCACCACATTAATCAACCTCCTCTTTGTCCTTCCTCTTCTCCTCTTTCCTGGAAGCTCCATCTTCAGCACCCTTCTCCTGATCTACTCCTCGTCTCTCCTCTGGACACGTCCAAACCAACAGTCTCACTTCTCTGACTTTCCCTCCATATTGTCCAACCTGAGCTGTCCTCTAATACACTCATTCCTAGTAAGTGTGTGTCTTTTGCGAGTGTTAATGTGTAGATACAATACAAAGAGTCTTTAGTGGTCCTTTAATTTCCTTTTCTGTTTAAGATATTTCAATTATTTCACCAAACTGACGAGCGTAAACATTACAAATGGTAAAATATATATTTATTTAATCATTTCTATTTAGAAATACAGCAAGTGTGACTTTTTGTGGTATATAAACAATGAAACTGCAGGACATGGAGGACAATCTCAGCTCCTCTTACGAACCAGAAGATTAAACGCTGGACATACTAAAGTGCAAATGGACATTTTGGACATTTAAGACGCCCAGAGACTCAAATCATTCCAATCATTATAGCATGACTTAATGGGAAAAAAATAATAATCTGATTATCCTGCTCTAAAACCGGGAACAACTAACATGGCTTCTTCTGAGAGCTGGAGAGAACATGAACTTTTTGTGGCTTCCTTTCAAAACCAATCAGGGACTCCACATCACACAATCAGTTAGACTCCACAGCTGTCAGAAGAAGCTGGGACGGAGAGGGTGGAGGACAGAAACGGGCTCCAGGAGTGTTCAGGTGACGAGGCTTTCGAGCGTAAACACACCTCGTTCCTCTCGTGGATGTTGTGGTCGATCAGCTGCAAGAGAAACCACATCATGTTCCTCAGAATGAAGGTGGTGATTAAATTCCAGTGGATGACGTTCCGAAGGCACCTGATGCTCCTGGGACGGAGCACACACACACACACACACACACACACACACACACACACACAATGGGTACAAAGGTGTGTATGTTTGGCTGATGGTGTCCACTCGGAAGACAAACCCAGTTTAACATCTGGAGCAGCTGGATTAAAGCATCTGTTAACAGCGACAAAATTCTAAACTGGGACAACGACAGCTTCAGGGTCCCACTCTGTACTAACCCTTCATTGAAACCCTCTTATGAAACAGAGGCAACACCGTCTCGTAAACACGGAATGATGAAATGAAGACTTTGAGAAGAGCAGAATTTTATGGATGAAGTCTACTTGTGATGTTGGGTTTGGAGAAGAGATCCTCATTCCAGCTGTAAAACATGGTGGAGGTTGATATTTAAATCAACGTCCGACTGGAAACTAAAGCTAAAGAAGGAAAATGGCCTGAATCACATCTTCAGACATGACAGAAGGCCTGGGACCCTGGATGATCTGGAGAGATTCTTTGAAGAATCCAGATGTCCTCGATTCTCTAAGCTACATCACGTCCCAGGACACTCAATGCTTCTTTATTGGAGAAACCTCTGGAGCATTGGTTTCTTACTGATTTAAAGAAGCTCTGAATATTTTAATGAAGCTTCTGGACCAAAGGGTGGCTTTCATTTTCTTTTAAGTTTCTTTCCTATCTTCCCTGGGGGGGTTCTTAACTTTTTAACTTCCTAAAATAACATTCCACCTGCTGGCTAACGCAAGACCATGTGTGAACGTTCCATTCATGTAGAACATTGAAGGATAGAATGGTAAGAAAGCAAAATCAACTTCTAGACGCAGTTATATTTCTGTACTGTTTGTTTTTTCTATTTTTTTCCCAGAAGTTGTTCTTTATTTGCACAGTCTAGGAGTAATTCAAGGCTACACTTCACTGCAGGTTTTACTTCGATGGGTTTGCTTGGTTTACCTTAAGCACAGGAACAGGATGAAGGCCACGACCAGAGCTCCCACTGATATGCAGTGTCCCAGGTAGTTGATGATGAGGGCGATCTTGTAATGCATTGGGTACTTCCTCTGGAAACCAAAACATAAAGATCATTACTGTAGAAAGCCATGTGCTTGTATTTCACTGACGAGGTCCCAGGACTGGAAGGTTGTGGGTTAGAATCCCAGACCAGCAGGTTGCCCTGAGGTATCCTTGAGTAAGGTACATTCCCCATCACTGCTCCCCTGGATATGGTTGCCCCCTGCCGGATGGTATGTGGGTTAAATACAGAGGCGGCATTTCGAGAGCTGTGCTGTGACTGACGGCAATTAGTCACTTTCAGTTCCTCCCAACGACCCTCGGATCACCCTGCATGCCTGAATGTTGTCTGCACATGGATGAGGGCTCATCTTTTTAAACTGAACCCCAACAAACACTCCTGATCATCCCTGGGGAGACACCACCTGACCGTCCCTTCTCTTTTGAGAAGATAAACATGGACTCTGAGGGTGATGTTCCATGAGAAGATACCGAACACACATGTCCCTTCAGAAAAATCCATCCCTTCCTCATCATTGACTAGGGATCTGCAATGGGGCAGTACTGGTCTAGTGTTTAATGCCTCGGATCGGAAGGTCTTGGGTTTGAATCCCAGATCAATAGGTTGCCCTGAGTTTCCCTTTCATTGGGGTTAACGGTGTGCTAAATAGTCACTTTCACTTTAAACCATAAGTTGCTACTGTTTGAGAAGAACAGACGTAGAAGATACTCGCCGTTCTCTGGTGATCGGCTCACCTTCCTGTGCCAGCAGCGTTGCACCTGATCCTTCTAAATGGGTTCTTACTAGAACGTTGTCGGGAAACCACATATACCGGGTGCTGAGCTTGGTTGACTGAACATTGAGCTTTCAACAGGAGGGTATAAAACACTAACTCCCTTTCAAGCTGCACCTTATGCCTGCTGAGACTGCGGCTCCGGAAAAACAGCTGCTCTAAGAGCTTGATGGGTTTCCTGGAGTGCTCTCTGTGGTCACCATGGGAACCTTCCTGTGCAGTCGCCTAAGGGGGAAAAGTGATGCTCTAACCTTTGGACCGATGGTCCTGTCTCCTTGCATGTTCTCTGTTTGCGCACTTTCGCATTGCCAGGTTTCAAATCCATGTTCTCCTCCCTTCTCAACAGCAAACAGCACCAACCTCATGTGAATTCATTGGCTCATCAGCAGTGAATGACTCACATTCACAATCCAGGGTCTCTTATTTCCTCTCTATGGCTAAACTATCTTGCTTTTTCTCCTGGAGATGCCTGTCCTTCAAGGCAGCAGCTGAGAAACTATGTTCGCCCCCCCCCCCCAGTCCAGAAAGACAAAGACATCTGATCCCTCACCTCGTTCCTCTCGTGTCAGGCAGTGTGAAAATGAGGATGAGCCTGAATACCGAATACTGGACCTATGACTGGCACCGGGGTCAGGAAAGGATTGCAGCGAGTCAGTCTTGAGTCAGTCTCTAGTTTTTCTTTTTTTGGCTCATGCCAGTCTTCTGGGGCTTTTATGCAACCGTCTTCTGTCAGGAACCCTGTGGAGCCTTCGTGGGAGTCACTGAATTCCTGATATTTCTCTTTTACTTTCTCCAGGTTCCACGCTGCTCATTTTCCTGCACCTTTTATTCTTCTTGCTTCTTCGTGTGGGACTCAGACATGATTTAATTCAAAAACACTCTCAAGGTCTGGGTTGGTCATGGACTTTTCTTAAAGAAAAGAAATGACCAGTTTCTCAGTTCACATACAGATGTTCAGTTCCTCATTGGTTCCGTGCTTTATTGTCACTGGAGGTTGAGTTTGTGTATTTAGATTAAGGACGATGAATGGATCGTTCTTCTGAAGAGTCCAAAACTGTTATATCTATCAGATGAGGGAGTCGAGTGAAGTGAAAGTGACTATCGGGGACAAATCAGAAGATTGTGGGTTCGATTCCCTCACCAGTAGGTCGCCCTGAGATACCCTTGAGCAAGGTACCATCCCTGTCACTGCTCCCCAGGTGCTTTCAATAGCTGCCCCCTGCTGCACATGTGTGTGGGTGAAACGCAGGGGTTGAATTTCGTTGCGCCGTGCTGCCGTTCACGAAGACAAGGGTAGTCACTTTCAGTTTCATGTAACGTCCCATCTTTGCACTGTTTTATCATGATGCTTCATCACAGCCCAGTGTAATCAAATAAAAATCTTCATGAGGCAAAAATCCAAACTTTAAATGTAAAACTCATTTTCCAGGCAAACTTTCCACCAGGTTAGAGAAATTCTTACTCGAGCATCGTTTAATAAACAAGTTAATTTAATGTCGCTGCAGGCGCTCAGTGTGAGCAGAGGCTCCTTTTCCCTTATCTCCTCTCCAAGGTCTGGTGAAATGGGAAAAAAATTGGACATTAGGTACAGAAGCGACAGCACGGGTGTCTGAACAAATACAGATATATGAAGAAATGCATCGATCGGCCGTAACATTCAAACCAAAGACGTATTATCGTGCAGCTCTGACCTGTTAAGTCATGGACTCCACAAGACCTCTGAAGTTGTATCTTACGTATCACCCTGCTGAAAGAGGAGAACTTGGTCTGCAGTGATGTTTAGGGGTCAAAGAAACGTCCACACGAATGCAGGACCCAAGGTTTCCCAACGGATCATAGTGCGTCCTGGTGTCTCTTCCCCAGGTGAGGACACACCCAGGCATCCACACGATGGATAAGAGAATGTGACCCATTAGAACCATCACTCTCTAGTGCAGTTCTGATGTTCATTGTGGGATCTTTCAGTGGACAGGGGTCAGCATGGGCACTCTGACTGGCCTGCAGCCCCGTTCGCAAACCTTTCTTTCAGGACCTGCAGAACTTTTTCAGCTCTTTTGTAGAACCAGAAAGGCTAGACTGACCACTGCATTCTTGGAAGAGCCCACGACACCTGCAGTTCTCCAGCCATCGATTGTGGTTCTCATCAACTCAGATTCTCACGTCCTGCTCAACTTCATGACTTCATGAACTGCTCATTTACCGCTCATCTCCTACTGACCTTGACCAAAGGCACTTTAAAAAGAAAGTGACATCACAGGCAGATCTTCATCGTGACCACAGTAAAACACAACCAAACACATCCTCTGTATTAAAGCCACACACCGTCCGAACACCGAAGTGTTGATCATTTATTCTCATCAATCAACAAAATGCAGTGAATGAACAAAAGAGAATCTAAATCAGATCAATATTTGGTGTGACCACCCTTTGCCTTCAAAACAGCATCAGTTCTTCTAGGTACACTCGCACACGGTTGTTGAAGGAAGTCGGCCGGTCGGTCGCTCCAAACATGACTGTGTTTCTCCTCCGTGTGACGTTGATGATCACCAGTACCTGTTTGGTAAAACTGGTTGATCAGACACCGACTATAATCCTACAGAATCCCCGACTGTGTGCAAGTGTTCCTAGAAGAACTCATGCTGCTCTGAAGGTAAAAGGTAGTAACACCAGATATTGATCTGATTTAGATTTTTCTTTTGTTCGCTCACTTTGCATTTTGTAAATTGATCAAAATAAACGATCATTAATGATATTTCTGAAAGCGCTCTGTTTACAGCGTGGTCTGAAATGGTCTGAAATGGTGGAAACGTGTGCTCGCGTGTCTGACTTCACTGGGAGGTAATCAATCAGCTCATCATCTGAACGTGAGATGAAAAGCTGCATGACACAGTGCAGCGCGATATCAGCGCAATCAGATGACGGCGAGAACTTGAGCGGCTAATGAGGAGCATGAAATCAGCCCGCATTCTGCCTGGAAAATCCAATTTCAGAAAAAAGATCCGCATCATAAAAAGGCCGTGCAAGTCAAACAAGAGCGGAGATCTGACCCGCAGCTACAGAGCAGTAATTAGGCTTAAACTGATTATGTTCCGCGCTGCACACGCCTGTCACTACACTCAGCTCAAGGCCGTTCTCGATGGAAGAAGAAAAAGAGGAGTCCTGCTGGACTGCGAGTCCTGTTATCTAACAGGAGCACGGCGAAACGAACTGTTCGTCCCTCAAGCACCAGGACGATTCCCTGCGTCCGGTCCAGAGCTCTGCAGAGGCTGAAGGTGTCTCCGAGTCTGATCTCATTCTGAAATGAGATCTTATGCATAATTTGAGTTTTACAAATCACCGCCATGTGTAAGAACGACTGGCATTTCTCTACAGTGCAGTGAATGGAGCCAGACGTCCCCTACACTGTACACACACACGTATCTCCACCTGACCGGAGAGCGCCGATGGTAAAGTGATTGAAAATGGATTTTTGTTTTATGGAAACGAACAACGAAAATGTGAGTAATCTGTGCATTTCCAGGATGTTCACACTGCAAACCCGAAACTTTTTCGGGTGAATTCAAGCGTTTTCTGCCTTTGTGAAGCTCGAAGCAATTCAATTATTTGAATTAATTACATTTGAACCAAGTTAAGAAGAGGAAAACACTGTGGAACGGCTCACTGTGGAGGAACGCCTGGAATCGCCTTGTGTTTTGCATTTCTAAAATAAATTCAAATGTTAAAATTCTGTATTTATGTCTACTATAATAATAATAATAATAATAATAATAATAATAATAATAATAAAGCTGTTGGACTGGGCTAATTGAAAGAAAATGTGTTTTATTATTATTATTATTATTATCATCATATTATTATTATTATTATTGTTGTTGTTATTTATGAGCTGTTGGACTGGGCTAATTGAAAGAAAAGGGGTTGATATCATTATATAATAATAGATTGCCACACAATAATAATAATAATAAATGTGATATAATATTATATAATAACACCTTTTCTTTCAATTAGCAACAGCTTTATTTTTTTCATTATTATTATTATTATTATTATTATGAGTATTAATATTATTATAGACATAAATATAGACATTATTATTCCACTTTTTTGCATTTTTAATTTTTTTTATTTAGCTGCAGCTCACAGTGCTCAACATTTGGCAATAATTATTAACTTATTATTCAATAATAAAATAATACTAATACTTCTACTAATGATGATGATCGTGATGTCATCATCATCAATGAGCTGTTGGACTGGACTGATCGAAAGGGTCCCAAAAAGTAACACTGATTCAAGAAGGAAATCCCTGGAGTTCGGCTGCTATCTTTTGTTCATTTATTTATGAATTTGTTGGAAATAAATTAATTATGGCTAAAATGAAAACGTTTATGAAAACCAGGAAAGATGTCGGTGCGTCTGGATGGAAAACTCCAATCTCCAATGCTCATCATCAGCCAGCTCCGTTTCTCTGAACTAAACGTCTCAGGAAGCGTCTCCACCATCATGCGGACGTCTGGTTCAGCACACACACTGAGGACTGATTCTCCAGCACGAAGCATTTCACACCTAACCAACCTCGACGACCTCGTTTAGGTCTTCGGCGCCTCATCAGGGAGGACGGCCTTTTATTCCATAACATGCACAGCGATGGAGACATTTCCGTTCGTGAAATTCTGCAGAAAAGACACACCTTTTCTTCTAAAATGGGTTCACAGCTGGAGTAGTTGATCTTGAAAGCCCACGTTCCGTTCTCCAGGCACTCTCTGTAGGCGCTCCCTGTGTGGAACAAGCAAAGCAAAAAGAGCGTGCTGTAATTACCCACAATACACACACACACACACACACACACACACACACACACACACACACACACAGTCTTTCTTTCTTTCACTTGCACATCTCTGAAAACCCCGCTGAGAACGTGTGTCCGGGGGACGACATGGATAAGGTTCACGTCATTCAACCGAAGTGAAAGTGAAAGTGACTGCCTGCCATTGTGACACTTCCCTCCGGCACCTCACGTGAGCGTGATCCCTCATTTTGGCTGAAGAAGGCGAGGTTTGGGTTCAAATCCGGATGAGGATCCCTTGAGCGAGGTACCGCCCCCTTCACTGCTCCTCTGGGTGCCAGAGATGTCTGCCCCCTGCTGGACGTGTGTGTGTTAAATTCAGAGAAGCGTTATGTTTATTATGTATTGCATATATGTATGGCAGTCACTTTCACTTTCACTTTCACCAGGGCTCAGTGCTAATCTCGGAATTTAGATTAGCTAGATTAGCATCGTGTTGACACGTCCCCCCCACAGGGACAAGAGGAGGAATCCAGCAGTCCCACACACACACACACACACACACACACACACACTGCAGATGTGTCCTCCTCTACGTGACTGTGCAATGTGAGTGCGCTTACATTAAGGCCATACCGTTCGCTCTGTTAGCAGCTGGCTCTGAGCCAAGGCCTTTTGACCCTCCTGTCACGTCTCTCCGTTTCAGAGCTCGCCACTCTGACGTCCCCATGTCCTCTTTACTGCCTGCTCTAGGAAACAACCCCGTGTGTCCCCAGCGAGGATTTGCACGCCTAATCCTTCCGAGTTCTTCTGCATATCTTTAAAACCCCACTTACTCCGCCGCTGGCCCGGAGCCGGGCTTTTCCGCCCCTCGCTGCGCCCCGTTCTTCCATTCGCTTCATTTCTGGACTAGTCTTTAAATCTCCGTCCAGAGAAACACTGCGGCTCGTCTAAATCCTCTTAATGCCGTTGTTTTTAATGGTCGCTTCGTGAGCTTTAGAGCTTCCTCGGCGCCAAAGAGACCAGAAGAAAGGCCTTTCTGTCGGCCTGGCGGGAGGTCAGGACAGGAGGAAGCCTTTTTAAGGCGCTAGTGTCGAGTTACGCCTCCTGAAGATGACTAAACATGTCTGTTTTGGTGGGTTTGTCCAAACCAGGAATCTCTGTCCAATCAGTTAGGGACTCAGTCTTCATGCATCGCAGCCACTCTGAGCCGCTTGTCCTGATTAGGGCTGCAGACAATGCTGGAGTCTATCCCAGCTTTGCAAGGACAAAAGGCGGGGACACACCCTGAACAGGTCGTCGGTACACTGCAGGGCAGACACACACACTCACACACACCTAGGGGACAATTCAGCATCTTTGGACGGTGGGAGGAAACCGGAGCTTTCACACAGACACAGGGACAACATGTCCACCCCATCCCACGTCCCACTTGGGGATCGAACCCAGGATGTTCTCGTAAAATGAGGAAAAAAGTGGACAATAAGTGGAGACAGCTGAGTGGTTTTCTTTCGCGGTGTCATCACATCTCATTTCATCTCTTCACGTCTCATCTCTCCTCTCCAGTTCTCTCCTCTCATCACATCATCTTATTCGATCTCTTCCCCTCACCTCTCATTTCCTCTCATCCCAACTCATTTCATCTTCTCATCGTATTCCTTTTCTTCTCATCATCTCTCCTCATATCATCTGATCTCCTCTCATGCCATCTCATCATATCCCTTATCATCTAATCTCATCATCTCTCCTCTCCAGTCCTCTCCTCTCTTCTTCTCATATCATCTCACCAATGGACCGCTGATGAGTTTGTCCCCAGTCTTCACAGTGTAGTCTATCGTTACCACGCCAACCAAACAAACCTGGACTACATTCGATCTGGAAAGCTTAAACCAGGAGCGGCTGTCTCGAATCCTGGACTTATTTATTCCACATTCTGCTTCTCGCAGTCTCACCGTGGGTCCAGAACTATTCTGATGTGTGGAACTGAGGGAATACTCGGAGGACGTGTCCCGCTTTTAAAATAATCTCGCCTTCATTCAGGCTCAGACCTGCGGAGAGTCGAACGCAGGTGCTAAACCAGCCTGCAAATTCACACTTCTTCTAAACGCATTAATGACGCAGTTGGAAGCGGAACGGTATGACTCACGGTAGGATGCGAGTATAAAAACGTCCCAGCTATAGGGGACATATTCATGCTTTTTTTTGTACCGCCTGCTGTTTGATGTCTTCCAGCAGAACACATGCCGTATCTCCAGTCGTCTGGAGTTAAACAGTGGATGACTGACGCTCGGAAAGCCCCCAGTGACCCTTCAGTGACTGAGCGAATCACTGTCCCCCCGGCGTCTGCAGCGCCGCGGTAACGAAATGGGATGCTCAAAGTGAAAGTGACTACGAGTCATTATGTACAGCGAACCACATCCAAACACAGCGGTGCCTCGAATCGCGAACACATCCATTACAAATTCGTGTTCCAACATCGATTTGTTGGAGAATTGAACTAATTTTCCCAGGAGGAAATGACGGAAAAAAATAATTCGTTCCCAGTCCCAAAAATGATGCATATAAATACATTTTCCCAGGAATTTAACTCAAATTTCACATGTCTATTTTGAAAAGTTAAACTGAGGAGCAGTTTGAGATTCAAGGTACCACTATACATCCTCTGTGCTTCCCCCCTGCTGGACAGTGTGTATGGGTAAGACATATCCAGTACCCAGGGAGCGGTGATGGGGACGGTACCTTGCTCAAGGGTACCTCAGGTCAACCTGCTGGTCTGGGATTCGTCCCTAACCACCAGGCCATCGCTGAAGGATGTCGGTGCATTTCTCCTTTTTGTCCAAACTCTAAGGATTAAACGGTAATAATCTGAGGACAGGAAGTGGTTTCTTTCAGGTTCTGGGTTCTGCGAGATCGTGACTCCTCGACCTCGGATCCAGGAGCCGATTTCTCTCGCTGTCGGTCTGATATGATCAGCAGGGATTTGATAGCGTCTGCAATGAGCCGTGATGACGGTTTCAGGAGGCACCAGTGCAGAAATGGCTTGTTCTCTGGTTTTAGCATGTAGAGGATCTTTCTGACGGCACGGCACACGGCCGGCACTGTTCAGCGGAGCTTTCATTGACGACGCCAAGGAGCACGATAATACAAACCCGAATATGAGGCCTTTCCGACGTTACTGGATGATGTGACATAAACATACGATTATGAAAGCTGTGTTAACTGGGACAAGCCCAGATCTGTGATCTGATTATGTAAGAGCTGTTTTAATGTCCACTATTTGTTGGCCGGGATTTCCGTGAGCGAGGTTTCAGAATAAACCGCATCTCCAGCACGATAAGCAGAAACAAAGCTGTTTACAGCATTAATAACTTTCAAAATCTTCTGAAATCTAAAAACGAGCAGGAAAAAACCATCCCAGTAGCGCTGCTGTCATTTTCAGGGTCGTTTGTAGGGAAGTCACTAAGACCGTGAGCCCTCGCCATGATTAAGCAGAACAGGGATAAAACTGTCCCGCGAGGACAGGAGGACGGAGGCAAAAGCAAATAAAGATGAAGATAAGCTGCGATGCATTAAATAAAATCAGGAAAGTGTGGAGTCTGAAGGGGGTGGGCGATATGATCTTCATCCCGCGTATGACGACGAGGACGACCGGCTTGTTTCAGCAACATATAACATGCAGCACAGCATCGACGCTCGGACCAGGAAAGATTAGATCCTCCCTGCGATTATTGTCCCCAGAAATTTCTGCAGATACAATAAATATTGCCTCCACAAAGAGCCGGCAAATATTGCACCATCCAGCGCTTTGCTCTGCCCACAATGGCCAGGATATTTCAGCGCCCACGTTATTTCACCTCGGTGCCAACTCTGCACTCCAGAGTGACCTCTCCCAGAGCAAGGCTTCCTGTCCTGAACGTTAAACCAAATCACTCTCGGCTTTTCACTCCAGAAAGCTCACAGCGGCGCAGGCTAGCAGGTCACATCAGGCCTGAAGGAACGCTTTCATCAACGACTGAAAGCAAGCCGGTGTGAAGAGTCACAGTGACTCGGAAGCATCTGACAAGTCCTGCTTAACGCCTCCTTCTAAAGGCGTAATTAACTCCCAATAACACAAGCTCAATCATCATCGACCTCTAAAGATTGAATTAACATCAAATAAACAAACGCTCCTCACCGTCGCCCTCTAAAGGACAAAACATCAAATAAACAAACGTTCCTCACCGTCGCCCTCTAAAGGACTAAACATCAAATAAACAAACGTTCCTCACCGTCGCCCTCTAAAGGTCTAAACATCAAATAAACAAACGCTCCTCACTGTCGCCCTCTAAAGGTCTAAACATCAAACAAACAAACGTTCCTCACCGTCGCCCTCTAAAGGTCTAAACAAATGTTACCCACCATAAGTGCTCTCAGTAAATCATTGCTTCTTTAATTACATATTTTATTCTTCATCATTTTCTTGCTTTTTCATTATTTTATTAAAGCAAGAACAACATGGTTTCTTTAAAGTCTCGTTTTAAAGCCCAGGAGGGGAAAAGAAAATCAAACACACAGCAGATTTTCAAGGCACTTGGCTTCGACTGGAATCCCTTTACTGGTGTGATATCGGCTCCACAGCAAGACTGAGAAATACAGGAGTTCATGAACGACTGAAGGACAGAAAAAGAAAATGACTTTCAGAATTAAAGTAATGAATAAAAAATCCACTCAACGGCTTAATGTTTCTATAAACACTAAAAATCCCACGGAGACAGAGAGAGAGGGAGAGAGAGAGAGAATGAGAGAGAGAGAGCGAGAGAGAGAGAACGAGAGAAAGGGAGAAAGTGAAAGATCCATTATGTATAGCCACAGCAGATTATCCATCTGCATTTCTTCCTGTCCTCTGCATCTTCCTCTTTCACACCTGCATGTCCTCTCTCTCCATGTCCAAAAACCTCCTCCTTGTTCTTCCTCTTCTCCTCTTTCCTGGCAGCTCCATCCCCAACATCCTTCTCCTGATCTTCTCCTCGTCTCTCCTCTGGACTTGTCCAAACCAACACAGTCTCACTTCTCTCACTTTGTCTCCAAACTGCCCAACCTGAGCCTTCCCTCTAATTTGTTTGTGTCTTATCCTCTATCCGTCTATCCTCACCACTCCTGACGCAAATCTCAGCATCTTTAACTCTGACACCTCCAACCTCTATAACACAGATGGTTTCACTACCGTCCTGTAAACCTTCCCTTTCACTCTTGCTGGTCCCCGTCTGTCACAGATCACTCCTGTCACTGTTCTCCACCCATTCCAACCCACCTGCACTCTCTCCTTCTCCTCTCTTCTGCACTCGCTGTTACTCTGAACCGTCCGCCACGAGTATTTAAACTCCTCTGAAAGTTCTGAGAGCTGAGATCTAGGGCGACTCCAACATCTCAGATCCTCTCTGTATCTGCAGAGTGTCCTCCACAAAGCCTCCAGGCTCCACAAAGCCACCGCAGTGTCCGTCTTGGAGTGTCCATAACCATTCAATCAGGACTGGCACTTACCCTGGAGAAAGGAACGTCTGCAGTTCATCTGACCCTTCTCTCAGCAGCTTCTCTTCCTCTTCAGAAGAGTCGCCCTGCTGTCAACACTGCGGTCTCTATCAAGCTTTGGAGTCTCACCATTTGGCCTTCGTTCCCCACCATTCCCATCATGCTCTTCAGTGCCACACTTGAGATACACCTCAGGCTGAGAGCTGAAAACCTTGTCCTTCAGGAAGCCTGCAGACCTGTTCCTCGGCATCACATTAAAAATACAAGAAAGTCTGGAGGCAAAATATGAAGAAATGAGAGGCTGGAGACCTTTGTCTTACTGTATATCAGGGCTCTCAGACTCAAACGATCTGGTCCAGGTTGCAAAGTGAAAATACGAAGCAGTAAAACGCTTCAACTCTTTTCCTTTTGGCCTTAATTCGCCACCATCAAGCACTTCTGTGTCACACTTGAGCTACACCTAGTTTCTCCTGTGAGAGGTTTTTGAAAGCCACCTCTCAAACTTACACAACTCAATGCCTTCAGCGCACTCTCAGAGCCAAGATGATGGCCCTCAAGAATGAGATCAAATGGCTTCATGCTGTAAAAATATACGATCCCCACAATACATGCCTCTGAAAAAGTGAAAGGTAAAATGAAAGTGACTGTTTCTTATTGTGAACACAGAAAATCCCTGGTCTGGGACATAAAGACATATTTTTTGAACCAGGAGCTGGAGTTCCACATCGCTGTATCATTACATCCTCACTAGATGTAATTCAATTCATCCGCCTCCATGACAACAGATCACCTCCTTCTCCAGTTGAACAGGGTGTCCCTCAGGGATCTGTTCTTGGACCTCTATTGCTCATAATTTATATTCTTCCTCTCGGTCATATTATTAGAAACCATGGCCTCAGTTTTCATTGCTATGCTGACGATACCCAAATCTACTTTACCACCTCCACCTTGCCCCGCCCCGCCCTGCCCCGCCCCGTTCCCTCACAGCTTGTATTCATGACGTAAAACTAAGGCTCACCTCAGACCTTCTGAAGCTCAACACTGACTAAACAGAATTTTTATCAATTGGCTCCAAATTTCTCATCACGAAACTCCAGAATTTCAGTTTATCCATTGATGATGCTCGTTACGCCCTCACCCACTGTCCGGGATTTAGGTGTTCTATTCGATCCCACTCTCTCGTTCGACTCTCACTCTCAACTCTCTCACTCTCAACACATCTCACGTCTCCGGCCCTCACTTTCACTGAAGGACACAAACACTTATTCACGCTTTTATAACGTCCCGTCTCGACGCTTATTTTTTGGCCTCCCAACTAGAACATTAGCCAGGCTCCAGAACGTACAGAACTCTGCAGCTCGTGTTCTCACATTCTCCAAAAACATCAGAACACATCACCTCCGGTTCTCCACAAACTTCACTGGCTGCCCAGATCGGACCGTATTCAGTACAAGCTGCTTCTCATCAGGTTTCAAGCCCTTCATGGATCTGCTCCTCCGTACCTCACTGAATTACTCCATTCATACACTCCCACCCGCTCACTGCGCTCCTCCGGTACCGGGTTACTCACAGTTCCTAAATTCAGGTTAGCTACCCTGGGTGGTAGATCATGTAGTGTTGCTGTTTTTCTCTGTCTTTGTGTTTTGTGTTAACTGTTTTAATGTATAATGTTTTTTTAATTTATATCTTCTGCTCTGTAACATGACCTTGGGTTTGAGAAAGGAGCTAAATAAATCAAAATTATTATTATTATTTAGATGCTACAATCACATCACTATATCATGACACCATCACATGTTACAACTACATCCCCTTATGCTACAGTTACAACACTTTGTTAAATTACATCACTAAGAGCTTCAATTACATCGTTCAGTGAACCCCTTTGATCTCTTCGTTATTTTGTTTTTATTCATGTGTGCCTTCCGGACTCCTTTTGTCCGTTCAGATTGAGCAGATACATTGTCGAAAGTGAAAATGTCTTTAAATAAAATTTAAAAATGAAAGTGCCTGGAATCAGTGTCTTAATCAGTCTTAATCTGGCTCTCCTGCTGTTCTTGTACATGGAAAATAAAATTTACAATTTTTTGAAAACTGAACCAAATCCTCCCAGTGCAGGGTCAGCTGGAATGTGTGTACATTTATTTATTTCATATGGATTGTTTGGCAGATTTGTGAGTCCAATGTGCTTAGATTAGAATCACAACCGCTCTAAAGACACTCTGGTTCTTGCAGAGCTTTCATAAAAGCCTGGAAGACCTAAGGACTAAATAAATAACACCAAATAGTCCCTTCAAAAAGTCTTCAAATCTTCTCAAAACCTCCCTTCCACGTCTCCAAACACTTTTCAAACCAAGATTCCTAAAAACACAAAATTCCTAAAAAAAATTAATTCGTTTAATTTGCTTTAAAAAAAATAAATAAATAAAAAATAATGCAAGCAAAGAAGAGCAACACAAAATCTGGTCATACTGAGGATGAAATTTGAACAAATGTTCTAGGGCTCCAGGCTGCAAAGTGAAGTGAAATTGACTATTTGTCATTGTGAACCACAACCAAACACATCCTCTGTATTTAACCCACACACACCATCCAGCAGGGGGCAGAATCATCTGGAATCATCTGCCCCTGTTTCTTCACCGCTTCATGTCTTAAGTTAGACACTTTGTTCTGCTTGAAGGTTCAGACGTAGATCACTGTGTGGATTAACCAACACAGAACTATCAAACTGCTCAGGTACAGAGACTGGACTGAACATGAGAGACAACAACACTGTCCTTCAGGAAGATCTGGAGAACTGCTCAGGTACAGAGACTGGACTGAACATGAGAGACAACAGCACTGTCCTTCAGGAAGATCTGGAGAACCGTTCCTCAACAATGCCGTAAACATACAAGTCTGGAAGTAAAACAGGAAGAAATGAGGTGTAAAAATGTCACATTTAGGTTTTTTTTCCTCCAAGTATGAATTTTAAGTACAAATCCCAGTGGTTCTAGATTAAAGAATTCATTTACATAGTAAATATGGGATGGGTTCTGTGAGGCTCCCTCTTCCGACACCATGGGCTGGTAGTTTGGGACCCCTGTCTCCATCAAAAAAAACCCCTCTCTTCCCTTCTCCCCAGACTCAGAAGGACGCTGAAGGATCACACTTGCCCTTCAGCACCACGCTAGTCCTCCAGCAGGTCTGGCTCCGATTCAGTTCTACTCAAATCCATTTGCATCTTTTCCCAGATACTCTACAAAGGTACATAACTGGAGTGCCTCCTAATTCCTTCCAGTTCAGTATTAATGCCAGTAAGTGGGGTCTGTAGAGGTGCTCTGAACTCTGCCTGACAGTAAACAAGCTTCTTCTGGTGGTTATTAAACGCTCAAACCATCACTGACCTTCAGAGCACGCTCTGTATCACGCCGCAGCCAGCATGAAACTACTCTTCTCCACTCGGAGAACTTACAATTACATGAATATATGCTACAGTTATCTCACTGCTTGCTGCAATGACATCAAAATATCAAGTCAAGAATCAAGTCACAGCACGTAGTTAAACGAAACAACGTTCCTCCAGAACCCTGGTGCTACACATAAGACAACTAACATTACATGGGACACAAAACACGACGAACACAAGACAACAGTTATTACGAAGAACGATTGCAAAGACATTTATCTGAAGAAGGACGGAACAGAGCAGCGCTGTTGAACTAGACTGTACAGAGCAGAAGGGTAACGAGCAGCAACTGTTTTATCATCTATCATTATATTTATATATATTTATCACTATATGCTACAATCACATCACTGTACCATTACATCATCACTATATGCTACAATCACATCACTGTACCATTACATCATCACTATATGCTACAATCACATCATCACTATATGCTACAATCGCATCACTGTACCGTTACATCATCACTATATGCTACAATCACATCATCACTATATGCTACAATCACATCACTGCACCGTTACATCATCACTATATGCTACAATCGCATCACTGTACCGTTACATCATCATTATATGCTAAAATCACATCATCACTATATGCTGCAATCACATCATTGTACCGTTACATCATCACTATGCTACAATCACATCATCACTATATGCTACAATCACATCACTGTACCATTACATCATCACTATGCTACAATCACATCATCACTATATATGCTACAATAACATCACTGCACCGTTACATCATCACTATATGCTACAATCACATCAATGTATCATTACATCATCACTGTATGCTACAATCACATCATCACTATATGCTACAATCACATCACTGTACCGTTACATCATCACTATATGCTACAATCACATCATTGTATCATTACATCACGTTACAACTACATCCCCTAATGCTACAGTTACAATACTTCAATTCAATTGTTAAATTACATCACCAACTGCTTCAATTACATCTTCAGTGAACCCCTTTGATCTTAGTTATTTTGTTTTTATTCATTTTTGCCTTCCTGACTCCTTTTGTCCGTTCAGATTGATCAGATGTCAGAAAATAAAAACGCCACGCTGTGAAAAGTGAAAATGTCTTTAAACAAAATTCAGAAATGAAAGTGAACTCCTGTGCTGACACTCACACTGTGAACAGTGAATCTGTCCTCATCATTTAATCCAAGAACACCAGTAGCGAAGACTACTTCCAGGGCCACCAGGGAGCAGTGACGGGGACAGTACCTTGCTCAGAGGTACCTCAGGACAACCCACTGCTCTGTGATTCACACCCACAACCTTCTGATCATGTGGCCTAATCCCTCAACACCAGGCCACCACTGTGCCATCTTTCTAGCAGTGACGGCTGTAATAATGGTTTAGGACACGTCCCCAGAGAGCAGTCCGGCTCCAGACGCCACCTGCAGCTCCTGAACTGTCCATCAGCGCTGCTCCTCTGGCCTCGTCCCCCTTCCTGACACCCGTGGGAGACGGTTGAGCCACTCATTCCAGTGATATCAGGCTCATGTCAGCTGGCTGTGAGCCGAGGGAGCTCAATGAATGAACCTAATCTGGCCATTCTGTCTCTCCAGGAGGAACTTGGACGTGGCATCCATTGCTAAAGATCTCTCTAAATAAGCGGCCTTCTTCTCACGCTATCCTGGGTCGGGGCGCGCCATCGGTGTCCTGAGCTTAAAGAAGCAAAATGGAAGTTTTAATCATCACCATGTCTGTGAGCATGAGCACGAGGTTCCTCCACACTTTCCAGAGAAAGATTTTCTGCTTTAACCTTCTCAGGTTTTTTGGGGACGCAACCCATAAAGATAAACACACAACTGAGCTGATAACTGATCCATTTCTCCAGACTGGACACACTTGTGGTTGTCAACCATTTGTTCCACAGTAGAATCAATCAATCAATTAATCAATCAAACTCCATGGGACCTGCAGTGCATGGTGGACTCTTGCTTCCCTGGTCAGTGTGGCTCTGTCCACCTCAGCCCAGTCTGTGATGTGATCCAGCCATGCTCTTCTTGGACATCCTCACCTGTTACGTTGCCCAGCATCACCAACTTCACTCTTCACTCTTCTTCAGATAATCTGTTGTTCTCGGCCTCGGTGTTGCTGATATTCTGTTGCCATCGAGTGTTTAAGATTCTTCAGTAGCGTTTCATCTCGAAGGCAATCAGTCTGTCGCCATTCTTCTTGTTCAGTGTCCAGGGGTCCATGCTGAGGGCTGCATTTCACCCAAACACACCGTGCAGCAGGGGAAAGTGCCAGGGGGGCAGTGATGGGGACGGTACCCTGCTCAAGGGCACCTCGGGGTGAACTACTAGAACTCGAAGATCGAAACACAAGAGAAGCATTCGCAAAAGGAGCTGGAGGCATTAACGACCTCTCAACTCCTCATCGGTGGCTGTTTCAATCAACCCGACGCCGGCCGCTATCAGCCCCCCGCTGACCCCCTGCTGCCTTGCCCGTTGTTTAGGAGAATGAAGTGTCAGGAGGGGCAAGGACGGTTTCAGTGGGAGAAGAGAAAGCTTAAAAGGACACAAACGTTGGGAAGAAATGGAGGCTTTCTGCTCAGAGATTGCAGCCCAGAGGATCACGGTGTGGAGCGAAAAGGTCGCTCTCTGCAGATTTTTTAAAGCTAAATCCATGCGGGACCATGTGGGTGTGCCAGTGGTCACGTTGTGTTCTTTCCTGCTGTGACACAGCTTTGAGAACAAGACAGCTTTGAGAAAAAAGCCAAAACGTGCAGGGCATGGGGCGAAGCAGAGAGCCGCGGTAAAGCCCAAGAGACGATGCTTCAAAAGCAAAAGGGAAGGAAGGAAAACAGAGGGCAGCTATGAACGGCGGCCTTCTCTCTGAAGAGGCTTCCCACAGTCAACAGGAGATCACACCTTATTTCATACGGCGACTTCAACAGAGCTTGGAAAAGGCATCGTCTGGAGAGGACGCTCAGGGGGGCGGGCGTCAGGGCCGGACTTCGAGATGAGACGGTCTCCGAATTTAATACGGCTTCCAGCCGGCCTGAGGATCCTACACAAAGGTGGTGCTTTGCATTCAGGGCCAAGAGCTCCAGCCCTGACGGGCTGAGCTTTGAGCCTGACAAATGGGCCATTTCCTCCTAATCGATACGGAGAAGTGCAAATTCCATCGGCTCCTCTGAAACGGCGACGAGCTTGATGAGATTCCTCCCTCCTCTGCTGCACTTTTTGCCAGCTTCCTGGGGGGAGCTTCCAATTTCAGAGGCAGGCGTAGGTTTTTTTTATTAACGACCCAAATGCCACGTGTGAAAACTCTGCCATCAAACCAACGAGCATCTTAAAGCGCTCCCAGAACACGTCGCTCCTCCGCGGACCTCATTCTCCGAGGCTTCCGAGGTGGGCTCCTCATTTCCGAGGCGAGCCTTTTTTAAAATCAAGATTCAAATGACACGCCCCGTTTAAAATCCATCCATCGACCGAGGACCGCTTCCTATAAATCTCTAGACAAACGAGGGCCTTTATTCGGACGGGCCGCTCCAGGTCATGCGTGCAGTTGTAACGCTTGGCTTTGTTTACCCAGATGTGGAGAGATCAATTTGCAGAGCTGCTCGGCCCGTCGCCTCGTCCCGAAGCCCTTCCCGTAACAAACAGCAGGTTTTCACGCCTGAGCGTGTGATTGCACACTGAATCCATTACCGTCACGGCGTAAAATCCCAACACCGATCTCAGCCTCGGTGGAAACACGCCGTCAGATGGTTCAGGTTCCCTCATTTATGCCACTCAAAGGTTGCAGTTAATAAATGTAAGTGATCTTATTTCTGAAAGAGAGTTACAGCAAAAGAGGAGAGCAGAATTCCAAATGATGCAGTAAAATCCAACGTGGACTCGAGCAGCTCTGAGCGATTTAAAAAAAATATCAAGTTGTGATTTTTCTGACAAAAAGGTCCAGAATTCAGGTATAAGGAAAAAAATAGAATAGAATAGAAGATCAAATGATTCAGCCTTCTTCTTCTTTTTCCTTCGGCTGCTCCCGTTTAGGGGTCGCCATAGCAGATCAACTGTCTCCATTTCTTCCTGTCTTTTGCATCTTCTTCCATCAAACCGACCCCCTGCATGTCCTCTCTCACCACGTCCATAAACCTCCTCTTTGGTCTTCCTCTCCTCCTCTTTCCTGGCAGCTCCATCTTCAACATCCTCCTCCCGATATAATCCTCGTCTCTCCTCTGCACATGTCCAAACCAACGCAACCTTGCTTCTCCAGCTTTGTCTCCAAGACGTCTAACCTGAGCTGTCCCTCTAATATACTCATTTCTAATCCTGTCCATCCTCGTCACACCCAACGAACATCTCAGCATCTTTAACTCTGACACCTCCAGCTCTGCCTCCTGTCTTTTCATCAGTGCCACCGTCTCCAACCCATACAACATAGCTGGTCTCACTACCATCCTGTAAACCTTCCCTTTTACTCTAGCTGGTCCCCGTCTGTCACAAATCACTCCAGCCACTCTTCTCCACCCATTCTGACCTGCC